>OX578135.1:34543495-34618475 GCA_951213105.1 Amaurobius ferox | reverse complement strand
ATGTTCACCTACCACGATTTGTCCATGGATCAAATCCTATTACTGCCACGTTGGTGATTTCGCATACTCGCTGCATTGGTGAACTCGGGCGATTATGAAGGACAATGACGAGGTCCATTTCTTTAAAAGGGAGATAACTTATAAAGCTTCAAAAAATCAATAGCCTTTATCTTTATTACTAAAAATGAAGCATTCTGAATCCTCTAACGAAAAAATTCTTCCAATGGATTTTAGAGCTAAAAAGCGTGACGCAACGGATTCAGCGTATATTGAAAATTTTCGACTTCAACCTGATTTTTCTCAAAACTGCAATTTTTCGCCTTGAACGCACTTTAGTTTAAAATGAATTGAGACAGAATCCTAAAATTTTGCAAGGTATTATGCAATTTAAATATGTACATTACCTGCCTAAATGTAGGTGTAAAATATGAACAAACATTTGAAAAATATATTTCCATATAAAATGTTAATAATTATTTCAATTTTTTATAGACTTCAAACAATCATTTTATTTTTAAAAAGTATTTTTAAATTTAGATATAAGTTGAAACATACTTTATTATGATTATGTGTGTTCAAGACCCAGACCGTCCGACTCATCCGAAGTCATAGAGTAACCATTTTGATGGCCGGATGATTATGTGTTGTTGTTGTTGAGACCCAGACCGTCCAACCTACCAGAAAGGTGTAAGGTAACTGTTTGGAAGACCGGGAAGTTCTACCTAACTTAGACCGTAACCCAGTGGGGGAGGCATCCATAGGGACCGTACCTTACTTCTCCTACCATCAACATCTTGGAAGGACGTACGGATCCACATGTTTAACGTGATCGTACTCCGCGTGAACACGGCGACAGTTTTGGCAGTGGTGGGAATCGAACCCGGGCCTACCGAGTGCAATTCCCGCGAGCTAACCACTGACCTACCGCGCCATCTACCCCGTGGAGTTAACAAAGTTCGGTTTAGTTTAATGGCGTTAAAACTAATAATGAAATTTTAAGACACCGCGACTATCTCCATAACTTTCTTTTTATTTATTTTTTTATTACTTAAAAGTATTACCGCGCCCGGATGATTATGTGTTGAAAACCCAAACCACACGACAGACCCGAAGGCTCACTGTTGCTAAGTGTGTGGCCGGGAATGATTATGTGTGTAAAATACTTTATGTGCTATAGTTCAGCCTGTGGCATTGTTGCAACGCTTGAATGTACTTATTTTCCATTAAACTTTATTCAATATATATATATATATATATATATATATATTATATATATATAATATATATATATATATATATATATATATATTATATATATATAATATATATATATATATTATACATATATATATATATATATATATATATATTATACATATATATATATATATATATATATATATATATTATATATATATATATATATATATATATATATAAATATATATATATATATATATATATATATATATATATATATATATATATATATATAAATATATATATATATATATATATATATATATATAATATATATATATATATATATATATATATATATATATATATAATATATATATATATATATATATATATATAATATATATATATATATATATATATAATATATATATATATATATATATATATATAATATATATATATATATATATATATATATATAATATATATATATATATATATATAATATATATATATATATATATATAATATATATATATATATATATATATATATATAATATATATATATATATATATATATAATATATATATATATATATATATATATATATATATATAATATATATATATATATATATATATATATATATATATATAATATATATATATATATATATATATATATATATATATATATATATAATATATATATATATATATATATATATATATATATATATATATATATATATATATATATATATATATATATATATATTTGTGTGGGGAGGGAAGAGAGTGGGACAATTTAAGAGGGAGAGAGGATTAAATATTATATTTCTAACCATCATATTTCATAGCTAAATTCTTCTCTGCTGATTAATTTTCACATTTTACTTTACGTCTACGACCAACCGTTGATTTTATATTCTTTTCAGGCACGTTTCGTGTAATAGTCGGTATAATGTAAAGTACATAAAAATATTAAAATATGAACTAAAAGCGAGAAAGCCATGACTCCATTACCAAATTTAAAGCTTAGTTATTAAATATTCTTCAGTACGTGCAGCTGCCGTTCATGATCACAGTCCAATGGGGATAGAATGTATTGAAAATTAAATTAGCCCATGATTTTACAACATAATTGATTGTGTCAAGTAATGCAGCATTTTTCAATGTTGGA
Organism: Amaurobius ferox; assembly: GCA_951213105.1. Lineage (NCBI taxonomy): Eukaryota > Metazoa > Arthropoda > Arachnida > Araneae > Amaurobiidae > Amaurobius > Amaurobius ferox. Next base: position 34,616,087 of record OX578135.1, on the reverse strand, counting down.
AAAATTGGAAATCCATTTGTATTGCAATTTAACAAAATACGTAAGCAGTTTATGGATTCTAGCAAACTATCGATAAAAAGTTCTTAATCTTATTTAAATATATAAAAGCGGAAATTTGTCAATATGCCCTCCTGTATGGAAATAGTTAATTCATAACCTGCATTTTCTTTTAACTCGTCAGAATAGCTTGTTATGTTCGAAGTAGATTAATTTTAGAAAATATGTGTTTTCTGTCTTTTATTTTAATACTTAAAAGGATGATTAATAGGAAAACGATTATGCAGAAATCGAAAATTAAACTCTACTTTCTCTTGTAGCTGTACAAGTTATAAGTACTTTACACCTCATACAGACTCGCCATAAACTTACAAGCATAAGCTTTATCCATTAATGGATTATCCATTGATTTCTTTCTTAAAGAAATGTATGTATGATATGGTAGCTCGCTTCAAATCCTTTCTTCGTTCCTCATAAAATTTATCGAGCATTTCTACTAGAGCTAAAATCTTGGTTTTACTGTTATTTTTAGCCTTTAGTCTTATCCGTCTTATTTTCGAACCAAAGGAAAAATCTAAATTTTCAAAATACGAATTACGGGTGATGGTGCAAAGGAATAATCACAAAACTAAAAACCACTCTACTTAATTATTGAGCACTTCCACTCTGCCTCAAATCTTGGTTTTGATCGTCGCAATCGATCCGTCTTATTTTCGAGACCAACGGAAATATCTAAAATTTAAAAATACGAATTTAGGAGTGACGGTTCAAAGGAATAATCACAAAACTCGAAATCACTTTGCTTATTTATTGAGCAATTCCACTCTGGCTAGAATCTTGGTTTCAGTCTCAACTTCCAGACCAACGAAAAAATCTAATATTTTGTAAATTCCACTTAAAGATGACGCTGCAAAGGAATAATTAAAAAATTCAAAACCACTTTTCAAAATGATCGAGCACTTCCACTCGAGTCATAATCTTGGTTTTAGTCTTCTTATTCGACCAAATCTAGTTTCCTGATCAAAAACAAAATCGAAAATTTTGAACATTTGAATTACTCATAGCGATACAAAGGTATAATTCAAAAATTTATACTACTTTACATAATGAAAATGCACGGCATTCCAATTTTATTTTCTCATACTATAGAATGTATTATATAGAAAGAAAGTATTGTTTTTACGAAAATTTTCGATTTCGAGATTTTGATGCCAATATATGTAATAGGACCTCCTGAAAAGTTTTTTTTTAGAATGATATCCATCTATTTCTTATGTAAGCGATGGCTGCCACAAATATTAATGGATTTTCACAAAATGTTTATCATACATTGCTAAGGAAAAATCTAGAACAAGATAGAATTTTGTTAATTCAAGCGAAAACATCGAAATTTATTCGAAGTTATATATTTCTTTAACACTTCAGCATAGGACAAAGTTTGACATACTTATAAGTAACAGGGATTATTCAATGATCAAGACACTTAACACTTTAACTGACTATAGTGAAAAATAACCGTGATGCAATTTTTGTGTTCGTGACATCATTAGTCATCCTCCAAGGGTAAGGGGTATTTTGCATCCCAGAGTTGCCCTCCGGTATATTGTCATACTTGGTATCAATCGAAATATTTTTTCAAGCCCTATAATGAAGGGTAACATATTATTATTTTCATCATTTAGACCAACGATACAGATTTTTTCAAGCCCTTTAATGAAGGGTAACATGTTATTATTGCGATCATTTGAACCAACGATATAGATTTTTCAAGCCCTTTAATGAAGGGTAACATATTATTACTGCAATCATTTGACCCAACGATACAGATTTTTTCAAGCCCTTTAATGAAGGGTAACATGTTATTATTGCGATCATTTTACCCAACGATATAGATTTTTCAAGTCCTTTAATGAAGGATAACATGTTATTAATGTGATCATTTGGCCCAATGATATAGATTTTTCAAGCCCTTTAATGAAGTGTAACATGTAATTACTGCAATCATTTGACCCAACGATACAGATTTTTTCAAGCCCTTTAATGAAGGGTAACATGTTATTGCGATCATTTTACCCAACGATATAGATTTTTCAAGTCCTTTAATGAAGGGTAACATGTTATTACTGCAATCATTTGACCCAACGATACATATTTTTTCAAGCCCTTTAATGAAGGGTAACATGTTATTACTGGGATCATTTGGATCAATAACACGGATATTTTCCCTGCAATGTTTGCGAAAGAAAAGAAATCGCATGCTATTTGCAGTGTATTCTGGTATGAGAAAGTCGAGTTGAGACACACTCACATTAATGATGATTATAATTAAAACGATTTTTTTGTATTCAGAACTTTATTAAGTGCGTAGATGTCTCATTTAGTGACCACCAATCATTAAGAACGAGTGAAATGTCTAGAAATTAAATAAAGTGCCATGACAACAAAATTAAAAAACATTCTTATATTCTCGGCAGAAAATCGATATAACTTTTGAAGTTTCATGATAGGGTGTCGTTCGAAAACCCATGATTAATCTTAGTCATAAAATGAAGATAACGCGAACACAAGAATGGGGGTGTGAAAGATTAATAATGTAAGGGTGAAATGTCCTTCCAAATTTCATTTTATTGTACGAAATGTAAAATATCGGTGGGGACTAAAATCCCGAATAAAAAAAAATATTTCATTCACACTACTTTACAATCCATTTTAATTAGGGTGAACTGCTGGCAAAGACATTGACAAACTATTGTTTTTACGAAAATATTATCCATAACACACATATTTATCAGTATAGATAGATGTTAGATGATACATAGTATGAATTCAGCTCCAAATTCTGGAGGAGGTAAGGGAAACTTATTAAAACAGTACACTTTCGCATATTTTTTAAACTTCCTATTCAAATAATTTTCATGAAACACCAATTTCTCAGGACTGCCTATAGAAGAAGATTATATAATGACTAATATGGATTCAACATGGAATGCCAGAGGGATTGGGGACCACTAAGGATTTCCATTTTCGTCACTGGAGATCTCACTTCCGTTTGTTTGTTTTTTAACACTTTACAACATAGTTGAAAATTGTTTATGACTTTGTTAATTCAAATGAATGTATGAAATAAGTATGCAAATGTGAGTAGAAATGTTTAATATTTTCATCAAAAATGAAATGTGCACAACCTTTAACACCATATGAAAATTCTTTCAAATTTTTCTTGTTTTTATTGAAACTATAATATATTTAAAATGTTTAAAATGAAATGGGTTAACAAATTAAAAATATATAATAATTTAAACTTTTATTTATTGACCAATACGGTGGTTTCCTTGTACAGCTGCTATCTATAACAGTTTCTACTAGAAAACTATTTTCAAATTTAAATAAATTGAAACAATACGAAGAATATAAGTAATAATAATAACAAATAAGAAGAATATATGTTAATATACATAAAAAAATTAAAAACTCTATTGATTATATGAACATTAAAAAATTACATATGTAATGTAACTTATCTTTCATTAACAAACCTTAAGAAATTTAAAGGGCGTATCTATATCTAGACTAGCATCTATACACAGTATCTATACACAGACGTATCTATACACAGACTAGCATCATTACAAAAATGTTTAGAACGTTTTCTCGGGGTTTTACAAAAGTGTTTTTTCTGCCAATATCTTGAAATCAAAAATTTTAAATAAGCCAATTCAACCCTTATACTATTATTGTATGAGAATAGTATAAAAGGAATGAAAATTTATTTATTTATTATCGACAGAAAATAGATATAACTCGTGCTATAAAAGTTTCTAAACATGGTGTGTTTTGAAAATCTACACTATAGAACCGCGTTAGATCATGAATACCAGTATGTATACAGAGTGATTAAAAAAAGATGGACCAAACTTTACGAGATGGTAGTACACACCAAACCAAGCATTTTTCGACATAGTTTACCGGGTCGGAAATGAAACGTAAAGGCGCCAGTGGGCTCATAATGGTGGAACCGATGAGGTGAGGTGAAAACACAAGAATGACTTAGAAGCTATAAAATGACATTTAATAAACAATAATTACAATAATGGCCCAAAACAGCGACCGCCAACCTCAGTGCACTTCTCCCAGCGGCAGTGGAGGGATTGGCGTACTCTCTCGAACAGACCAGACATATCGCTCACTTCGGCAGCAGCGGCCGAAATTCTGGCGAAGAGTTCCTCTTCAGATCCAAAGAGAACCTCATAGACGAGACTCTTCAGATATCCCCACAAAAAGAAGATCCACAGATGAAATGCATATCGGATTTTTCCCTATTTGTAAATTCCACCATCTCAAAAGTTGAAGCTGAGAATAACTGCTGCAAGCTAATAAGGCCGTACATTCTGTGTTACTAAAATTTGCATAATGGTTCTTCTTCTTCCCCACATGAAATTTTCATACGTGGTTTTCTTGTTCAACCAGAAAATAACAACCAGAATGAAGCTTTTAAGTTTGAGGAGCGGTCACTTCCCAGTGAGTAAGTGCCCTGTAACGCCTTTACGTTTCATTTCCGACCCAGTAAACTATGACGAAATATGCTTAGTTCGGTGTGTACTAACACCTCGTAAAGTTTGACCCATCCTTTTGTAATCACCCTATATATATTATATATATATATATATATATATATATATATATATATATATATATATATATATAAAGTATTTATGTCCCGTGAATAAAAGTACAACTTTTCAACGAACGAAGTCGTAGTATTCTTTTAATGATCTTTGAACAAAACACTGGAAATTTGAAAAAGAAATATGTTTTTAACTATTTACAAAAACTTCTCCAAGCAACTGAAAATAAATCCCAAAAATGTATCATTTATAATTCAGTTTTTAAAATCCATTGTTTAAAACGTTAAGATGGAAGTTTCAAACATGTACTGTTATTTAAAATTTTAAGCAATGATGGAAGTTAAATTGTCATATGGAAAAAAACACCAATACCCTTTGAGACAATAATTCAAGTGGCGCTGGGACAAGATAAGTTTTCCTGCATCGTATGCATTTGGCGAAGGCCTAAAATATTTATTTGAACTGTCAGTTTTGTAGAAATAAATTATTAGTGTAATGCAAATAAGAACCGAAACAATAAAGAATTGTCCTACGTATTTAAAATTATTTTACCTTTCAATGTATTTTAATCTATGTATACATATATTCTGTGCTCTATTCTACAAATTAAACATAATAATTAGGGAGCCTAAAATTAATAGTAATCAAAAATACATATACTAATTACTACGTTTTCATTTTGTGTCAACTAACACTAGATGTACCTAGATATAATTTTCAAAACATTATGGCACTTTCAAGCATTTCATTTATAAAAAAAAATTCTCCTTATCTCTGAATCCACGATTTTAAGGTTAACGCTAGCCATTTATGGCATTGTCATGCAGAAATATAACTCCATGAACAACTATTTATAATTTGTTTATTTTATTGTTTTTTGTCTCATTGTTTAAAGAATGATTAATTTTGACAGCCATTTCAATTCTATTATCATTCAATTTTCCTGTTCAGTTATTTTTCTATTATTTAAAGCAGTATTAATTTTGCCAGATTCAATAGGTTTTCATATTTTTCAATTTTAAATAATAGCTTCAGATTCTTTAGAACCCTCCTCCCCAAATTTCATCAATTTTATAATATCTGAGTTTCTAATTATACTAAACCTTATATTTAAAAACTAAACTTTAGCTGACGAATGTCGCATTGCAATTGAGGCGACTTATTCACACACTTCAGTCCTGGGCGCGGTAGCCCATTGGTTAGCGCGCTGGAGTTGCACTCGGTAGGCCCGGGTTCGATTCCAGCCACTGCCAAAACTGCCGCCGTGTTCATGCGGAGTACGATCACGTTAAACATATGGGTCCGAAAGTCCTTCCGAGAGGTTGTTGGTAGGGGAAGGAGGGTACGGTCCCTGTGGATGCCTCCCCCACTGGGTTCCGGTCTAAATTGGGTGGCACTCCCCGACCGTCCAAACAGTTACCTTACACCTTTCTGGTAGGTCGGACGGTCTGGGTTTCAACAACAACACACTTCGGTCCTGAGACATATCAAAAGCACTTATGTCGGGCATATTCCGCCCGCGCAGCGGACGAACGTGTATTTAGTCACATATTTAAGCGTATTACACAGGATACGCCCTGCCACCTCGCGGGCATAGCTGGATTGCTTACGTGAATTTCATGCGTCTTAGCAATGTGCGTATACACGGTCGGTAAATATCGCCACAAAGCTATTGCAAGTTAAACGCTTTTTTGAATACGAATTTTTAAATCTTCACTTTGTACGTTGAGACAGTACAAAAGTAGAGGTATTCTTAGCCGTCTGGTATACATTATTTCTTGCAAATACACGTCTAACTGATTACAAAAGGATGAACAAAATCCTAGGAAAAAGACATTTTTGACAGCAAGAAATTCTTTCACGTCTGTTAATGTTTCGTCATGCTGTATTACGGAATGATAGTAGCGTTTAGATGACAAACAGAATTGTGAAATTTAATATACATATGCTCCATGATACAGCAGCATATTATTTTATTCGACAATGTATTATTCGCATTACCAATACATCTGTAGAATCGACATAGGAAAACCTGTCAAAATATTATTTCGGCGTCTAAAATTAACAGTGGCAAAATCATACTGTAACATTTATGAGGTCATGCATTTTAACTTTTATCAAAATTTATGAGGTTTTGCAATGGAAACCATGTCCACAACCAATGGATGAAAAGTTTTCATCTGTTCAATTTTTATAGGACATCCTGTACATACATTTTTAAAATTGTAGATAGATGTCATTTTACATTATTTTCGTTCAATGGAGAAAAATGAAATTATGAAATAAAAAATACAGAAATGCATATCTACTAGAATGTTTTAAACATGTAAAAGTAATAATATATAAATGATAGACTTAATGTTTTGTATTGAGTCTTAAGGGTCGTCAATTCTCTAATTAGCAGATCGGAGCGAATTAGAGTTAGTAACCTGAGCCTGGTGGATTTGGAACCGTAATATAGAGCTTGGATTATTGTAGCCTACTTCATACCACAATCCGGTCGCGTGATATGTCTTAATCTACCCGGTAACCATATCAGACCTCGAGCAAGGTGAACGAGATCTGGCTGAAAGCAAAATTCCCAAAAGCAATATTTTTATAGACTATTTTATATAGTTTATTATAGAACACTATGTCCATACTCCTGATGGCTCTGGGTGAGTATTACATCCTCAAACACATTGTTGAGAAATTTGTGCAATATGTGGTCGAGCGTTCTCTTGTTGGTAAGCTTATAAAAAATCCGCTCCGTCCTATGCAATTTGGTATGATGATACACCGAAGCTATGGCAAAGCCGGACATCCAACAACACAGTGGGCAGGTTCAGCGGCGGAGGGACCGCCCGCCAAATTCGGTCATGCAACATAGTGACCATAACAACGAGGACAGCAGCAAAGGGACCAAAAGCCAAGCCAAGCCAACCACCATGCAGCACCGTTGGAACCAGAAAAGCCTAAACACTTTAATAGGCAACTAAGTAGAATACAAGCTACACCACACCTTTGAGATAAACAGTAACGATGAAATGTGAAGGAAGAGCAACTTCCAAAAAACAGCCAAGATAAGATCAGTCTCCAGAGGATTATCTGTGAAGGGAAGAATCCAGTTCCATTTAAAGAAGTTATACAACAATATCTCGGAAGCCCGCCTTTACAGCTTAATCAAATCCTATTGAGATTTATTCTCAAAAATATTTTGGGAAATTTATTTTCCTAGTTATGAACCAAAGTCGTAGATACAGTGAGCAACAGTGAGTACAGTCGTAGATAAAGTGGGCAGCAGATCAGACATTAAACCATAAGGACACAGAATAGACTTATTGAAACATCTGAGATGATAAGTCTTGAAAGTTATTACAATGAGGAAGGTTGTGGACCTCCTTAACACAGTTATTGCACACCTCTTCTGACCCTGCTTGGATGCCTCCCCCACTGGGATACCTCCCCCATTCTGTTCCGTTCCAAATTGGGTGGCTCTTCCTCGCCGTCCAAACAGTTACCTTACACCTTTCTGGTAGGTCGGACAGTCTGAGTCTTAACATCAACAACACCTCGTCTGACGGCCAGAAATTGTTGATGTGTCCAAAGGCACGGCACTTTTAATAAACCGTTACACTGATTTATTCTATGGCATCTACTCTACAGGGTGTCCCAAAAATATTGAAACTGGCTTTAATTATTTACCTGTTGGAGATAAGTGGACAATGTAAATTGCTAAAATGTTAAAAGTAAGGTAGGAAATAAGACTAATTTAATGAAGTAGTCCTCCCATTAATTTTCAAAAAGTTAACACTTTTTTAATTTTTATACGACCCCTTTGGACAAATTTGGTCAATCCGAAAATTTTTATTTTTAATGCAGCAAGATCCTTAAAAAAACTCATCTGTATCTCTTAAATCAACTGAATTATCATAAAGGAAAAATCTGACTTATGCCAATTTTACGTACCATGTGAAAGACTGTTTCATCAGTGAAAATTGGGATCATAAAGAAATTGACGCTTGAAATCGTTTTGATCAAAAATTACGTTAATATGTGTCAAAATGTTTTATCACAAATGCATCTAAATAAAGAATTACACAGACAGAAATCATATAAAGCAGTAGTACTCACTACACGGTTGGGTATCCTATGTATTCTCATCCAGTTTCATCTTTCTTGTGATATGTCACTAATTTATATTTCTGTTTTGATATATGGTTCCCATTCACAACGTTCAATATTCAATTAAATGTAACTTGCTCAATTTTAAAGATACGGATATGCGGGTTTTTTTAATGATCTTATTGCATTAAAAATAAAAAAAATTGTGATTGACCAAATTTGTCTAATGGGGCCATATAAAGACTAAAAAAAGTGTAACTTTTTGAAAATAAATGGGAGGACAATTTCCTTAACGTAGTCTTATTTCCTACTTTACTTTCAACATTTTTGCAATATACATTTCCCACTTATCTCCAACAGGCAAAGAATTAAAGCGTGTTTCAATCTTTTTGGGACACCCTGTAGACCACCCAGGGCTCAATGGTTTGAAATTAAACCTGTAAACCAAGAGGTAGGCCAGGTTCACACTGCTGTCTTCTAGACTTTCCAAGGTTGACTTTTTTCTTACCAAGCAGAGAAGTTAGGCTCACAGTATCAACTGTGAGGATCCAGTTGGTTTCTCTCTTACCTTTAAATTTACTCTTAATTTCCAAATGAGCCGTGGTCAACACTTCTCGCTTTTGAGTGGATATCTTTTCAAAGAAGTTTTCTTCAGAGAAATCTTCTGTGATGTTGAAGGGCATTATCTGGGGTAATATGTTTGACGGTTTATCTATATCAAATCCTGTCTTTAGCTTATCAAAGCCGCGAACTCCTTGATTATCGCATCGGTGTCAATGTGGTCATTGACTTCAATGAGAATTTCCCCTTTTCTAATTTTATTAACGCCCTTTATTTTTATCTGCAACTTATAAGAGTCAACTAGGTCCTGTATTTTTTGTTTAGTTTTATCGGAGGATGGATCAACATTAGGAAAAACTGTCGCCACATGGGTGATTCTCCAAATGCTTCTAGACCTTTCTGTACGGGTTTGTTGTTTTGAATCTAGGGAAGAGGTAATGCATGTCCTCATGCCTAGTTAACTATAATGGTTGATCAACTACAATATTATATGACCATTATATGAAGAGATCATGTGACCCACTTCAAAATAAAATATGGCATACATCTTGTGTCAAAATTGTGATTTTTAAAATTTTTTTTAATTTATATTTAGTGTTGTATCCGTCCTAAAAACGCTTTATTATAGCTTAAATTCTGTGCATCTACATACTGAAACAACGCAATTACAATATATTTGAATTTAAATGATCATCCAACTTTGATTATTTCTACAACGAAGCCTATTTTTCACTTATAGAAAATGTAAACAGCAAAATTTGTAGAATGAGTTGTATAAGAATTGCTGCATTTCTTTAACGCAAAATTATTTATCTCATGGAGTGTGCAACATAGCTGATATGAATGAAATATTCATTGATTTTACAGAGAGGAGGAAGATTTTTTTCGATGAAGTCTTAAGCATAGAGTTTAATTACTTGTACCTCTATGGTCTTAAGTTTTTAAATAAAATAAATTATAATACTATTGCGATGACTGAAATGAATTGAAAACTGTTTATGAATGAAATGCTGCTTTTATAGAGAGAGCCAGGCGTGTTATATTTGGATGACGTCATTTGAATAAATTTCATTTGTTTTCGATGAAGTTTTCAAATATAATGAATTATTATAGTATTATGATAATTTTAAAAATATTACCGAGGAATGTATCGCACTTTAGAGATGTTTAAATAAAATTGCATTGAAGTTGGAAAGTGTTTCATTATCAATACTTTATGCATGATTGATCTTTCTTGTTCAAATTTTTTCTTGTAAAATTTGAAAAAAAGACATAAGAATTTTGGTATGGAAAATTCGAGTTGAGCCACACTCTCAATTTGAATAAAGGCATACTAATCGAAATGATTCGTGGTGCAAATGATATGATCGGATAGTTATGGTCGGTTATAGAAATAGCACTTTTCAATAAGTATTCGTGAAATTCAATAAGCATTCTTGAAATTCAATAAGCATTCTTGAAATTCAATAAACATTCGTGAAATTCAATAAGCATTCTTGAAATTGAATAAGCATTCGTGAAATTGAATAAGCATTCGTGAAACTAAATAAGCATTCGTGAAATTCATTAAGCATTCATGAAATTCAATAAGCACTCGTGAAATTCAATAAGCATTCGTGAAATTAAATAAGCATTCGTGAAATTGAATAAGCATTCGTGAAACTAAATAAGCATTCGTGAAATTCATTAAGCATTCATGAAATTCAATAAGCATTCGTGAAATTCAATAAGCATTCGTGAAATTAAATAAGCATTCCTGAAATTCAATGAGCATTCGTGAAATTCAATACGCATAATTCAATAAGCATTCTTGAAGTTCAATAAGCATACTTGAAATTAAATAAACATTCGTGAAATTCAATAAGCATTCGTGAACAAAAATGAGAAGGCATCTTGATTGATTAGTTTTTCTTACTCGGAGACAAAGGCGATAGTGTGTCTCGTCACGTTACTAACTGCTCTACCGCGCAAGATAATGCACTATTGGTATGGGAGAATCAGCTTATCCGTCCGACGATCAATTCAATTTCGAAAAACACTCCAGTGACACTGGGGATTATCAGTAAGTTTTTTAATGAACGTGCGCACTGAGCTTTATATATGTTTAAATTGTTTATTTTCTTAACTTTTGTATTTTTGTAATTAAACTTTTATTTTTTAAAATTGAAAAAGTCTTCCAGAACAGTTATGCATAAATTTAACTTCTAGAATGCATTTCTGAAAAAAAAGTTCCATATTTTAATAGACGCAATATGATTATTGATGACTTAGTTAAGTTTTGTTTTACGGGAATATATTGCTCGTACTCTTATGGAAGCGAATGATTTTTAATTATACAGTATATTAGAATTGGTTATGTGTTTAAACCGTTAAACCATTTTGTTATATTTTCTACAGTTATATTTGACTACATTTATAGGTTGAAAGTCAAATGTATTTATAAAAAGTACTTTTAAGGTGCGCGGCAGAGCATCAACTAAGTTCTGTTCAAAATTTAACGTACAGTATTGAAGGCTGCGAAGGACACCATTTACACGAGCCATCAAGTGGATTTTTCAACACCCTACATCGCAGAAAATAAAAGGAATAAAATATTATTTCTTTTTAATTTTATGACAGGCAAGACGTCGGATTAGGCATGACAAGATTTAGGCATGATGAGACAAGACGTTATTAATTTGGTTTATTTTTTTTCCAAACAGTTTTTGTATGAATGATTTAAAAATGGTACATATTGCTTATCTATAATGCTCCTAAAATTTGTCCCTAAACTCTAAAGCTGACTAAGTATATTAGAAGTTTAATATTTCATCGCTACAGATCTTAAAGAAAATCACATAAATTTCTCACTTATGAAATTTTAAATAACTCTAATGACTAGTCAAAATTTCTCGAATGTCGTATATATCAATTTTTTTTTCAGTTTTTTTCTCAAATAAGGTAATTTAAATCAAAATTCTACAGAAAATATATTTAAGATACATAGTTTAAGTTCGGTATGATGTGTATCCTGTAGCAATATATAAAGAACAAAATGGCTTTAAAAAACCGTAAAACTGACTTTATCAAAATGAAAATTTTGTATGTTGTTCAGACTAACTGTGGGCCCTATGGAAATATAAATGAATAATAACACCCAATTAGTTTTAGACTGACCCAGAGTTGAAAAACTGAAATACATTGAACCCTATGGGACCTAATTTTTCAAACATTTTTTAAGCAAATTTAAAATTCACAAATTGCTTCGAATGTTTTAGAAAATATTCAAATTATCCCATAAAAATATGAAAAAAAATCAGCAAAATATATTCGGTAGTTTTTTAAATAAAAATTAAAATAATAATTACACCCATATTATATGAAGAAATCACGTGACCCACTTCAAAATAAAATGCGGCATCCATCTTGTGTCAAAATCCTGATTTTTAAAATTCTTTTTAATTTATATTTAGTGTTGTATGCGTCCTTAAACCGGTTTATTTTTGCTTAATTTCGGTGCATCTACATTCTGAAACAACGCAATTACAATATATTTGAGTTTAAATGATCATCAAACTTTGATTATTTCTGCAACGAAGCCTTATTTTCACTTATAAAGTCTGTAAATACATAAAGATGTAGGATGAGTTGTATAATAAATTCTAAATTTCATTAACACAAAATTATTTAACTCTTTGAGTCTGAAATCTGATATGAATGAAACATTCATTGATTTTACATAGAGAACAGACGATTTTATAGCACACTTTTTCGATGAAGTTTAAAGCCTAGAGTTAAATTGCGTTTACCTCCATGGTTTTAAATTTTTAACTAGAATAAATTATTGTAGTATTGTGATGAAAAAAATGGAATGAAAATGTATGAATTAAATATTCACATCTTTTACATAGAGAACCAGGCGATTTATATTTCAATGACGTCATTTGAATAAAGTTCATTTTTTTCGATGAAGTTTTAAATTTTCAAATGTAATAAAGTATTGTATAATGTGCGATAATTTTAAAAATAGTACCGCTGAACGTAGCACATTTTAGAGATGTTTAAACCAACCGACTTATATTTTAATGACGTCATTTGAATAAAGTTTAGTTTTTTCGATGAAGTTTTAAGTTTTCAAATATAATAAATTAATGCAGTGTTGTGAAAATTTTTAAAATATTACCGCTGAATGTATCGCATTTTAGAGATGTTTAAATAAAATTATATTGCAGTTGTAAAGTGTTTCATAATCAATGTTTTATACATGATTGATCTTTCTTGTTTTAATATAGAAAGAAACATTTTAAAATTCAAACATTTCAATTTTTAAGGAACCTAAATAACTAATCAAACATTCAAAAATGTCGTATTTAAAATGTACAACAAAGAGAACCAATTTCCGATAAGAAGCAAACGTGAAATATGAAAAGCCAAGTTCTTCAGTCTTGCGAAATGTATCAGCCATAAAAATGTTTGAGATGAAAAATTTCTGCCAGGTTTAATAAACTTCAGAAGAGAAAAGTATACAGAGGAAAAGTTATTCGATGTATTTTGTAATAAATTTAACAAATTTACTTCTTTGATCCAAAGCAATATATTTTTTCGCAATAAACGTAGAAGAATTAAAAGTTGTGGTGATCAAACCTTAATTGCATGTATTGTATACATTGTTATCAAGTAAAATTGATAAGTTGAACACAAAATACATCCAACAACTTTTCAACTCTATATTTTTCATTCATGAAGTTAAATAAACTCGACAATAATTCTCATCTCAATTATTTTTACGGTTGTTCTAAAGAAATTCTGCAAAACCGTTCTAAAAAAATTAGTTGAGTTATATAAAAAATAGTCTAAAATAAATTAGATTTATCATGAAAACTATATATGAAAATATAAACTTTTCTATACATTCTCGTAAAAAATTGCTATAATTACTGGATTTATTGCCCGAAATGGTAGCTCATATATGAAAAAAAATTGTTATGAAATAACTTTAAAGCTGCTTTTCTGTGCTTATTTGGTTTGGTACGCAAAATAACTCTATTATCTCACTATCTGAAATTTCTCAAAATATATTACGTATGTTGGTATCTGTAAAGTAAATTTGAATTCTCTTATGTGTTCATGTTGAAAATATTTTCTTAAGAGATTATGTTGTTGAAATATCGAATATTTTCGGAAATTTTGTGTGCAACGTTGCATAACGCATGTTTGCAAATATTTTACATGTGCAACGTGACATAACACATTTTTGCAAATATGTTGTATGTGCAACGTGGCATAAATAGAAAGAAAGGAACTAATTAAGATTCCAATAAGCAATTACTCCTAAAGTATAGTTTCATACTAAAAATTTTGTTTTGGATATAAAATGTCAAGGTTGTCCACAAGCTGTCATACCAATTTTTTGATCTACAAATAGTTCATATTTTTCAACCCTTTATGAAAAATATTTCTTTATATGTTTTTTAAAAAAATGTGAATTGCACATATTTATCACCAAAGAGAAAAGTGTGTTTATAAAATGCATACTTTTTTAAATATAAAACGATGATATTTTTTTTTACTTTGTAATATTTTAAGAGTTCTATAATCCCTTAAATTCAGCTTAAAGACCAAAACACAGAATTCAATTTGCTTATATCATGCTACTTTCAACATTTTAACAATACATTACTGCAAAATATTACTTTTGAGATTTTCAAATTTAAAATTAATCAACAAAACAATTGAATGCAATGCATGCTGTTTAAGTTTGCTTATGTTATTTGTTTTTCACAAATTTTATTTGTGTATCACTAATTTTCATTTTTCATTTTAGGTAAGTTTTATGAAAAGCACAGTTTCAAAGCATTTTTAAAAGTTTACACACATATGGTAAGATAGTTTATTAATGCATCAAATGCTCATTTTCACGAGTTTAAAGTGTGTTATGTGCTTAATGAGTTATTTCTCAATAACTTCCATTAGATTTAAAAGACATTTAACTGACACCATTTATTACATGCTTATTCTCCACGAGATATTTTGCTTGTTCTGAAAAACTAGAGAATAATTTTTATATGAATTTTTTTGCATTTTTATTTCTATAATTGACTTGCAAAACAATTTCTCTATTTTATAGCTTCTATGGCTGCCTACAGATTGACATCTGTATATACCCTCTTTGAAAATGCCTATAAATACCTAAATTACCCTTGAAATTCTTAACTAATCACGGAGTTTGTCGAAGTTTTCCACATCCACATTGCTCCAGAGTTCATAAAAATGATCATATATGTTGAACGACGCAAAATTTTTCGTAAAATCAATTGACTACTGGAAATGTTGTCTTCTGAATAGAATACTAACGCCAGGAAAGGGGTATCATGTAATTGAAACAGATATTCCATGAAATAGAACTATATTTTGGAATATTTTTCAACAGTGGGAGGCATTTACTTTCTAACGTATATTTTCTTAAAATATCCATATTGTAAAAAATGACAAATGACAGCCTAAAAGAATTCAGAAAAATTAAACATTAATATTGCTGTTCCTTTTCATTTTTTATATAGTTAAACTATCAATAAATCACCTGGGTGTCGAACCATCTCATTAAAATCCAAATTTTTCTCATCTTAAGTAGAAAAAATTAAAAAACTATACAAAAAATATGTCTTCTGCCATTTTATAGAAAATAAAGAATTTTAAATATTTAATATGCAATGCATCATTCTCAGTCTCTCGCCCTCTCTCTCTTTCTCACTCTCTATATGTACGTATATATATGTAAATCTATGTATATATATGTATGTATATATATACGTATATATATATATATGTATATATATAAATGTATATTATATATATGTATATGTATATGTATATATATATGTATATGTATATATGTGCATATATATATGTGTATATATATATATATATATATATGTATATATATATATATATATATATATATATATATATATATATATATATATATATATATATATATATATATATATATATGTATATATATATATATGTGTATATATATATATATGTGTATATATATATATATGTGTATATATGTATATTTATATATATGTGTATATATATATATATGTGTATATATATATATGTGTATATATGTGTATATATATATATGTGTATATATGTGTATATATATATGTGTAATATATATATATATATATATATATATGTGCGTATATATATATGTATATGTATATATATGTATATATGTGTATATATATGCATATATATATATGTGTATATATATATATATATATATATATATATATATATATGTATATGCATATATATGTATGTATATGTATATATATATATGTATATATATGTATATGTATATATGTATTGATATAGCAATACAATAATGATAATACTCTTTATAACAATAATACGCATATTTAAAAACCGTATAATTCACTAATTATTTCTTTCGCCATTTCTGTTGTTAAGAGGTGTAATATACATATAAAAATAATGCATTCAATACATCCCATTTCCTTTAACATTTTGTAATCACACCTAATTGTTTAAAATGCGATAGAGAAACTGTTAAAGGCGCGATTTGTTTTTATTTCAATTCTGCAACGAGTAGAAAATCCCTATTACGACCTGCAACTCAAGTGTGCGCACGCGCGAGGGTTCGGTGGCGAAAATCGTACGCACATCTTCCGAATCTTCTTTAGTTGTTATTTGTAAACCAAAGCGTGTGCTTGAGCGGGAAAATATCGTCCGCCGGTTCCGTTCATCCGCATATTATTTTGTGTTGTTCAGTTACTGGTGAAAGCTCGAGATTTAAATAAATTGGGATTTTAAAAAGAAACATGGAATTCCTGCTACGGAAGATTCATTCTTAAGTTGAATTAATTAATTAATTTATTTATAGCATAAATAAAAAAAAATTCCACCATGTGCGATAATTTTTAAACCGTTAATTAAAATTTATATTACTCTATATTGCACATTCTAATTGTGATGAATCTTTCAAAATTCAAACGCCATTTCAATGTTGCCAATATGACGTAACAAATTTTTGCTTCAAACAGAATTTAGATGGATTTAGAATACCCAAAGAAAATATAGAATTTATTCATGAAAATGCGCTTTTAACCTTCGATTATTTTATCTGACTTGGTCCGTTGCCAATATTGACTGGCTCAAAAATCATCAATTTGAAATCATTTAAATCTGAGGTTCATGCCTAACAAACGTTGTGATGGGTAATATGTAAAAGATTTTGGATGGATCATGTGATGGATAATATGATGTGATGGATATTATGTGATGGATAATATGATGTGATGGATATTATGTGATGGATAATATGTGAAAGTTTTTGGAGTTGACATTTTCTTTAACGATTTCACTGCACCTCTATTGCAATGGTGTCGAATATGATGAATTTTAAATGTGACTGAATATATTTGTGGATTATCATGGAGTCCCGTTGGAGCCTGAGGCGAATATTCCGTTCTTCTTATAACACACGGTAAGCAAGGATATTTTGCTTTACAGAACACTGATAAAATGTTGCTTTTATAACTTCCAGAAATTTGGTATTAAAAGTAAGCAAAATTATTCGAAATTTTTTGTCGTGTTAAGTATAAAATATGAAAATTCAATTAATCTAGTATAATACTGTGGTTCCCATTTATTTAAAGTTTACTTATATATATTTTAAAGAACCAATTACCTAATTTCTACTGATATTCGCAACATTTCTTATACAAAATAGAAAATAATAAATTATTTCAGAGATTTAAGTATACATTTACATTAGAAATGGCTCTAATTAAAAAAAAATAGCGCATTATATTTATTAAATTGATTTATTAGCAAGTTGTGGAATATAGAAATAGAAATTTTTACAATAGTAAATGAAATATTTAAAATATTTCCCCAAATAATTCCATACATTATATTTTTCCAAGTATTAAATGTTTATATTGTATGAAAATACCTAAATATTCTCATAATTCAAATGCTAAATATAATATATCATGATATTTAGCATTATATTATATATTAATATTAATGATAGCATTATCATTAAATATTAATAACAAAGAGAAACTGCAGTAAACAAAAGAAAAAGTATAATAATATTATCTAATTAAAAAAACATATATTTTGCTTCTCGTTATATTTGCTTTCCGTTCTTGTGAAAGGTTTCTAAAGGAAGAGTAAAACTCGTCCACCCAAGACTGAAATCATGTGTTTTCTGTGGTTTAACGTTATATATAATTTTATGATTAGGTATGAAGAAAATGTTAATAACATTTATAAAGATTAAGATTATTTCTAATTAGTTAACATTAACAAGTAAACATTTCACAAAAGAACGCTTGGATGTGCCGTTTCATTACATTTCTTCATCTAATAAAAATTGATCAGAATAATAAATGTATTAGTTTCCTTACTGAACATACTGAGAAATAATCAGAAAAGAGATTTCTTGCCAAATTTTTTCATTCGGAATTTTTCTTACAAAATATATAATGTATCATACCTGATAGTACCTGTCAGTGTTGACGACAGCTAATGGGTGGGACCCCTATTATCGTCTATTTTACAAGTTATTCACGTTTTATTCATAAATGAATGTGTACCCCGCGCCCCTAGGCAAGTCACACCTTTGCCCCACCACTGTGTAGGCGGTTTTGGTACTGGTTCATATTTCGTGTGATATAACCGGTCAGTGCATATTTTACCGGCATTACCAGGCTGAATCATATCTTGTTTAATCAAACACAATATATTTCTATATTTTCTGCTACAAACTTGGCGTTCCGTGCAAACCTTGAAAACATTTTATAGAGAAAACTTTATAAGGATCTAGGACAAATTTGGCAGTGCAAGTTAACTGAATAAAAAAGATCTAAAACAGCCAACTTTATAAAAATCGTATACAGGGTGTCCCAAAAAGATTGAAAAGCGCTTTTATTCATTACCTGTTGGAGATAAGTGGGCAATGTAAATTGCAAACATGTTGAAAGTAAGGTAGAAAATAAGACTACGTTAATGAAATAGTCCTCCCATTCATTTTCAAAAAGTTACACTTTTTAAATTTTTATACGATCCCCTTAGACAAAATTGGTCAAACACAAAATTTTTATTTTTATCGCAACAAGATCATTAAAAAACCCGCATATCTGTATCTTTAAAATTGAGCGAGTTATATTTAATTAAACATTGTGAATGGGGACCCTATATAAAATTAGAAATGTAAATTTGTGGCATATCGTAAAAAAATGTAAAACTGGATGATAATACATAGGATACCCAACCGCGAAGTGAGTACCACTGCTTTATACGATCTCTATCTGTGTAATGCCTTATTTAGATGCATTTGTGATAAAAAATTTTGACATATGTTAACGCATTTTTGATCTAAACAATTTTCATCGTCAATTTGTTTATGATCCCTATTTTCACTGATGAAACAGCCTTTCACATGGTGCGGAAAAATGGCATAAGTCAGATTTTTTCCTTTATCCTAATTCAGTTGATTCCAAAGATGCAGATATGCGTTTTTTTTAGTGATCTTGTTGCATTAAAAATAAAAATTTTCTGATTGACCAAATTTGTCTAAGGGGGTCGTAAAAATGCAAAAAGTGTAACTTTTCGAAAATGAATGGGAGGACTATTTCATTAACGTAGTCCTATTTCCTACCTTACTTTCAACATTTTTGCAATTTACAATGCCCACTTATCTCCAACAGGTAAAGAATTGGAGCTCGCTTCAATCTTTTTGGGACACCCTGTATATCAAACTTCAAAGATATTTATGAAAATAGTATCACTATATATAATTGTCTAACATGTCTAGTGTTAAATAATTATATATAGTAATAATATTTTATCATACCTGGCATAAAAGGCTGAACATTTGCATACTTATAGTATCAACCACTGGGCCGGATCTAACGAAGTCGGATTTTCAAGCTTCTCAAACTGGAAAAAATACGGGTGTTGGAGGGGGATGGGGAGGTTCTCAGAACCTTTCCCTGAAACACGACCACGAGGCAGAAGCTAAATAAGCCAATTGTCAACTATTTTCGATGTTAAGCTCCTACATTCTTAAATAACATTTACAAATTACACATTGTTAAACAGCACTTATTAATAAAAGCTGTAATTTAATTTTGAAAAGTATTAGTTTCTCTGTGTATGACAGACTTTAATACTAGTATATATTATACACTTCAAAAATTAATACAGACAGTTCATGAATTTCACCACTTGTATATAGTTATAATTCTGTAACCAGACAACCTGTTGTTGAAGAGGTCATTGCACAATGATATTTATTGAATTCTGTTATGTATATTACTGCTCATTAGTTAATATAGATTCTAGTAAGTAGAGGTTTTTTATTGCGGAAGAATATCCAGTATAAGCAGGAGGTAATTGCAATTTTTTCAATCGCATAAATATTTCAAATATTTTAATTATTGTTTTCTGTACTGTTCAAATCAAACACAATGTTAGAACAACCGATAATTTTCTATTGTTCGTTTGGGTTTTGTATCCAATAGAATTCTTGTACAAACTAGTTAATATAATCTTAGTTTATTATTAATTACTCTGAGTAAGACACATACTATTTGCATGTTTTAAAATGCAGTCTCGCATAGTGATGCTAATAATTGTTTTTATAAATTATTAAATATTTAAAAGAATGCATCGAAATGAACTTATATTTTGTATTTTGTAATTCATTTTTTTTATTAACGTATGCGAGAAAATTCTTAAAAGTGTCAGAAAAAAGATCAAACTATTACGTCACTAAAGATATTATATATTAATTAAATATATATTATTTATATGTTAATATTTTGTATTTTGTAATTATTATTTTTTTATTCGTTTGGGAGAAAATTCTCACATACGAATAAAATAAATGTGTCAGAAAAAGTATCAAAATATTACGCCATTAAATATACTTTTTCAGGTGATAAAACTTATAACGTCCCATAACATCATATCATTAAATTATTAAATGATATCGATGACTAGGTACAATTGAACTGTCTAGAAATATAGTAGCCCTACTGATAAAGGCATTTCTTAACATATTATTGATAAACTACGCAAATATTAATCCATATATAATTAAGCACACTACTCGGTTCAAATCGTGTAATTATCAAAAACATTATTATGCAACATCGTGTAATTACAGTAAATTCTGTTATGCAACATCGTGTAATTACAGTAAATTCTATTATGCAACATCGTGTATTTACAGCAAACATAAATTAACAGGAACATTTGCGAAAAAAGTTTCTTCAGAGCTAAAAAAATGTAACGGACACAAAAGGTGTTGAACAAAAGGAAAAGTAAACAATAGATAAGGAGAGAAAAGGAGAAATCTTCAAAGTTTTTCTGAAAGTGAAAAAGTATGAGGGTTGAAACAGTTTCCTCTGGAGTTGTGATACTTTCTGAGTTGTTGAAATGAAATAAGCTGATAAAATTGTTTTTTATTAAAATTGAATAAAACTAAACGGCTACATCTGTGTGTGCGTGTGTGTGATGTTCGCTGTCGTGACCAAATGGTTCAGCCAGATGAGTGGCAGTCTAGAAATCCACAGGTCAGGATTTCGAGTCTTTAACTAGATAAAACTTCATACTGGTATGATGACCCAGACATGCAAAACAAAACATTATAATTTACTTTGCCACACAGTAGGTGCAATTTCATCATATAAATGAATGTAATAACAGTGAGACAAACAGGGCTTTAGTTGTGCCTGGCCACATTGTGTGAATAAAAAATGAAGCAGTAAGCTGGGGGGGGCAGAATATATTAGTAGCAGTAGCAGTATTTTCCTTAAATTCGACCAATTAATATACTCAAAAAACCCGCCAAAAGGGATCCTTTAAAAAGTTATGATTGTGCTTCTACTGCATGTAATGGCATTTATGGAACAGCTTCTTTCTTACACTGTGCCCTTCAGTAATCAATACTTGCAATTTCATCAACGAACTCGGTTTGTAAAACATTAATTTACACCATATATGCAAATTATGAAGAATCCTGTTAAATTTTAGAGAAATTTTGTCATCGAAAAAATAATGTAGACAAAGAAAACTGCATAGAACTCAACAATAAGAAGCTTAGTCACTTCGTTTCCTTCGGTTTCACGCTTATTATGCGCTCATCATCACGAAATGGTCGATTACTGTAATGGCAGCTGAACGTATTATGTGCCACAATTAATCGAACCTCTTTGAAATCCGATATATTCAGTTCTACTACGGTATTTTATGTAGGTTAAAAGAAAATTGAAATATAAATATAAAAACAATCTCTATAAATAAAAAAAAATTAAGATTTTAATATAAATATGACCTCGATTTAAAAATAAATTGGATTCAAATTTAGAAAAGAAAACTTTTCTATGTAATGTAGGAATAGTTTAAAAAGCAAATTGAAAGATAAATTTCAATATTCAACATTCCGAGAGCCAGATATCTTTTATTACAGAATGACAGAAAAATTTACTCAAGCAAATCAACGCTGCCAATCACCGAGATGTCACAAACATAATTTTTTGATTCAGCGGCACTTACAATATCAGTCGATAATGACGCAAAATAAATAAAATCAAACTGAAAAATATGGCACCAAATAAAAAATTAATATGGATGTCATCAACGGTTTTTACATTGACGGTCAGAGTGTCAGTTTGTTTATATATAAATTCCACTGTCTCTAGGATAATATAAGCAAATTTAGTACCATCAATGGAGTTGATTAAAATGTTTTGTGTTTTGTGTTTTGCTTTTTATAGATTTGTTCCAGATGATTGATTAATTTAAAATAACTCTTTGCAAATTAATTAAGCTTTTTATATATAGAGAAATATAAGCATGTGCACTTTCCACGTCGGCGCTTGTTAATGTTTTTAATTAATGCTTCTTTAACGATTGTTTTGTCTAATTTGAAAACAGAACTTATTGACTTAACTTTGTTTGAAAATAACATCTATCAACTGTTGTCGGTAAATGAGAAATAATAAAATATATAAATAAGAAATTGATTTTTCTATGATTGTAAGAATTTTTTTCATGAATGGGTGGACTACTATCGTTTCTCGATTCATATAAAATTAAGTTCAATATACAGTCTACAAGGCGCTGATTATTAAGTTTATATTGATTTTATGAGCAAATGCCATCAAAAACTGCTTTGTTGAAATTAATTAAAAATTTCATACATAAACCACATTTGTATCACATTCCATTTACTCTTCTACGATGAAACGTTAATTTTCTCTACATTGCATTTTACATATATAAACTTTTTATGTAGAGGAAACTTTTGTATGAAAACTTTATGTATGAAATTTTTGATGAAACTTTATGTATGGTAGCTTTTTATGTAGAGAAATATTATGATGGAGAACTGATTTATTTGGTATAAATTTGTGGAATTATCAATAACGTACGTTGCATGGTCAAATACAAATACGTATTTTAATTAAATCTGTCATCACTGCTGTCAGCCTGGCTATTTCTTTAAACGTCCATTAGTCTCCTTTGTGACTCCAAGGTTGTTGTTTAATTAGAATGTACATTTATATATAAGGTAACGTTATGTATTATTTTTCATATTTATTACTTTTCTATTTCAGGCATCATATCTTATATTGTTTCTGCGTTAGACAACTAGAACACAAATAATCTAAATTCAGCATGATCAGAAATCTCCTTTATACGACGTACAAAATCGCATGGTGGTGTGGTTTTGTACGTCGTAAAAAAGAGATTTTAATAAGACTTATAAGCCTATTTTTTTGGTTGTCTTTGATTTTAAAGTATTAATTAGTCGACGTGTTTCCATGCTATTTTATTAAGAACCTATTCTATTGGTTCTATTCGACTAGTTTCTAGCTTATGGTCCTGTGATTTTGAATTTGTACGTCGTAAAAAGGATATTTTAATAAAATACTTTGAAGCCTACTTTTCGGTTGTCTTTGATTTTAAAGTATGTAATATAGTACAGAGAAAGTAATTTTCACGAGAGTAAATTTCACGAAAATTTTCAGATTCGATATTTTGATGCCAATATATGTCTTATGACCTCCTGAATACGTTTTGACTATTTTTGGAGTGAGTCTGCCTGTCTGGGGTCGATTTCTAGTGTACACAATAGCAGCCACAAATATTAATGGATTTTCACGAAAATGTATATTCAGCTTTGTTATAAAAAAAAATCTAGAACTCTATAGAATTTTTTTTTTAAATTCGAGCGAAAACTTCGAAATTTATTCAAAATTTTATATTTTTATAACATGGCAGCATAGGACTTAATCATGACATTTATCATAATCATGCATTAAAGGGTTTATTTATGACTCAATAATCACAAGACTTAATAGTTTTAATCACTGTTCTGAAACAGCCGATTTTGTTAGTGACGTTATTAGTGCCCTCTTAAGAGGGGGGGGGGGATATAGTGTCAAGTGCAGTATCAATCGAAAGATTCCTTCAAACCCTTTAAAGAATTGAGTTATACGCTATAGTTGTAATCATTAGTATCCACGGAACCGATTTTTCAATTTTTTTCTTGTAAAATTTGAAAAAAAAATGGATTATGGTATGAGGAAGTCGATTTGAACCACACTTCAGTTGAATTTTATTGCATTTTGTGGGGAGTTTCACAGATCAGAAATCAGAATTTTACATGTAGTTTCCATCAATAAATTCTTCAGATGGAATGCATTTTGAAGAAAAATGCCCGTAGATCTCTGTTTCCCAGAATATAGTATCTTGTCTTTTAACCGTCAAGATCTGGTCTCGCACAAAAGCAAAACTATCGCTCTGCAAGATGTTGTCCCTTTTATCTGAGATCGAAACGTTTTGAGCCAAAACATCAACTTCCCTGAAATTTTCTCAGTGTTATCGATTCCATTCTTTCGCACCCAAACCATTTTAACCGGCCAAAAAATAGCATTCGAACTCGAATAAGATTACGGCACACTTAGCCGTGAGAAGTTTGTTCGGGACTGAACCTGTGTCTTTGGCAGCCATTTTGTTTCAAAAATAATTGCCTTCCCTATGTGCATAGTACGAGATAACGTATGGGGAAGTGCTGTGACAGTAACGGTATTGAGGTGATGTTCTATGTATATTAATGAGCATATGTATGTTAATGTATGTGTGTATGTATTCGTTAGTCTGGGGAAGCGATATCTTTCGAACGAATGAGGAGTTTCGAAAAAATTGTTGTGAAAATATTACAATCAGCGAACACTGAAACCCTATTAATTTTAAACGGGGAAGAATATTCGAAAGTTTGTATCTTGTGTACGTACTTATGTATGTTAGCATTATGCAGGATACGTTATATATGCGTGTCGTGTCCTTGAGTTTGTGGAAGGGATATCTCCCAAACGAATGAACATTTTCGAAATAATTTCGCATAATTATTGCAATCTGTGAATAATATAACCCTACCGATTTCAAACTGAATTGAATGTTCAGAAGACATTCCCCCAATTTTTGAATGATTAAAAAATCATTCAAACATCGTTACCTTCAATAATGATAAGTTAATAATTACATCAGAGGCAATTTTTCATTATAAAACAAATGATACAAATCTTAGAACGCTGGAATTAGCCGTTCTCGAGATATTGCATGATTGAATGAATTGTTGAAAAAAAACGTTAAAAATTTAAAACCTTCAACACTGTTCTATAATAATCCTTTCATACATAGTTTTATTAGAAAACGAATTACATAAAATTTGAAAAGCTGGTATGAACCGTTCGTGTAATATAACACCCTTTTCAAATAAATGCATCAAAAAATTATCAAAAATTATGTATTATCAAATGTGTTATTTCCTATACGTAATATTATGCAATAAATCCGTTAGCATCAGTTCCGTGGATTCAGTTTGTTCCATTCACGAGATAAGATACTTTTTGTAATATACTTTCTATTATGATGCCAAAGAATTCGACATAGTTTTTATTTCACGGGAGATTACTTAAGTGGCAATTGCATTTCGATTTGGATTTCACACGTGAACTAGATCATTCCATTTGGACTCACAAGCAGAGCGCACATTTTTAATTAACGTAGTATTAATTCAACGCCATTTTGTTTTTTGCTGTGTATTCTATTCCCCATTATTTTAGTTGTGAAAAAGTAAAAACATTATATTATGTAGGGAAAGATATGTGCTGCCCACATCATATTTTGCAGTTTTTATAGAATACAGTTTTTGTGGAATAGCTCAGTAATTGCGGTAATTTGTAGAATGTAATTCGTAAAACCTTAAATGCTGCTTACGTGCTCTGCGACCGCAAAATGGAAAGGTTTTATTTTAACAAAAAACGAATAAACAAAATAAAATAAGCAAGTTAAAATGTTTATAAGAATCGTCTCAAAATATTGTGTTTATAGCGATATTTGTATATTTGGAGTTCCTAAGAGTGTAATGATTCCTTATGAAGTTGCAGGTTTTTGCAGCAGTAATAATAAACTTTACCATATATATTCCGTCTGCAGTTATTTAATTGATTAAAATCATTTTAATTAACCGCACAATATATTTTTCATTGAAGCACATCGAATGGCAACACGAGTTTATTAAAATTCATTTATCACGATCCAAAATGTTTTTACCGCATTACAATTTTTTTTATCCCTTTGGTGAATGCAAAATAGATAAATTGAGTAAAATTATAAAATTGCTAGCTGTTTAAAAATGTTCATTTTTTTTTTTTTTTTTTTTTTTTTGACAAAATGTTCTCTGGACGCTATTTATTACTAAGTTGAAGAAGTATCTTTTGAATAGCAGATATATTATGAGGATAGATAAGCTTCTCTGAAGGTGGGTTGGTGAGGTCTGAAAATAGGATATTTACCCATGCTACTTTACCACCTAAAACATTATTTTACCACCTAAAGTTTAGAGGAACGTTTAATAAAAGAAAATGTTATTTATCTGAAATATTTTACTTTCATTAATTTTTGTGGTGATTCAATTAATTTCTTACATAGCTGAAGTAGTAAACACTACGGCAGCTATGTAAGAATATACACTGTATTACACTATATTTTGTATACACTATTACAACGCGTGCGATTAGATGTCTGCCTATTTATATAAGTATTTATGTATATATCTATGTATTCCCAGGTGTTTTCTCACCTAACACGTGTTACCCAAAATCATCGTTGGTCTCTAATAGAAGTTTCTTTTTTACTATAGAAGACCGTTAATTAATTCACAACAATAAATAAATGTTTACTTATTTTCAAGACACTAACGAAACCAGATCTAAAAATCTGTCGTAGATCAATTTACAACGATGAATAATCGATATAAATTGATCGATGAATAATCAATATAATAATATTTCATCGATACTAATTTATTGTTTACAAAATATCACAATCGAAATAAAATAGGATTCTGGCCATTCATTTGGTTAATTCTCAACATCTGCTCAAAAGGGGATATATAATTAACTTTCTTCGTTCCCAGGTATGGTGACAAAAATATAATTATTTATTTAATTTGTTATTAGGTCATCTGAACATTAAATTAGGATCTACACATTAAACTCAATTTCGCTTTGTAATAGCGTATACATCATCATATGTGTCCGACATATTATTTACCTGTATGCATCGTCCTGTAACAACATATAAATAAACATAGTTCCTAAAAGATAAAATATTAAAATGCAAAAACTACTAAATAGTGGCATTTTATTTTGTCAAACTTATTTTGTTAAAATTAGTATTCATTTTTATTAACAATTTCATTGTACAACTCTACTCATTAAATTTACAACTGCCAGTTTATAATTCAGCCAATCATTTTAAGTGTTCAACTTAAATTCAGAGCCGGATGTGGTGACAGATATTTTGATACGTGACTTTAGAGTCAATTTATTAATTCCCTATGGGAGCTAAAAGGTGCACGTTGTTTTTCTTGTCACGTCATTTGAAGGATGCATCATTAGTCGCAGTCATTGTTAGCAAATTTATTAGAAGGTAATTTTGAACTCATCAAGAACTTGGGACCCCATTTTCTCCTCATATCTGAGTTGGTCGTATTTCTGAATATCGTTTTACTGACACATCGGAATTGCCTATATCAGTTTCACATCTTAATTTTGCTTTCTTAACTTCACTCACTTGAACTAATCTTGTGTTTTTCAAATTGTCCTTGGTGATTCCACATTATTTCTCCCCCCTTGCCTACATTGACCCATCAACTGACAGTACCCCCATGTAACCCTATAGCTCCATCTCTATTGGCTTGAGCTATCTGATCCCAGAATGCACTCATTGGCTGGAGCTCAGTGGGTGTAACTACCAGAGTGCTCAATGGCAGCAGGAATCGGGTGCTTTCTGAAAAAGCATTTGGAAATTTTTATTGCCTACTATAAATTAATTAGAATTTAATGTCAATTCTTGACATCAACCAGTCTACCGGTATTAATAGTTAGAACCTTACCTTTATTGCTTAGGCTTCGACTTGACGTTTACTAATCTTGGTATCCCACAGCATCTCCATATCAAATATTCCACAATCACGTAAATCTGTCATCACACCAGGTATTATCGGCTTTTCTTTCCTGAGCAATGGGAGTACTGGACATACCCGGACGCACCCCTATGTATAGCATTACGATTTATTTCACACTCATTATTCCCTCTCTTCAGTGATCACACTCTCTGCATATCTTCGCATTTCAAAATTCACTACGCGCAAGACACAAAATGGCGGATTAGCAGACTTGGGTGTATTGCGTACGATCCTTAATTTTTTCGGATTGCGCCGTCTAGAGAGATGTTCCCTATCTTGTTTACGGCGCTTGCGGGACGTCGATCCATCAACCGCATCTGATTCCGATAACACACGGTCCTCAATTAGTTTCCCCGCTAGACACGTTCTTTTATCGAGCATGACGTTTGCGCCCACCGCCACTCAATTCTGAGGCCAGTGGGCCCCGTGAATTCTCTAAGTGGAATACAAAATATCAGGGCCGTAGCCAGAAATGTTATCCAAGAGGGGCTGGGGGGAAATTTTAAGGAGGACTCAACAATTTTGAATTAGGAGCTCCCTAGAGAACCGTTTGGGGGGGCGGAGGGACATGCCCTAAAATGCTAAATTTTAGTTTTTAATAAATTACTGCATTAAAAATATTTTAATTATAATTAAATATATTATATCACATAATATTAAATTGACTGTATTACTTATCAGTTGATAATGTATAACGTGATAGTGTAGTACTCTATATAACTAATTACTCATCTGTATAACTGCTCATCAGTTGGCAATGTATAAGGGTGAAACCCACAATAATATACAAAAGTACACTAAATACTATATTATTAATTTAATTTCTTAAACATTATTGAATATTTTTGAATTTAATATGTAAATAAATTGATCATCAATCGAACCACAAATTCAACAACGAAAAATCTTAATTCTGCGCTATACAAAACACAGTTTGCAAAAACTTCTGAAAAAGCATTTTTTTTGTAAAATTTGGAAGGCATGTTGTATGGAATTTCATGCCACTACAAAAGATTAAATATTTCCATCAGAGGGGGCTGAGTATACCTCTTGGGGGTTCACCCCCCTCTGGCTCCTGACTGGCTACGGCCCTGCACAATTTTGATGTTTGTTAGAGTTAAATAAATCCAACTGATCACTTATAATTAATGGTTGGTCCATGTATACTCTAATCCAACATGCATTGCTAGTATCTTTATTTAACTCTTTAGAAAAATATTCTGCACTGCGGAATTTTTTTTTTTTTAATGTCTATATTACATTGAAAAATTCATGTTTCCTGTTACTAAACAAAAGTTCTCCGTACAAAGAAACCCTTATTAAGTCTCAAATATACATATTTTTTTGACTCAACTTAAGTTAAATTATCTAAAACCTTTCATAGATATTGATATATAAGAAATACTGTAGAGAAAAAATATTATTCTTTAAGCAAAAAATATTACTTTATAAATTATTGCGTATGAAATAAATTTAAGCAAACACGATCAAAAAAGTTAACTAAGTACCTTACTGTAAAATTTACACTTTATCCCACTATCACAAACAAAATCTTAACTTTCCAAATCATCTTCACCTCCATGTATTTTATACTCAAATGACAAAGAAAATAATTTTTCTAAGATACCGCTCACAAAATTAAATAAGTCCTTTGACCCTCTGCGATTATTATTTTCACTCTGCTGCCGTCATCGTCGTGCGCTATTTGCATAAAAGACGTGCAGTGCAAGTACGAGCTTCAGCAAATCGCTTTGATCATTTGACCTCTTATTAACTTGGCATTATCTCTTCTAAAAATTGAAAGCACTTGAACTTTTCCCACATGTTCCTTAATTGCGAAACGTCTGAAGCTATGCTATTCCTCATTTGTTTCGTTAGAGTATGAAATATTTAAACCATATCTTAATTTGTTCTTTCTTTAATCAAAGTGTAATGATTTGTTGTTCTTCAGGCTGTCTGTGATTTTTACTTTCTCATAGTGTAGAATATAGTATAGAGAAAGTATTGTTTTCACGAAAATTTTCGAATTTGAAGTTTTGATGCCAGTATGTTTTAGGACATCCTGAACACTTTTGACTATTTTCGAGTCTATCTGTCTGTCTGTGAGCAATTTCTGGTGCACACGATGCCTGCTACAAATATTAATGGATTTTCGCGAAACTTTATATTTAAGAAAGGTCCATGAGTGCCCAAATTAGATCTATATAGAATAAAGTGACCATGCCCTTTCTGAAAGAAGCGATTGCAGCTCCCCTGGCGTAGAATATAAAAAGTAACTATAACGCTGGATAGAAAAAAAGTGTTAATTACAAAATTTCGTAGAATTATCTAATTAATGGGAATCAACACTAGGAAAGCACAGAACGCTTGTATGAAAGGCAAGTACTTGTCAAAAGACATTTATTTGGCACAATATTGGTCTGTAACACGGTGACATCTGCAAGTTTTATGAATGGATGCTGTAATGTTCTTACTCGAATTCAAAACGCATTGTTGCTAACGGAGAGTGTTTTGAACAGACTGTATATACATTCCTATGCATGCAAGTGCTATTTATTTTAGTATTCCTGAATAGGACAACATTTTGCCAACAGGCATATTGAGTAAAAATTACTTTCTGCAATTATTTTATTGCCAATTTCTGCTTATTATAAAATGTTCTACTATTTTGAAATGTATTTCTTTTGCCTATCTCGCATTTTTACCAAGTTCGTTTTCCCAATTTTTTACAATTTTCGATAAAGGTGCTGCAATTGCTTTTGGTAGATGGTCATTTTACTATAGATAGACACAGTCACAAAGTCACGGACATAGTAACTTTATTGTAGACAGACCCAACATATACACTCATGGACAGTTTCCTTACAAATTTATTGAAGTGCTTAAGGGCAATCTTAAAAGTCCTGTAATTAATTTATTTCCTTCATACTACTTATTTGGTGATTGCCTCCGTTTAAATTTACAATATATCATTAAAATATTAATATAATATTATAGCAATGTATCATTTTATTATTCATCTTATTACTTTCCTCATATGCATACTAGTATAATGTATAAGGAATGTATTGTAACGGGGTCGAAAATTCGAATTTGAGTTTTCGACAGAGGAGCACGTTTCAAGCATCCCTGATCACGAATCGAACATTTTTGAGGTGATGTCTGTGTGTGTGTGTGTGTGTCAGTGAAGCTGTGGAGACGATATCTCACGAACGAATGCAGCGATTCGAATGAAATTTAGTATAAAAATTACAATCCGTGAATACTGGAAGCCTATTGTTTTAAAACACAATCGAATGTTTAGAACCCCCTAAATTGAGTGAAATTTTGAAAAAATCATCAAAAAATCCAACCCTTTAATAATGTTACGCAAATAGACATTTTTCATGTAATTTTTTCTTAGAAAACGATTGGCATAAACGTTAGAGTGCTGGAATGAACCGTTCTCGAGATATTGCACATTTTTCAAATAAATTTATCAAAAAATCCCATAAATTAAAAGAAAATATTAACTGTTGAGAAACATGTTCACTTTTCATATGCAATATTATGCGATAAATTGGGTGACATCATTCTCGTGGATCTAGCTCGTTCCATTCATGAGAAAATATACTTTGAGTAAGCCTTTTGTATTTGAACGCCAATTGCCATTCATCTGTCATAAGAATAACTTACTTCTCCGTCCATAACGCTTGACCAGATTTTGGCGACGAATTTGGCGGAATGTTGCCAACTTGCCGACTTTTTTAAATGTTACCAAGTTAACGAAAATATTGCTAAATGGATAAAAATGACGCTAAATCCATGAAAATGACGACTAATTGGCCAAAATTCAATGTCTTGGAAAGAATATAATAATCTACTATAAGAACAACCTATTTTCGTTTACTGTAAAAGTAGTAAATTCATTGCGTTATATAAGGAAAGTCGTGTGCTGCCCACATCAAATTTTTTTATATTTCATTATACCTACAAAATACATTCGATTGTTTTGCAGTTGTTTCATAGTGTATTTTATGGTTAGAGCAAAGTAGAAAATAATATATTTGTCTGAAGCAATCGCAAGTATTCTACACTTTAATAAAACCAAGACAGAGCAAACAGTTAAAAGAAAATTGAGAAAGAAAACTAATATATTTAATAGAATTATTTTAAAAACGTTAGCATTAATGTAACACTTTGAAAATCATCTGCTGGTTGCTGCAGTGTTTAGTAAATCAATTTAAAGCTCGACATCCAGAAAGCTGTTTATAGACTA
Organism: Amaurobius ferox; assembly: GCA_951213105.1. Taxonomy (NCBI): domain Eukaryota; kingdom Metazoa; phylum Arthropoda; class Arachnida; order Araneae; family Amaurobiidae; genus Amaurobius; species Amaurobius ferox. Next base: position 34,582,972 of record OX578135.1, on the reverse strand, counting down.
TTTAAATGCAACAGCAGTGAATTAACAAAGAAGGAACTACTATAGCGAGAATTACTATAATGCAGAATGAGGATAGGGGTAAGAGATGAGCTTGTAAATTGAAATCGAGAAACAAATATTATTTAGAAAAGTATAACTTGTAGCTGGCTATTTTCTTTTAATTTTATATTTTCTAGTAGTGCACTATAGAATTCATAATCTTAATAGGTGTTAACATTTCTCAAAAATCATCAGATTATGATACATCAGATGAATTGTACCGCAAATAAAATAGAACAAGAAAAATAAAGCATTGATTATGAAACAATTTCCAACTAAATGTAAATTTTTAAACATCTCTAAAATGCGATACATTCACCGGTGATATTTTTAAAAGCATCATAGTACAATAATTTATTTTACTTTGAAACTTCATCAAAACAGGCAATGCTATAAAATAGTCTGGTTCTGTATGTAAAAGCAGAGAATGGTTCATTCATACACTTTTATTCCAGACTCCAAATTAAATAACTTTTTTCGAAAAAAAATTCAATTCTTATACAACTCATCTTACAATCACTTGCTTACATTCTGCGTCCATTAAATTAGGTTTCGTTATAGAAATAATTAACGTTTGATGTTCATTTAAACTAAAAAATATTGCAATTGCGTTGGCGCAGAATATAGATGCACATAAAATACTCAAAAATAAAGCGGTTTTAGGACGAATGCAAAATTAAATATAAATTTAAAAGAACTTTAAAAATCACGATTATGACACTCGGAAAAAAGATGGATGTCATATTTTATTTTAAAGTGGTCACGTGATCTCTTCATATTATATGGGTGTAATTATTATTTTAATTTTTATTTAAGAAACTACTGAACGTATATTGCTGAAAATTTTTTATATATTTTATGGCATAATTTGAATATTTCCTAAAATTTTTGAAGCAATTTGTGAATTTTAATTCGCTTAAAAATGTTTGAAAAATTAGGCCTCATTGGGTTCAATGTATTTCATTTTTTCAATCTGGGTTCAATCCAAAACTAGGTATTGTGGTGATAACTAATAAAAACACTTTCATAGAAATAAAATGATCATAACTGTTGTTGCCATTTCCAAGTCTTCATTTTGACGTAAGTTCACCAAAATTTATACTTCTCTATATTGGTTTACAAAACAAACCAGTATTTGCTTTTAAAGCAATATGAATGTATTTAGAATTTGCACATATTTCCATAAGCAACGGCGAGTATATATCTGTTAATATTCTTATAACAGTAAAATATATTTATTAAAATCTAAACATGGTAATGAAATTACGAATAAATACAGCGCATACTATTAAAATAAAATATGCAAACATCTTTCGCAATAAAATCCCATACATATAGAAATTCTAAGAAGATATGGGCCTCTTGGGGCCCTTTATTTTCACTGCGGCTCAAAGCACAAGCTTTATATTATATCCGCTATTGCGATAAACGGAGATATCCGATCCATAATCCGTCTCGTTTTCTATGTCTAATTAATAACTCGTCAGACAAGTCCACAGTAAACTTATCTTCGAAATGGGGTAATCGGAGCCTAGAGCGTCTTTGGAAATAAACAAAGACAGCAAGATGTTTCTTCCTCAGAGCTGAGTGATTGCTTGATGGAACTGGGACTTTCAACGACCGAGCGGGTTGGCTTGAACTCTGGCCTCATCAATTCGTATATGTTTCATAACTCTGGCGAGGATATCTCTGCTTTCGTTTTCAAGAGATGGGTTGCAATGTATTGTAAGAGTTGAAAGGGCGTTTTCGAAATTCGTTTTTCGATACATTTTCTGATATTGCATGGCTTATCGGACTTTCTTTTATTCCAGTGCTTGCCATGCTTTCAACATTTGCGTATCACTTTTTACAAGATTGATCAAATATTGCATGGCGTTCGGGCAATCTTTTGTTTCGGTGTTTGCCGTACCTTCAGCATTCGAATATCATTTTTACAAGACTCATTTAATTTTATGTGGTGTTCAGACTTTCTTTTATGCCAGTGCTTGCCATAATTTCAACATTTGCGTATCACTTTTTACAAGATTGATCTAATATTGCATGGCGTTCGGGCAATTTTTTGTTTCGGTGTTTGCCGTACCTTCAGCATTCGAATACCATATTTACCTCGATTCTCGGTCTGAACGCTGAAAAGTCAGAAGTTAGGAGTTATATTTTGGATTGCAAAGAAGTAGCATCTCCAAAAAGAGATATCCATCCTGACGATTACCGCCCTTGCTGTTCCAGGGGTTATTCCTTTGTCTGCTTCTCCACTACAGAATGCGTACCAGAGGTTGGACTTAATCAATTGATTATATAGAAGGAATTCAATATGGAATTTAAGTACTAAAATAGAGTCCTAATAGGGAGAGGGGTACAATTATTATAAAATTCGCGATAGCAAACTTCATTATGCAAAGCAACTATTATTGCGTTGAAATTAATTATCAGGTTTTAATATGTGTTTTAAAATAAAATCCATATTTAATTTGCCAGTATTTGTATTTCCTCACACGATGCATTTCCAAAATACTCAATCTGGAGTTATACTCGATAATCGAGTAAGTGGCGTTTTTACGATCCGTGGCTATTTTTAATGGTAATTTTCCAGAGGAGCAACGCTATAATATCATTTTTACAAGATTGATCTTGCATGATGTTCGAACAATCTTTTATTTCGGTGTTTGTCGTTCTTTGAACATTTGCGTATCATTTTTGCAAAATTGATTTAAATTTACAATTTCACATGGTGTTCAAACTTTCTTTTGTGTTTCTCCAGTGTTTATCATGTTTTCAACATTAGCGTACCATTTATAAGCTTAATTTTATCAACGTACCCCTTATTATTTTCCCTACTATCCATGAAAAAATGCATACTATAATAGAACAGAAATGATTGTGATAGTATCGAAATTCTGACTCTCAGATATTAATGGATTTACACATTTTCCGCATCCCTGTCTAAAAAATCCACCTATGTTTAATTATATCATGGTTCTGTATATCTGGCTGTAAATCCGTAAGCACGATATTTCTTAAATAAATCGCACTAATCAAAGAAAATTTAAAATAAGTATTTCAGTTAGTAAACCTAATATACTATAATTTCACGTTAACCAAGAGGAACTAATTGGCTAAGCCAGAGAGGTTGACCAAGATAAAAGGTTTCATACTTTTCAAAGTTTTCACAAAATTGAGAATTATTACACAAAAAAATTTATCAAAACTTTTAAACAAATAATTATTTTAAAAGTAATGTTATTTATTTAAAGGTGAATGACGTAATTTATAGTAGATTAAAATGCACTATTCCGAGGACATTGCGCTAAAATTAAAAAAATCGTAAAAATCTTATCAAATTATCGTTATTATCAGAGTAACCTCAGTATGGTATACAAAGTGGATATAATCTCTAAGTGACCTTACTCATAGAGTTTTGAAATATTGCCTAATGTGCATATTTCAGTAAAAAAATTTGCATTTATTTTTATTTGACCAAGGAAAAGTGATATGCGAAAAAAAAAAAAATTCGTAATTTCCCCATAGATGGTACAGTTTCTGCTTCAAATATTCTGATAGGCTTTAACAGTTCAACAGTGTAGATTATTAGCTATAAGGGTTAGACCTTTTCAGATAGTTTACTTCCTTTTTATTCCACGGTGATTAGTGAGGTTTTTAAGCAATATATATCATGGTTTACATAAATTACATATTTTTTTATTTGTTCATATTATACTTGAACATAACAGCTTTCTTTATCCGAAATAAAATAATACTATTCTAGATGACTTGACAATTGATGATTTCATTGATTAGCCTTTTCAAGTCACTTATTAATATCACTGTCACAAACATTAGTTGTAATAAGCCTTACAATCACCATTTAAATCACCATCATTCATTTATTACCAACAGGTTCACCATCCATTTTTTGTATCCACTATGTTCAACACTACAATTCAATAAAATATCATTTACACAACAATTTATATCTCTGCAACTCAGGGCTGCTTTAGGGCAAGGCGAGCAAGGCAACCGCCTTGTGCCTCGTACTCTGAGACCAGCATTTTTTTTACACTTTACGGCATATTAGTTGAAAAATGTTTATTACTTTGTTCATTCTGTCTGTCTGTACGTTTGCACGATAACTCCAGTGAAAATGACTTTATCAAAATGAAAGTTTAGTATGTTGTTGAAACGATCTGTGGAACATATTGCAATGTAAATTAATAATATCACCCAATTAATTTTATATTCAACCCGGATTAAAAATATGAAATACATTGAACCCTATGGGGGCATAATTTTCCAAACATTTTTAAACGAAGTTAAAATTCCCAAATTGCTTCCAAAATTTTAGGAAATAATCAAATTATCCCGTAAAATATATGAAAAAAGTTTCAGCAAAATATGCTCGGCGGTTTTTTTAAATAAAAATTAAAATAATAATTACACCCATATAATATGAAAAGATCACGTAACCCACTTCAAAATTAAATATGGCATCCATCTTTTTTCCCCAGAGTGCAAATCGTGAATTTTAATGTTTTTTAAATTTATATTTAGTGTTGCATCCGTCATAAAACTGTTTTGTTTTTACGTATTTTCTGAGCTAATGCAACTATAATATTTTTTAGTTTAAATGACCATCAAACTTTGATTATTTCTACAATGAAACCTAATTTTAATGGATGCAGAATGTAAACAAGTGATTGTAAGATGAGTTGCATACTCTGGAGTCTGGAATAAAAGTATATGAATGAAATATGCACAGCTTTTACATAGAGAGCCAGAAGATTTATATTTCGAAGACGTCATTTGAATAAAATTCATTTTCTTCGATGAAGATTCAAGTTTTCAAATAAAATAAATTATTGTAGTTCTGTGATAATTAAAAAAATATCACCGCTGAATGCATTGTAGAGATGTTTAAGTAAAATTGTATTTTTTTGGAATGTGTTTCATAATACTTTATGCATGATTGATCTTTTTAATTTCCTTATATACATAATGTATAAGGAAAGTATTGTGACGGGGTGGAAAATTCGAATTCGAGTTTTCGACGGGAGAGCACGTTTCAAGCATCCCTGATCACGAATCAAACATTTTTAAGTGATGTCTGTGTGTGTGTGTGTGTGTGTGTGTGTGTAAGAAAGTATGTGTGTGTGTGTGTGTGTGTGTGTGTGTGTCTGAGAAAGTATGTGTGTGTGTGTGTGTGTGTGTGTGTCAGTGGGTCTGTGGAGACGATAACTGACGAACGAATGGACCGATTCGAACCAAATTTGGTACAAAAATCACAATCTGTAAACACTGGAAGCCTATTGTTTTTCTACGCAATCGAATGTTCAGAACCCCCCTAAATTTTCGAATGAAATTTTGAAAAAATCGTCAAAAAATCAAAACCAATAATAAAGTTACGTAAATACATATTTCTTATGTAATTTTTTATTAAAAAACGATTGACATAAATTTTAGAACGCTAACACGAACCGTTCTCGAGATATTGCACATTTTTCAAAAAGTCATATAAAATAGAAAAAAAATATTTCCTATTGAGAAACATGTTCACTTTTCATATATAATATCATGCGATAAATTGGGTGACATCATTCTCGTGGATCTAGCTCGTTCCATTCATGAAAAAAGATACTTTGAGTAATACTTTTGCATTTGAACGCCAATTTATCTGCTGTAAGATAACTTATTTCTTTGTCCATAACGCTTGGCGAGATTTTGGCGACGAAATTTGCGGAATGTCGCCAACTTGGCGACTTTTTGAAATGTTGCCAAATTAACGAAAATCTCGCCAAATGGATAAAAATGACGATAAATCAATGAAAATGACGACTAATTGTCGAAAATTCAATATCTTGGAAAAGATATTAGTATCTACTAGAAGAAATACCTATTTATTTTACTGTAAAAGTAGTAAATTCATTTCATTATATAAGGAAAGTCATGTGTTGCCCACATCAGATTTTTTTTTGCTCGTGACGACATTAGCCCCTTTTGGGGGGCAAGTTACCCCCCCAGGATGGGTACATTGTCACAATTTTTGTTCCTTTAAAATATGGGAAATGGACAAGGAAAACCATAAGCGTCTTCTATTTAGATAGAAAAAAGAAAGGTGTTCACTAATATAATGCCACTTTTGTTATGATCGTTTTTTCAAACCCTATATAAAGGAGTTTAGGGAATATTTCTTTTTGCTTTGAGAGAAAAAATTGCGGAGATATGTTGGATCCGCACGCCAAGCATTCATCTTACGCCTCACGAACTCTAGAGCTTGATCTACTGAGGCTGTGTGAAAAATTGAATCTAATATGGGAAACACAGTACGATAAAATGCAGGCAATAAAAACACGTTGCTGGCAGATCAAGTGGGAAAAACTTCGGACACCTGCTGAAAATTCACCTACAGAATTTAGTGGATTTAAATAGTTCTAAACTTTGGGGTTCACATTCAATCGAAGTGCTGTATTGACTGCAGTTGCGGATTTGCGATGCTGATGAAGCTTAAATTTCGAGCGCCTAGTAACATATTTTTTTTATAAAATATTTAAAATATTTTTCAGTGTAAAGGCATTACATGATTATCGCTATTTATCTCTTTTTTTCTTTTTCAAATGTGAAATGTACAATGTAAACTTAGTGGCTTGCTCATGTTTTATTGCTGTAAAATCTCGTTGAATCGAACTCATTTATTTCGAATTTTTCAATAATTCAAACGAGCTTTATGATACCTGATAAAGGGTAGGTTGTACCGACTCTTATTTCGAAATGTGACTTAGTAGGTTGATGCCCTAATAGGTCACATTAGTAGGTTGACAACCTAATAGGTTGACAACCTAGGAGATTGACGACGTACTATATCACATTAGTAGGCTGGTAACCTAAAAGGTTGATACCCTAGTTAGTTGGTTGACAACCTAGTAGGTTGATAATCTTGTAGGTCGACAAGTGCTATTATACTAAAATAGCATTATGCTATACCCTTTACAGCACGTAACTGAATAGCAAAGCTGTAAATGGTACATTTCTTATTTTGAGGAAAAGTGGTAAGTGCAATTTATTCGATCCTATCCCTCGTGTTAAAATTAACCAGATTCAACTGCATTTCTAACTTTAATAAAAATCTTTTAAAGAGTGACCAACAGCTGCAATGTAACAGAAGTGTATAGGGCCATGCCGAAAATGCCTCTATCTAAAGTTATTAATAACCAGACGAGTATGTCTCTGAAAGATGTCTTCACATAAATATGTTATGTCACCATAAAAACATTAGCAACGCAACAATACCCCCCCCCCCCTGAATACGGTTTTGTGTAGCAATTTTAAAATTGCAAATCTGTCTCTGTCTACGCGGGATTATGCCAATATTTACTGAGTCAAAATTTAATCATTAAAGTATATTGTCCACTGACGCAACTTTTGTATTTACCTCGAGCTCGAGTCTCAACCGTATCACACATAATAACTTCTCCGTGTGCTTCCTGACTTCGACTTCTCCGTGGTAAAGCAGCGCCTGTAATACGGGTAAACCTAGGGAGCAAAGACCACAATGAGAAGTTGCTTTCCCCATGGGAAAGCCCATGTCAGGAAGCACATGAGAAAGTTGTTACGTGTAATGCAGCCCTTACGTCTCTCGGGATAATGACAGAATATACATGTGTGCATAAAATAGAAATTCTGTTAAAACAGGAAATGCAGACGAATCAATAATTATTTAGCAATAATGAATTCTAAAGACAAAATCCATCGAAATTATTTAGGAGTCAGATATTACTAGAATTATCTGACAAACTTTCGAAATGCAGTTAAATGCATTAATCCCCACCAATATCTAATATCTAACAGACTAACAAGAAAATAATTTGATGTGGACAGCACACTACTTTCACTACAGGCTCAAATTCATTTTCTCGTTCTATTTTTCATAAATTTCATCTAATTGAACAATAGTTAATTGTTTCTAATTACGTAGAATTTGCGGATTTACTTAATGTAACATTTTCATTTGGAACCAGGACGTAATTTCAAAAGCAGGGTTGTCAAAATGCCAAAAACTAAAATATCTCGGGAACGGTTAGTCCTAGAGTAATGACTTTTGTCTTATTCTTTTCATCGTCAATAATTACGTATGAAATGAACATTTGATTGCTACATTTCAACATATACAGTCTTTTATTTCAGATTTCGATTATCTTTGAGGGCCATTTAGAAAACAAAGGCCGGTTCCATTTTTTCGAATCGTATCAAAATCTAATCAGCATCAGGATAACCAACAAGAGACTTACGTCTACCAAATTGCATGAAATTCTATTGGCAGTTATTCATTTAAAATAGATACATACATTGCAAAAACAGACACACACAGACGTCACGCTAAAAATATCTTTTCTTGCTCTAGGGTGCCCGAAATGTGCAGATCCGCCGAAAACTCGATTTTCAACACGATACCAATACTTTCCCTACACATTGCCATGTATTGTAGAGAAAGTAATAAAAATTTCGATCATCACTTTAATCTTGAAAATTATAAGCCAGTCTAAAAATAGATACTTTGAGTACATAAATATGCAAATGGAAGCGCAACAAATATTGCATCGCCCCTTTTTGACGTAGCTGTGTTAATGTATGCGTTCCAAACTCATCCCGTTCATTTCTTTTTTCTGCAACCTCGGCTGGCTCAATATATGGAGTGTTTGCCTCTAATTAATCTCACGTTAACAGATTCCCATCGTTTATTTAGTGGTCAGGAGTGCTTGGATGAAATAATTCCCAAGTTCATTAATTCTGAATCATTAGACTATCCATCATCATCCATCAACTGAAACATAATTGGGTATTTATTGTCTTCATTTTTGATAGCATTTCCCATTCTGATATGGGAAAAATATTTAATTAAATTACTTGAACATTTTTGGCAACATAAAAAATAAAAGTTGTATACTTGAAGAAAAATTAGCATTGTGTTAAAAAAATATTACAAATAAAACAGTTCCACTGTTTTAACAACATAATATGGATAAATTTTGCATTTATTAGTATTTTAACACTACTCTGTAAAACATTCGGCAAACCTTTGATCATTTTATTCAACTACTTTGTAGATAATTTCGGAAAACTGATAAGAAAAGCAACAATTACAGGCGTCCATGAAAATTACAGCTTCATTTCTGAAATATTCAGCGACTTATCGTCTGCTTAAGCGTTATATATATATATATATATATATATATATATATATATTATCGTAACTATCTGGAACCTTACTGCCCATTACGAACAGATGTTTCCCTTGAAACTTTCAATAACATGCTTGCAAATGTTTTACAGTGTTGTATACATTCAGTAAATCATCATCATTAATCATTAAGGCAATTTAACTAGAATAACGCTCTCATTGAGGATCTCAGCATCCATGTTTGCGCTTATTACACGCTTTACAGCACGAAATTGACGATACCTGAAATCGTCGTAGGCCGATTACTTTGTATAAGTGAACTGGTTAGTCTCCAAAAAAATTAGGGCATTTAGCAAGTTTTCTTATTACCATTACAGATACCCGTATTTCATGTTAGCGAGCGCTTAATAAGTGCAAAATATATTGGATGTTGTTAACTGTAAAGGAGTGACATCCTAATATTTGGGATGTCCCCAAATGTTGGGTTTCATGAGTATCAATTCATTGTGTTTATAGCACTAATTGGAGCATTATGGGGAGTCAAACTATGGAACTAATCCTGATCTCACACCATGGTACTAAACATTTTTATACTATACATATCATATACCACATGATACTACACATGGTATTGATACTGTACATGATACAACGTGATACTATATATGGTTTCACATGATACTACGCATATGATGTTATGCTACATATCATATACTGCATGATACTACACATGATATTGATACATGATAAAACGTGATACTATATATAATCCCACATGATACTACACTTTATATCTCATACTATATATAGACTGAAGTAATGGACTGTATAGTGTAAAAGATGAGATTTTATGGCTTTTCTAGTATGTAATATAATTAAATACCCCGCAGTTGTCTTTTCACAATGATAGTAACTTCCGTGGTAATACTCATAATTTGCATCTGAGCTGGATAAAATCTACGTATTTCTTTCCGCACTATCTCTCTTTTCCTTAATTAAAACTGAAGAAATTTATCACTCTGGTTGGCCAGCATAAAAATGATTAATATTTCATCTCTGACCAGGACTAAATTGATTACAGGAATGGGCAAATTCATCTGAGGCTTGACATTTACATTTCTGCAAACAAGAGCACCACCACCCTGAAGCTGATGCTGACAAAAATAACAAAAGTGTAAAAACCGAAAGCTATTTCTTATCAAATCGAACATCATCATATTTGATCACCACCATTTTACGACTAAAACACATTTCAAATGGCGTTTTCCGATTTTATCCGATTTTTGTGCGAAAATAGTTTACGGTCGTATTCAAAGCCTTTAGAAAAAAAAACCACAAACAGTGAAATCGAAAAGTAATCTTCTGTTTTTCAATTTCCATAAGCAGCCATTTTACCTCCAGGAATCGTAGAGGAAGGGTTAAAAATTCCATGAATATCTCCAAGGCGAAGAATTGCTCGTGGTAAAATGATTCTCAGGCATTTTTCGGTGTAGAAACTTCCTTAACCGTGACGCATTTTGTCGGAGCAATGTTTATGCTTATGAAAAGAAAATGGCAAAACTGTGTGCATGTGTACTGAGGTGAAACCGTTTTATTTTGTTCACGGTAATGCGTTGTCGATTAAGAGAGACCGAATTTTAAGGCAATATGCTTTACGATAGCAATTAATGTTAAACCATTTAAATGCACAGAACAGTGAAACTAGCATGCATATATATATATATATATATATATATATATATATATATATATATATATATATATATATATATATATATATATATATATATATATATATATATATATATATATATACATATATATATATATTATATATATATAAAATATAAATATATAGAAATTGAAAAATCGGAAATAAAAATGTTTTAGTAACTTTTGCGCAAGGCAGCATGAGGGTACCAAACACTATATATATAGAAAAATTGAAATATAAAAAGTGAAAAAAACATGTAAAAAAGGAAGGATGGCTCGGCAAAAAGCTTACATTATGGCGGTAAGGGGTTGTGACCTTACTCCCCAGTTCAACGAGCTCGTCAAAATCGCCGCGGCATTTTCACTCCTGGTCGCCAGCCCTGGCCCAAGCCAACCTCCGGAGTGACTTTGAAATCATCACGAGACCTGGATAGAGATGTGTACGAGAGCCATATCACCACAAATAAAGCCAACTGAATTGCCGACTCAAATGAAATGTAGTTCCAGCCGCGGTCCTGTGATCACAGTGCGGTCCTGTCATATGGAGGGTTCGATGATTTTGTCTCTAATTGAACTCAAAAAATACTTAAGTCTTACACCATATGCAAAATTGTTTCTGTATAAATTATCAATATTTTTGATCATAAAGGAAATTGGATATTTATTAAAAAATGCTTGTTTTAAAAATTCTTGATCAAAATTGATACGTAAATGTTCCTCTTTGATAGTTCTTTTTATTCTGATTAAACCTCCCAAGAAAACATTGCGAAACACATTCGGGGAGTAAGGTCACAACCCCTTACCGCCATAATGTAAGCTTTTTGCCGAGCTATCCTTCCTTTTTTACATGTTTTTTTCACTTTTTATATTTCAATTTTTCTATATATATATTATATATATATATATATATACTCCCACACATACAGGTGGACATTAGTCCATAGAAAAGTATTGAAAACAGATTGAACGTGTTTTCCGTTAAACTATGTACTTTAAAATTATTGGCGACAAAATATTTTCTGGCATCAACTTAATGGAATTTTCATAAATATTCATAAATAGAGCCATAAATATTTCAGAGTCCACTTCGAGGATAAGAGCTTGCGACTTCGTCCCAGTAGCTCAACGGTAGAGCGTCAGCTGGCCCGTTCGGAGATCCAGGGTTCGAATTGCGGTTGGGGCAGCAAGGCCCTTTACAATGGCGTCCTAACACATCAACCCTGTCGGAGATGTCGGAGGTCTGAAATTGACCCTAGTACGACTAGTATGGATTCTGTGGACTCTGGAAGATTGAACACCGATTTCAAATCGAGAGGATAACAATCACTAACCTGGGTAAAAGCAGGAGGTTGAGCTGAGGTAAAAATAGGAGGTGGTCTTTCAGATTGTCAGTTACCCACCAATCTGACATTAGAAGGTGGAGAATACAGAGTCCACTTCGATAAAAGCATGCAATTTCGTCCCAGTAACGGTAGAGCGTCAGCTGTCCAGCTCAGAGATCCAGAGTTCGATTCCCGGTAGGGGTAGATCTTACAGCTCTTTACAATATTCATAAATAAATTTTCATAAATAGTTTCAGAGTCACAGTAGATACTATTATTTGTACACGTATGCACACATTGCACATACATTGAGCGATACATAGTGTGATTCGAAACTGTGTACAAACTTTAATAGGAAATAGAAGATAAAACAAACCTTTTTCGTATATATGTCCGCAGACATCTCTTTTAGGCGTTAGAGAGCGCTGTTTGGCCACGATCCAATAAACTATTTTTCACCATCATCATTCATAACGCGAATTTTATACGTGTAACATGGGGCAATACACAAAATCTAAAGGGGCCTAAATGCATCTATAGGTATTGGATTGCCAATGGAAAGGTGAGAGCTGTTGTAAAATTATCAGTAAATCTTACAGCATCTCTTTCATGTCAATTGGTAGCCTCATAACGCTATATATGTAAACCGTACTACCCAGACTGTCCAACCCGGAGGTATAATGTATATGTTGAATGGGAGGAGGAGAAACGTCCAATTAAATTCGGAACCCAATGAAACTGCCATCTAAAAGGCATATTACCCTTCCTCTAATTCATCACATCTCGTATGGACTTACGGATTTATCGGATTCGGACTTTCAGATTTATCACGCTCATACTGTGAGTAAACACTGGGATAGTTTGGGACGACGTCGATGATCGAACATGGGACTATCGCCTGTGAACCTTCCGCAACAGTCACCAAGCTATCCCGGCCCAGATACATGTAAGTCATCTCAGCGCCTGTGAAATGTTCCATTTTACACGCGAAAAGAGTCTGAGTTATGATTGGAAAAATATATCCAATTTCCGGGTCGCCATATAACCTCATCTAACACCTAAGAGTGACATCTGGTGGACAAATATTCATAATGTCCGCCAGATGGCCGCCAGTCATTCATTTAAAGTTTGTTTTTACGTACAGACAGCTTTGAATCACCCTTATACGTCTAACACAAAAAATAAACCCACACTAAAAATAAACTGGTGAACAAAATTATCTTTACAAGCACAAAAACGCTGATTTCACAACAACTGCTCAATAAAATAGAATGAATTCTTTTGGGGTGATACATAGCATCATCATAACACATACGTAGACTCTGAAAATTCGAATAAGACTGCATACGATACAAAGCTTATTATGAAATAATTTGTCACTTCCATCAATGTCTGTCCAGCCTCTACTAAATAACCGATAGCTCGTCATCTCAAAGATTCTTCCAAATAATACTTCTGAGCCGTAAAACAACTGTTTTGTGTCGATAAACACCGAAATCAAAACCTGAATTGCAAAAGTTCTCTGGGAAACATAATCCGTACTCAGCGCATGCGTCCCTTATTTTTATGTATGTAAAGATAATTTTGGCACCATTGTAGTTGACTCATTGATGCTGATTAATGACGTTATAATTTACAAGTATTTCAGCCCGTCAAAGACAGGGAAGACAACGCTCTTAATAAATTAAGTTGAAACTTTTCTTAATAAATTTGATTTTGTTTAACAATATATGGCGCTTAGCATCGAACATCCGAATCCATTTCGCTATGTCACATGGTCGATACCATACGTATGGAAATATTCAATCACAGGAAGGCTGTTTGGTAAAACGTTAACATTTTCTCCGGACTTACTGGAAGGAGGAGGGGACATCGAAAATCTAATTGCGTTGGAATCTGTCTTGTGGTCTATATTATATGTGGTGCACAGTGATGTCATTCAGCCGTTTTCTACAGGTTTCCGGATATTAATACATGTATGGGTTCAGAAACCTGTTGTTAATTGGCCGAAATGTAGATGTTAGTCATAATCAAATAAAAATAATTATACATTATCTGAAATCCCCAATATATATTAAAAAGGTCGGTTGAAGAAACGGAACTAAAAAAAAGATTGGAATGACACCACTGAGTGTAAAAAGATTTAGCCTTCTAAGTCATCTACGATGGGTTTCCGGAAGGTCTAGAAATACTTTTAGATACCCTCGCATTTTCTTCGTCGGTAATTCGAAAATCCGTCCCCAGGACGTTCTGTCGCATAGTCGATAACATAAATGTCCAAAGATTGAGCCTTAGATCACCGAGGGGGCTTCTGGAGTGTGTTGTTGTTGTTGTTGAGACCCAGACCGTCCGACCTACCAGAAAGGTGTAAGGTAACTGTTTGGACAGCCGGGAAGTGCCACCCAATTTAGACCAGAACCCAGTGGGGGAGGCATCCACAGGGACCGTACCCTCCTTCCCCTACCACCAATCTCTCGGAAGGACTTACGGACCCACATGTTTGGAGTGTGTGTAAAGTGTTTTCAAAACCACTCCATTTTCTGTGCCATACATAAAGAAATCAAAAATCATATTTCGTAAATTTTTCCCCGTGGTCCATTCCATATTATAAGTGTGCAGCCTTCTAGTCATCGGCGACGTTTCTGGCAGATTCTGAAATATTTTTCAATCGCCCCTTTTCCTTCGCTCCCGAGGTAAACAATTTAAATCCGATTCATTTAGGTTATTTCCCTTGTTCGATAACACAAATGAGCAACGTTTTATTCCGCTTGGTTCATGGGGGCTTCTGGAACCTTTGGAAAGATACAAACACTTTAGACATTTGTTATGTAGGTATCTATAAGTGTTATGCAGATCTATAATATATATAATTCTTATGTAGGCAATTGTTACGTAGATATCTTTAATATAGCGATGTAATGACTATTTACGGGGACGGTCGATATTGAATTTTTTTAATTTATTTATTGACTTAGAAACGTGAAAATTTGTATAAATGTTCCTCGTAACATTACTATATACAATACCATAAAAAAAATTTTCAATTTCGTTATAATTTTGTATTTTTTTAATTTAATTTTTTTAACGAAAATTTGAAAATGCTCCTTGCGTGCCATTTGTTCAAATTTTTGATTAATTTTACATTATAATCACTCAAAGACACATTATGAACAAATTTGGGTATTCATTTTTAAAACCCTTAGAAAGTTAATTTTTTAAAAATATTTTTCTGCATTAGAACTTAATTTTCATCATTCAATTAGGTTCTTATTCACTTTTAATTACTTTAATAAAGTCCAATTATAAAATGCATACCCAGTTTCATTAAAAATTATAAGAGGTGTCTTCTTGCCAAATTTCATGCATCTCAGACAAAAATTTAGACGCATGGAGCGTTTTAAAAATGTAAAACCTTTGAAAATTCCGTTTCGAAAAAAATGCATTCAACCTTTTGCTTACGGGTGAGACAGCGTCCATCCCAATTGGGATGCTGCAGGTGCAATGTTTCTGTCAGCGATTTCCATAGACGTCAATGCCTGCAAAGGGGGTTGAACTGTTTGGGATAGGGTTATGTCAAATACCTGTCTTTTTAGGAGGTTCTTCGTTTGGGAAGGACGCTGTCCCACCCGTAAGCAAATGTTAAATGAGTAAAATAATGTTATGTATTAAAACTTTTTTAGTCGATTTTTGCTCATTTCAACGTCCACCGTCCCCTTAATATGAGTTTAGTTATAAGGATTTTACTATTACAAGTATAATTTACTCCAAAATTGAAACGCATTAAAAGTACATTAGATCTAAATTCGATTCACATATCCTTTATTTAAAATCAATGGATTCATTAATTGTATTATAAAGGTTTATACACAAATATCTTCAAGAAACTTCAAGTATTTTAATGTTCCATTTGTTCACTTCCCATGGATTCTGATTGGAACAAATCTGCATGAACTGCCACGAGCAATATATTTTGCATAGCTCAGAAGCTCACTTTGTCAACAATGCATAACTGTGACCAAATTTCGGAAGATGCACATCAGTACACGCTCTCACACTGTTAATTTTTTTCACTTGTCCGTAGTATTTTGTTCCTTTACTACCGATATATTCAACCATGACGCGTAACATTCTCATGAGATAATATTTCTCTTTATTTGTAACATTTCAGTGTGAACATGAGTCAATATCTTATCTACAGATAGTATGGTGCATAATCTTGTTATTGAAATATATTTGTGAATATGACTAACACTAAGAATAATTCTGTGTTTTTTACAGTTTACAAATAGCAAGCTATTATATTCTCTACAAAACATGGTATTACATAGGAAAATATATTAAAATCGTCTCAAAAATCAGAGTTTTCAACGGATCTACACGTTTCGGTAACTCTGGAATTCAAAGTAACGATTTTTAACATGGCGTCTATGTGTGTGCCTATGTGTGTGTCTGACCTTCTATATATGTGAGTGTACCGTGTGTGTCTGTCTGTGTATGTGTGCCATGTGTGCCTGTCTGTGTGTATGTGTAATGTATGTATCTACTTTAGCTCAAAAAATATTCGACAAAATTTCACAAAGTTTGATGGGTTCACTTACCCTGGTGCTGATTAGACTTTGTAGAGAATTTGTTGAGAAAGCAGAACTGGTTCTTTATGAGAAAGGGCTAACAAAATTTGTCAGAATCTCAAATAAAAAAACTAAATGTGCCGAAATGTATTAAATAAATACTTGTTTGATATGTTATTTTTAATAATAAATGGAATAAGACCAATCCGCTTAATCTAGGATGGACCATACTTGAAATATTTTTGTTCTTTGTAGTTTTTAAAGAGCGTTTTCAAGCGCTTAAATTTATCATATGAAACTGTTATATTTAAACTGCAAATGGGGATATACTATCAAATAAGTACATGTGTTATTATGGTAATTTGAACTCAATTTACTGGATTATGAGAGATAAAATTAATTTCAGTCTGTAGGAAAAGTCTGTAGGAAAGTCATCTACGCGGTGTTATGAAGTAAAGATTCGAAATTTGGTTCAGGTATTGTTCTTCCTTTTGTACAGTTTTAGGATAAATTCTGAACACAAAATACATTCCGCCACACCCATGGACCATACTTAAGCCTTCTGGACCTTGTTTGCTGTAAACTTCACTACTCAGACTAATAAATTTTTTAAATCACCTCACATTTTCCTATTCGGAATAAGGCCGGAGAGCAACCCCAAATGTCTCAGGACTCTACGCAGCTAAGACTTAATTTTGAAATATTACGCTGGCGATCAGATCAAAACAACACACACCACATAAAATCTAATGGAAAGTAAAATATAATTCCAACTACAAATGTTAAAAGTGATTAATTATCTAAATTTTATTTTAAAAATTAGTTCTTAAAATGATTAAGTACTTCGAAATGAATTTAAAATGTGAAGTACGTAAGTTCCTAAAATTAAGCACTTAGAACGTTTTGAAACACAACGCCAATAATAAAATAAAAATGAGACACAACTTCTATAATATATTAAATGAAAATGAAACAAAATGCTAATAATAAGATAAAAATGAAACACGACTCCAAAAATAAAATAAAAATGAAACAAAATAGCACTAATAAATTATAAAATGAGACTTTGTATTACATCCTCTAAGAGGAATAAAAATTTACTATATATCTTATTCTATTATTTCCCCCACCAAACATGCCGTTCTTGACTGATCTTACTTTATTGCTCCCGTTTTTATTCGAATCATTGTCCCATTTTAAAAGATTCCATCTATTTACTTTGTGCAAAGTAAGGTTCTACAATTAAAGACATTTCATCTCTCGATAATCAAGTGTTTGGCAGGCTTCGATAATATTTGAAGCACTTGAAGCACAGTTTTGGGACTAATTTCCCTGACAGCTGTTCAGCACCATTAATTTGTGCTTCCGTTTTTTTATTTTCGCGTCCGTGTTTAGAAGAAGGGACATGTCGAGCGAAAATAACTTTTAATACATTCTCCTGAAAAAAAAAAAGAAAGAGAAATATCTTTTACGATGCTGCTCTCATTTTAGAGTTTAAAAAAAAAGGTCTTTGATTATTAGAACCATAAAAAATTATATCTTTATATCCGTCAGAAATTTCATTAAAGTTAGGATTTATTCTAAGGAAAATTTCTTACTGTGCAATCAGGCACTGCATGGAACATATAAATTGGGAGAGGTGTGTGTGTATGTGTGTGCGTGTGTGTGAATGTGAGGGAGGGAGTTATCCAGTTGTTTTTCAACCGGAAAATTTTTGAAACTTCATAGTTCAAAATATGGCTATTACAGTATTTTTTCAAAATATTATAAACTATGCATCTCGAAAGATTGAGGGAAATATCACTTTAACTATATATAACTTGACCGTGAACTCTGATCTCAAATGCTGAATTATCCAATTGGCGGCAACTCGCACAAAGATGATGCCCATATAATATGTTTAAAATTAACTAAATTACAAAATTTTCCGAATGAACATTGATATTTAGTAGTATATGTAACGGTTACAAAATATGATGCATAAATATTAGTAAAATAAATTGTGTTCGAATTTTGATAAAATTCCGATCGACAACTTTTACTAACGACTGTATTTTATAGGAGTTGAACGGTGTTATGTAAAGCTTAGGATGAGAAAAATGTTTAGTACGATTTTATATCACTGTTTTTTCCAATTTACTTTTTTGGAGATGGCTCATTAATACATACACACAAAACGTGCATTTTTTCCACTTTAAATAAGTAAAAGGACTTTACTGAGAAGAAAAATATTTTAAACAAAACACTTCAATTTTAGTAAAGTATTTACGGTGAATTGAATAAAAATATTAATAATTACTAAAAAATATAGTTGTGTAATACCAGCAGAAACACCGAAAAAAATAATAAGCTGATTATTATGCTGTGCAAATTCCAATTTTGTACTGCACTCATTTTATTTTACTTGCAATACATGGTAATGTATATGAAAAGTATTGGAATCATGTCGAAAATCGCAACTCGAGTTTTCAACGGATCTACACTTTTTTGGGACCTATTAGAACACGAAAGAACTATTTTTAGCGTAACGCGTGTGTGTGTGTGTGTAAGTACAATGTATGTATCTATTCTAACTCAAAAACTTCAACCAAATATCATAAAATTTTATAAGTGTGTCACTTGTGGGATAACCTGGTGCTGATTTGATTTTGATACGATTCGAGATAAAAGAGCCTGCCTTCTTTTACAAAAAGGCCCATAAAAATCGTATATATCCACTCTCGATAAAAAAAAAACTAATTGACCGAATTTCACAAAATTTGGAAGATAAGTCACTTGTGGGTTATCCTTGTGCTGATTAGATTTTGATACTATTCGAGAGAAAATAATCTGCCTTTATGGCTCGAAAAAATCGTCAAAATTTAAAATAAAAAATATCATGTATGCTCATATGTATCAATTAAATATTTGTTTTATACTTAATTTTTGACTAGAGAAAGAATAATAAATTCAACCCCGTTACTTTAGGACTGGCCGTTCTCGAGATATTCTAGTTTTTCTACGCATTTTTGCTACGCCGCCATTGAAAAAATATGTCCAGTTAACAAATGAAAACGAAAATTGAATTAAAAGTTCAAATCCAGGGTAATTTCAAATACTTGTACGTGTTATTGTGTTCAATTAAACCTAATTTAATGAATTTTAGAAGAAATAATAAAAAGAAGGTTAATTTGAGTCTGTAGCGACGGCTTAAAAATTCCGAAATTGGACATTTCTAGGACCCTAAGGTTTATTCCAGCTGCTTCTCTTCTTGAAAAGTTATGATAATGGAATACAGAAGCACAGAAATTTAGAAATAGTACTAATCAGGTTTTATAAGAAGATATCTGTAGGAAGAAAATGTGCGATCAAATTTGATTATAACAGTAAATATATGGTCTCAGTAATTCAGTGGATAGGGCTTCAACTGATGAGTCGAAGATGTGTTGTTTGATTCCTCATTTTGAAAAAGTTCTCTAAAATCTTAACATTGAATAATTTAATTGTGTTTTAAAGACCTCCAATACATAACTAAAATTTATATGAAATACATTTATTTTGTTTAAAAACCATTTAAAAATTTCATTATGAAAAGTCATATTACTTTCCTGATATACAATAATGTATAAGGAAAGTATTATGATGGAGTCGAAAATTCGAATTCGAGTTTTTGATGGGAGAACACGTTTCAAGCATCCCTGAACACGAATCGGACATTTTGAGGTGCTGTCTGTCTGTGTGTGTGTGTGAGAGAGAGAGAGAAAGTGCGTGTGTGTGTGTGTGTCAGTCAGTGAGTCTCTGGAGATGATAACTGATGAACGAATGAACCGATTTGAACGAAATTTGGTACAAAAATTGTAATCTATAAACATTGGAAGCCTATTGTTTTATACGCAATCGAATGTTCAGAAACCCCTAAATTTTCGAGTGAAATTTTAAAAACATCGTCAAAAAATCAAAACATCTAATAAAGTTACGCAAATAGACATTTCTTATGTAATTTTTCATTAGAAAACGATTGACATAAATTTTAGAACGCTAACATGAACCGTTCTTGCGATGTTGCACATTTTTCAAAACAATTATCAAAAAGTCATATAAAATAAAAAAAAAATATATTTCAATATTTCCTATTGAGAAACATGTTCATTTTCATATGTAATATCATGTGCTAAATTTGGTGACATCATTCTCGTGGATCTAGCTCGTGCCATTCATGAAAAAATATACTTTGAGTAATACTTTTGTATTTGAACGACAATAGTTATTTATCTGCTGTAAGAATAACTTATTTCACTGTTCATAACGTTTGGCGCGATTTTGGCGACGAATTTGGTGGAATGTCGCCAACTTGGCAACTTTTATAAATGTTGCTAAATTAATAAAAACTCGTCAAATGTATAAAAATGACGCTAAATCAATGAAAATGACGACTCATTGACGAAAATGCAATATCTTGGGAAGAATATAAATATCTACTATAAAACTAATCTACTTTTTTTTTCTGTAAAAGTAGTAAATTCAATGCATTATAGTATAAGGAAACTCATGTGCTGCCCACATCAGATTTTTTTATTTGTATCCTCAATCAAATACTATGATTTTTGTAATTACTGTAAAGAACTCCCAACCAGGTATCTAACCCTGGATCTTCGAACTGGTCAGCCGATGCTCTACCACTGAGCTACTGGGACGAAAATGCAAATTCTTATCGTCGAAGTGGATTCTGCAATCTCCACTCTCTAATTTTAGATTGGTGGGCAACTGACAACCTGACTGACAACAACCTGCTATTTTTACCCCAGGTTAGCATCTTGCTACTACTATTTGTACCCAGGTTAGTATACTGCGTGGTTGTTATCCTCTCAATTTGAAATCGGCGCTCAATCTTTCAGAGTCTGCTCTGAATCGGCGTCTTTGCATTAACCTACAGAGTGGATTTGTTCGGGCGCCATTGTAAAGAACCTTGCTGCCCCAACCGGGAATCGAACCCTGGATCTTCAAACTAGCCAGCCGACTCTCTACCATTAAGCTACTAGGACGAAATTGCAAGAATTTATCTTCAAAGTGGACACTGCATTACTAATATTTTCTTCCTCTCTTTTGATGTATTAATTAATCTTCAAATAAAATTAAGATGTATTAATTAAGAGTAATAAAAGCACTCTATAGAGTGCTTTTATTACTTTCCTTATATACATAATGTATAAGGAAAGTATTGTGACGGGGTCGAAAATTCGAATTCGAGTTTTCGACGGGAGAGCACGTTTCAAGCATCCCTGATCATGAATCAAACATTTTTGAAGTGATGTCTGTGTGTGTGTGTGCGTGTTTGTGTGAAAGTATGTGTGTGTGTGTGTGTGTGCGTGTTTGTGTGAAAGTATGTGTGTGTGTGTGTGTGTGCGTGTTTGTGTGAAAGTATGTGTGTGTGTGTGTGTGTGTGTGTGTCAGTGAGACTGTGGGGACGATAACTGACGAGCGAATGGACCGATTCGAATGAAACTTGGTACAAAAATCACAATCCGTAAACACTGTAAGCCTCATGTTTTTATACGCAATCGAATGTTCAGAACCAACATAAATTTTCTAGTGAAAATTTAAAAAAATCGTCAAAAAGCCAAAGCCGCTAATAAAGTTACGCAAATAGATATTTCTTATGTAATTTTCCATTAGAAAACGATTAACATAAATTTTAGAACGCTAACATGAACCGTTATTGCACATTTTTCAAAAAAATATCAAAAAGTTATATAAAATTAAAAAAATATATATTTCCTATTGAGAAACATGTCTACTTTTCATATGTAGTACCATGCGATAAATTTGGTGACATTATTCTCGTGGATCTAGCTCGTTCCATTCATGCAAAAAGATACTTTGAGTAATACTTTTGCATTTGAAAGCTAATAGTCATTTATCTGCTATAAGAATAACTTGTTTCTCCGTCTATAACGCTTGGCGAGATTTTGGCGGCGAATTTTTCGGAATGTCGCCAATTTGGCGACATTTTTAAATGTTGCCAAATTAACAAAAATCTCGCCAAATGGATAAAAATGGCACTAAATCAATGAAAATGACGACTAATTGAAGAAAATTCAATATCTTGGAAAGAATATAAGTATCTACTATAAGAATAAAATTTTTTTAACTGTAAAAGTAGTAAATTCATTGCATTATATAAAGAAAGTCTTGTGTTGTCCACATCAGATTTTTTTTACTCAGAATACACGCTACAGTAGTCATGACATTTACTGTTTTCCTTTATAAGAATTTATTTTGCTAGTCCACTTTGTTATTTCGGATCAGGGTTTTACCTATTCCCAATTACCTGATTCGAGACGAAAAGCTGTCAACTTGAAACTCTTGATATTAAATAATTTGAAAATAGTTTTTAACAAATTGGAAAAACATTAAAGTGAAATAGCAGAACAAAAATACATGATTAAGTGCAGGAGTCTTTAATAAAGACCGTTTGAGCTTTGAATGAAACTCTAAAGTGGCATTCTGAAGAATGAAATATCTTCCACCAAAGAGTGGTTACTGTAGTTATTGGTACTTGTTGTTCTTTTTACTTTCCCTGCAATACATGGTAATGTATTGGGAAAGTATTGGAATCATGCCGAAAATCACAACTCGAGTTTCCGACGGATCTACGCATTTCGAGACCTCTAGAATACGAAAAAACTATTTTTAGCGTGGCGTATGTGTCTGTGTGTCTGTCTGCGTGTCTGTCTGTGTGTCTGTCTGTCTGTGCAGATTTTGTATCCACTCTAACTAAAAAACTAATTGACCGAATTTCATAAAATTCGGTAGGTAAATCACTTTCTTGCGAATCTGGTGCTGGTTAGTTTTGGGTACGATTCCGGATAAAAGAATCCGCCTCTTTTTGCGAAATGGCCCGTAAAAGACTGTATCCACTCTAGCTGAAAAACTGATGGACCGAATTTCACAAAATTCGGTAGATAAGTCTTTTGTGGGTTACCCTGGTGCTGAGTAGATTTTGGTACGATTCGGAAAAAAATAATCTGCCTATTTTTGCAAAATGGCCAGCGAAAATCGTTAAAATCTAAAATAAGAAGCTACGTATGCTCAAATATATCAATTAAATACTTATTTTATACGTAATTTTTAACGATGAAAGAAATAAGACCAGCCTCATTGCACTTGGACTAGCCGTTCTCGAGATATTTCAGTTTTTTCGTATTTTCTCCGCGCCACCTTTGAAAACAAGTCCAGTTACCAAATGAGATCAAAAATTGAATTTGAAGTGAATTTAATTTAATTAATATTTAATTAATTTAATTAAAAGGAACGTGAATATAAATCTGCAGGGAAAGTTATGTGCTGCCCACATCAGATTTTTTTATATTATTTGCTTTGGTTAAAATTTTACTGTTGTCCTTTTTCATTTTTCAAGTATCAAATTATTTGCTTTGGGTAAAGTTTAACCGGAAGTAGGGTAAGCTGACGTTGTTTACTTCATTTAACAAAAATTAAGAGTTCGATTAATTTCCATTGCGTTTGGGTTATAATTTTCATGGCAACAGTCCAACAGTATTAATTTGTGCTTAGAGTATTTAAGTCTGTGGACTTGTCAAACGACAATAACTTTTAATAACAATACGTAACGTAAAAAGTTGTAAGCACATTTTACGATGCTGGCTTAGTTTCCATTCTTAAAAAAAATATTTTAACTCAACGTCATAAACAAATTTCGGCCTTATTGCTTTTCACAAATTCTTTAAAGTAACATATGGAAATTCATTAAAGTGGCATATAAAAAACATGAAAGTAGCTCGAAAATGCAATGAAGTTACACAAGAATGTTCATTAAAGTCACACATAAAAAAAATTAATATCATGAAAATTAATTAAAATAAGGATATGAAACGTCTTTCTTTATTTCCCATTAATTGAAACGAAGAAAGACTGTGGAATTCTGGGGAAACCTAAAAATTAACTTGCAATTAATTTTGAACTGAAAATAATACACTGTAAGAGCAGTGGAAAAGAAAATCAGAACTCTTGAATTTATAGGAGACATTCCAATAGCAAATGTATTAATCCGCACGTGTAATTAGTTAACTCAACACACATCTCCCTTTGGAAACTATATCATTGGAAACAAGAATGGAGTCAGATATTTGATAAATTGATTTCATATTGTGCATCCTTATTCTACAAGAACACTATCCCACTGGAACGGACACAAATTATAGAATACTGGGAGTCCGGGATTTAAACAGGAAATTATTGAATTTGTTCATTAACTTTTTTAAAATGCTTAGTCGCCAACACACACGCGACCTGTCCTCTATGCTGACGCAATAAGTCCTAAATAAGAACCTAAACACGCCTTAGTCCGTTGCTCCAGAACATAATAAGCCATGGACCCGCCGTAGGAAGCATCGAACACTACGCCTAAATACGCCCTACATACACATTTCGTCCTCTACGCAGGTATCTCTAAATAAGCTATTTTGATTCGCCTTAAAAAAGATCTTTTGAAATGTTCTAAATAATCTCCTTTGATACGCAATAGACATGCCTTTCGCCCTCTTTGAGGGCGTAATATACCTTAAATAGGCTCTTTTGATACGCTCTAAATAAGCTCATTTAATACGCCCTAAATAAGTGTGCGAGGCGTATTAAAATGGAAGATGCTTAAGGCATACAGCACGGTTCCTAAATGAAAATACTTGCAAATTCTACGATAATATTTCCGATCACTAATGTTCCGCGATTAAAACTGCATCGGTACAAACCTATCACCCTCCCCATACATACACACTACCGGCCATTATAGCCATGCTACCAGTATGAAGCAAAGAAGGGAAACCAATTCTCAGAAGAAAGATTGTCTTTCGAATTCGGACTTCTGCTATGACGAATTTACATTCGTCAATAAAAAATAATGATAGATTTCACATTAAAATTCAAAGATAATTCTGGAATAGAATAATTAAAAAATGTTTAGTGTATAGATATGAATAGAATGCAGTATATAGATATACAAAGATAATTTTGAAAAACGACACTTAATATATTTGTACAAGAGAGTAATTATGAGTTCGGCAAATATTTTCTGGAAAATAGTACTAAATTTATGCAATAGTGTAAAACAGTGAGGATATTTCTTAAAAACTCCTTTAAAAGAAATATATATATGTATATATATATATATATATATACACTCCTCGACATAGATAATGCAACACCATGAAGCTTTGGTCATATAATTATACAAATTGTGAGACAAACGCAGCTGGCCGATGTATACAACTGATCTGAAATGCAAGTATGTCACGTGATTAGAGTGCAGGATAAAAGGGATGGGAACCTGCAGATGAGCCAACAGTTGTTACTGTCTGTCGCCTACGGAAACCCGTTTTCAGAGCTGATTTTCGTTTTAGAAGACACGTATTGTTGAAGAGATGCCTAACCGACGACGCCGAAGTCCGTTTCAGCATTTGGACGACCATGCAAGGGGATTCATTTGAAGCAACCTACGGCTGGGTCATCGTAATGGCGTATCACCTCTGAAACACACGCAGATGCGCCCACTGTGCAAATTGATTTGGAGAAGATGGATTGAAGAAGAGCATGTGAATCATTGTAGTGGTACAGGTCCATCCAGACGTACGTCAGCACGCGTTGATCGACGCATTCGAAGACATGCGGTGGCGGCCCCACAAACAACGACTGTCGCCATTGTGCAGAATTTGAAGGGTACATTGGATCTTCCAATATCAGCTATAACAGTTTCTCGACGATTGGCCGAAAAAGCCTTCCACTCCAACCGTCCTTTACGAAGACTGCTATTGACGACAAGACATCGACGTGAGAGATTGCAATGGTGTTGGGCCTGAGCATCTTGGGCGACTCAATGGGACATGGTAGTATTCAGCGACGAGTCTTGGTTCTGTTTGTCGAATGACAGTCATCGTGTGAGAGTCTGGAGACAACGAAACAGATCCAATCCTGCTGCGACTGTTGAAAGCCATACTGCTCGACATCTTAGTTTGAGCATCCGCTTCGATAGCCGGTCACCTATGGTTTCTATCAGAGGCATAATGACGGCAAGACGATACGTGGATGATGTGCTGCAGCCGGTCGCATTGCCATACTTTCAGCGGTTGCAAAATGCTGTTTTCCAGTAAGATACAAGGCAACCATCAGAAGACGTGCCTTGCACCAAGTGTTTCCTGGGGCTCCGCTGTATCCAGATCTCTTATCCATTGAGTATATATGGGTCGTGATTGACCTTCGTTTGACTGCCCTGTCCCGTCTTAAACAAAGGACGACCTGTGGAGGATAGTTGAAGGTATATGGTCATCCATTCCTCAGAAAACTATCCACAAGCTCATTGTATCTGTTCCTCGAAGGGCTGCTGCACGTATCGCCGCAAGACGTGGCCCTACTGCCTACTAATCACCCTGTCTATGCCATTACTCTATTGCAATTTCCTTCTGGAATTATATAATATATATAATATATTATAATATATATATATATATATGTACATATATATATAACTATATATATATAATACTTTATAAAATAGTATAAAAGGATAAATAACAGTTGCGGTAAATTCAGGAAAACAATACTTTATTTATACAATAGTATGAAAGAGTAATTTTTCGTGAAATAGTTGCTTTTTTTACAGAATGATATAAGAGAATAATCAAGAGTTCAGCAACAATTCAAGAAAACTACACTTTATACAATAGCATAAAAGTGTAATTGCATTTTGGCTAATTGTGAGGAAAATAATATTTCCATTCTTTAAAAGAAAATTTACATTTCGGCAAGTATTCATGGTGATCGTTTGGGGAAAAACAATCTTTATATAATAGTTTGAGAGAATAAATATAAATTCCGCAAATTTTTGATAAAACAATATTTTTTTATGCAATGCAATCAGAGAGTAATTAAATTTAGACTATTTTTTAGGAAAACAATACTTACAATAATATGAGAACGTAATTAATATTTCAGCAAGTATTCTGGAAAACAATATACACAACTTTACACAATAGTGTAAGAAAGTAATCGACAAGTTTTCGATTATACAATAATATGAGAAAATATTTAAGAATTTGTCCAATTTTAATAATTACAATAATTTCTTCATATAGTAATATGCCAGAATACATATGAGTTAATCAACTTTTAGGAAAACGATACTTTTTTATTAAACAACAGTATAATATAGTAATTAAGCGTTCTTCAAATTTTCGGAAACATAATAATTTTTTATATATTCGTACAAAAGATTAATTAAACGAAATTTTGGGATATTTCCTTGAAATTAATACATTTCTATACAATATTGGAATAAAGATAATAGTATAATAGTGTAATTAAGATTTCTACAAATTATCGTGAAAACAATACTTTATCCAGTAGTATAAAGGAGTAATTAAGAGTCCCATAATTTTTCGATAAATTAATTCTTTCTTTATACAATTGTGCAACAGAATAATTAAGAGAAACCAATACTTTCTTCATTAGTATGAGAGAGTAATTAAATTCCCGCACACTTTCGGGGAAATAATTCAATTTTATATAATACTGTAACAGAAAGGTTGTACAAAAATTTGGTTTCTACATTGGTATGAGCGAGTAATTAAAATTCCTACAAATTATCGGGAACACAATACATTTTAAATACAATAATATAAAGGAGTAATCAAGAAAGCTCAAATTTTCGAAAAAACAATGCTTTATTTATACAATAATATTAAAAAGTAATTAAGAGTTCGACGAATTTTCGAGACAACAATACTTTCTTCATTAATATGAGAGAGTGATTAAATTCGGGCAACTTTCGGGACAATAATACATTTCTGTGTAATACTAAACAGAGAAGAATTAAATTTCGAAAAAATTTTGTTTATACATTGGTATGAGCGAGTAATTAAAATTCCTACAAATTATCGGGAACACAATACATTTTATATACAATAATTTAAAGGAGTAATCAAGAAGTTCAAATTTTCGGAAAAACAATGCTTTATTTATACAATAATATTAAAAAGTAATTAAGAGTTCGACGAATTTTCGAGAAAACAATACTTTCTTCATTAATATGAGAGAGTGATTAAATTCGGCAAACTTTCGGGACAATAATACATTTCTGTATAATACTATAACAGAGAAGAATTAAATTTCGAAAAAATTTTGTTTATACATTGGTATGAGCGAGTAATTAAAATTCCTACAAATTATCGGGAACACAATACATTTTATATACAATAATTTAAAGGAGTAATTAAGAGAGTTCAAATTTTCGGAAAAACAATGCTTTATTTATACAATAATATTAAAAAGTAATTAAGAGTTCGACGAATTTTCAAGAAAACAATACTTTCTTCATTAATATGAGAGAGTGATTAAATTCGGCAAACTTTCGGGGCAATAATACATTTCTGTATAATACTATAACAGAGAAGAATTAAATTTCGAAAAAATGTTGTTTATACATTGGTATGAGCGAGTAATTAAAATTCCTACAAATTATCGGGAACACAATGCTTTTTATATACAATAATATAAAGGAGTAATTAAAAGAGTTCAAATTTTCGGAAAAACAATGCTTTATTTATACAATAGTATGAAAAAGTAATTAGGAGTTCGGCAAAGCTTCGAATACATTTGGGGCACTGGTTTGGGACTAACTTTCTTGGAAGTCATCCAACAGCATTAATTTGTACTTGAGGTATTTATTTTGGGTCGATGTTTAGAAGAGGGGATATGTCGAACGAAAATAACTTTTAATATGTCTTCGTGAAAAGGAAACGTTCTACATATCTTTTACGACCCTCTCCCCGCTTTAAGGCTTATGAAATGTTGACCTTTAAGTTGAACAAACAAATTATGTTCCTAAAGCTATCTAAAAATGTATTAGTATAATAAATTTTTACAAGGAGTTCCTCAGAGCCGTGAACAAATTATTTTCCGGTCCCGCAAACCCGTTTGATTTGTCCTTTGATTGTCCCTTTGATTAGAAAATGGTAATTTTTTAAGTTGAACAAACAAATTTTGTTCCTAAAGCTGTCTGTTAAATGCATTATATAAAAAAATTTTACAAGGAGTTCCCCAGAGCCGTACTCGAACATTTTTTGGTACCATAGAACCTTTTTATTTGTCGTTTGATTGACCCTTTGATTTGAAAATATCGATTCTGAAGTAGAACAAACGAATTACGTTCTTAAAGTTTTTTGAAAATACATTCATATAACAAATATTTACAAGGAGTTCCTCAGAGCCGTGTACGAATTATTTTCCGGTCCAGCTGAACCGTTTGATTTGTCTTTTGATTGTCCCTTTGATTTGAAAAATGTTAATTGTCAAGTTGAATAAACAAATTATGTTCATTAAAGCTATATGTAAAATGCATTATATAACAATTTGTTTACAAGGAGTTTTCCAAAGCCATACACGAACTATTTTCCGATCCCGCAGAACCGTTTGATTTGTCCTTTGATTGACCCTTTGATTTGAAAAAGTTGTCCTTGAAGTTAAACAAGCAGATTTCGTTCCTAAAGCTCTCTGAAAATGCATTAATATAACAAATGCTTACAAGGAGTTCTCCAAGGTTGTGCACAAATTATTTTTCGACCACGCAGAATCCTTTAATTGGGATTTAAAAAAAACAGTGAAAAAGTAGCTGCTGAAGATTAAGTATATTTGCGTATTATTGATTTACATACAGGTACATACAGATTACATACATCAAATATTTATGCAGATATATTTAGCAGTTAGACACCTGCTCCCAAGAAAACATTAGACCAAATAAATAATATAAACTTTTGAGACATGAAAAATAATGATGCATTAAAAGAACAACAAAGAAAAAGTATTTTACAGGGGATTCTTATGGTATCAAGTGGTGTGTACACAATATTTTCGACAGAAATATTAAGAATTTGTATTCCTTATTTTGCACATTTATGTCGTATTTTAATGCTAATTTTCGGACAGACTGCAAGTGGAAAATCTTAATGAACCCCAGAACTCCTACGAAATTTGATGTTGATAATTTGATGTCCATGTCGGTCATTATTTACCTATAGCCAATACTGAGGAATAGATGTTGCAGGGAAAATATATATTTTCTAATCATAACTTACATCTCTAAAACCAGAAGAAGCTTAGTGGCATCCCTACTCTCAATAGAATTTAACTTTGAATCCATATCATTCATCATCCAAATTTTATCCATAGTCGATTCTATAAAAATAGGTGTTTCAAAGGGAATTTTGAACCGGAAATAATTAAAACCAGAAGTTGAAATCCCACAACTCCCTCAGAAACTTAACGCTAAATCCATATCATTTATCAGCTGACCTCTATATATAAATACGATTCTGAGATATAGATGTTTCAAGAAATATGAAAAATTTTGAACAGGAATTCGGAAAAGGCTAGAAGTGAAAATCCTTAGTAAATCCGTCTGCACCCAGAGATTTGATGCTGAATCCATTTGTCATCATCTAAGCCCTACCTTCAGCCAATCCTGAGACATAAATATTTCAATAAAAATTTTGAATCTCAAGTGAGAGAAACAGGATGTGGAAATCCTTTGTGAATTCCCTTTTTTCCACTGAAATTTGATAACTCAATTCATATTAGTTTTCATCTAAGATCGTTCTACAGCCGATTCTCAAAAATAGATGTTGTAAGGAAAATGTAAATTTTTAAATCAAAAATGACATCTCGAGAACCGAAAGTAAAACTTATCCTTAGTGACACTCTTACTTCCTCCAAACTTTAATACTGAACCAATAACATTCATTATCTAAACTGTATTGCCAATTATGAAATAAATGTATTTCAAGGAAATATTTGATGCGTTAATAGAAAAGGAACCGGAAGTATAAATCCTTAGAGATCCACCGTACCTACTCCAGAATTTGATTATTAATTCATATTAGTCATCATCTAAGCTCCATCTATATTAGATCCTGAAAAATGGGTGCTTCAAAAAGTTTATAATAAAAAAATAGATGACAAATTTTTCTGCCGTCAACTACAATGAACACGAAGTGGGATGAAATATTTTTTTTTCTTCCAAAGTTCTATTTTAATGTGTTGTAGGAAAATAAAAAAGCAATTAAGGTTTACAATTAATGTTCTTTACTTACCAATTTGATGCTGAATCCATAACAGTCATCATCTAAGCTCTATCTATAGTAGATCAAAAATAATAGATACTTCAAATAGTTTATAGGAAAAACATAGATGACAAATTTTATTCTTACCTTTAATGCTTAATTCGTTGCTTACCTTACAATTCTTAATTCTTTATTTTAATCTTACCTTTAATTCTTATTTCTTTACTTACCTTACAGTTTTATGCTGAATTCATAATAGTCATCATCTAAGCTCTATCTATAGTAGATCCTGAAAAATAGATGCTTCAGAAAGTTTATAATAAAAACATTGATAAACAAATTTTATTGCCACCAACTACAACGAACGCGAAGTGGGATGAAATCTATTTTTTTTTCTTCTAAAATTTTATTTTAATTAGCTGTTGGAAAATTAGAAATCCATTAAGGTTTACAATTAGTGTTCGTTACTTACCTAACAAATATATACGGTCACCATTTATATACATGTATTTTAACTTTATTGTATTTTAACGTTATAATTCTTATGTCTTCACTTACCTTACAGTTTTATGCTGAATTCATAATAGTCATCATCTAAGCTCTATCTATAGTAGATCCTGAAAAATAGATGCTTCAAAAAGTTTATAATAAAAACATTGATAAATAAATTTTATTGCCACCAACTACAGCGAACGCGAAGTGGGATGAAATCTATTTTTTTTCTTCTAAAATTCTATTTTAATTAGCTGTAGGAAAACTGGAAATCAATTAAGGTTTACAATTAGTGTTCGTCATTTACCTAACAAATATATACGGTGTCATTTATATACATGTATTTTAACGCTATTAGTTCAATTTATTATCTTGTGTCAAGAATTTATTAGTGACTAAATAAATTATAATATTCGATATTTTGCATAACAGACTTTTCAATTTAAATATCTCAAGATTAAATATTTCAGAAACAGACAGAAATCAGATAAACATATAATGAAACTATAATTCAAGAACAAAATATAAAAATTAAAAATCTTACATCAAAAGCATTGAAAAAAAGTATATATATTTCATCCAACTTCCTTGCCTGGTAGTTATTTATCCCTTGTTGTTTCTCTTTGTAATCAACACTATTTTCCATGTCTCAGAAGTTCCATATTATTTACTTTGTCTAAAGTTTTGTCAAGAGCAAGTGTTTGCGATTTAACTCATTTCATGTGTCCAGAGTTAAGTGTTCGGTGAGGTTCTATTACATTTGGGGGACTATTTGGGGGATCAATTTTCTGGCAGCTGCCCAACGACATTAATTTGTACTTTTGACAATGATTTAAACATTTTTACTAATATTTATTTTTGCATCGGTATAAAGAAGGGGGAACATGTCGAACGAAAATAATTTTTAATAATGATATCGAATAAAAAATTGGTACTAAATATATTTTACGATGTTGCCCTAACTCAAAAATATTGAAAAGTATTTTAGCGTATTAGTGTTATGATGATGTCATCGTTGTATATTCATTACTATGATATGGGAAAATATTTTAAGAACATTTCTTTAGTTTCTGCTACATGAAAACTTTGAAAAACCTGTTTTCTTATATTAGAGGAAAGGCAATTACCATGGAAAATTTTAGACACTTTGTAAAGAGCCTTGCTGCCCCAACCGGAAATCGAACCCTGGATCTCCAAATTAGCCCGCCTTAGCTCTACCGTTGAGCTACTGATACGAATTTGCAAGCTCTTATCGTCAAAGTAGAATCTGTATTATCCACCCTCTAATGTCAGACTGACGGCAACTGATAATCTGACTGACCAGCTATTTTTACCGCAGATTAGCCTCCTGCTACTACTATTTTTACCGCAGATTAGCCTCCTGCTACTACTATTTTTACCGCAGATTAGCCTCCTGCTACTACTATTTTACCGCAGATTAGCCTCCTGCTACTACTATTTTTACCGCAGATTAGCCTCCAGCTACTACTATTTTTACCGCAGATTAGCCTCCTGCTACTACTATTTTTACCCAGGTTAGTATCCCGCGTAGGCTTTATCCTCTTGTCCTAAGGTAACTTACCTCTTTTAGGACACGCCCGATTAGAGCGCGAAGAAGAAAAAGGCCGTGTGTATATATAAAACAATAATTTTTTTACACTATATAAATATTTACATGACATTGATTCAAAGTATTTAAAAGACCACTTCCCATATTCAAAATGGAAAGTATACCAAATTAAGGTAAACAAAACGAAAGTGTATATAGTCTCACAGACTAAAATTGAAAAGATGGTAATTAAAAATTAAGCTTAAAACATCCCTATGAAATATTTAAAAATCCTTAACCCGGAGAGAGAGGTCGAACAAATACAAAATACGCAAAAAGTCCCAATTGGGTAACTCACCAACATCACTGGCCGAGTTGCGGTCTTTCATCCTTCATAGATCACACGCACTTAAAAAAAGGGGCTACTTCTTGCCCTTCAGTCCGAGAACATTCTCTCGCTCCTTTTTCAAATTTCTGAAAACTCTCTCCCTCCAAGATTTTAAAACACGCCCCTGAGGCGCCTACAACTATCTCATTGGATTCAGGGTCTTAATTCCTTGACCCCAAAGCATCGCCATTGGCTTTAGGCCTTCCAGAAACAAAAAACCCCTTCTCAAGCCCCTGCGAAACTGATATGCTTTCGGCCACTAATTCAAACCGGCCGAAAACCTATGATCCGTCCGAAAAAGGACAAACGTTAAATCTTTCGGTAAAAGTATGATCCAAGGAAAACTAAAAGAACACTTCCCGACATCCCGTCTTCTATTTCGAGGACGAGCAGCTGGCCAAACGAAAAAGCTGACCCCCAAAATAAATAAGTAAACTCTAGGTCGCACTCCCGAAATATTGGATCATGGGTTTACCATGCGACACATCTCAATTTGAAATCGGCGCTTAATCTTCCAGAGTCCAATGCATCCGTACTAGTCGTACTAGGGTCAATTTCAAACCTCCGACACCTTTGCACTAACACAGTTGATTTGTTCGGGCTCCATTGCAAAGAGCCTTGCTGCCCCAACCGGGAATCGAACCCTGAATCTATAAACTGGCAAACCGATGCTCTACTGTTTAACTAGTAGGACGAAATTGCAAGCTCTTATAGTCGAAGTGGACTCTGTAACTTTCTTAACATACAAATATTATATAACAATATCCACATAATATTTTTATAACAAAATAAAATGCAGTTTTTTCTATGGTATAAAAACTTCAGAATATTAGATTTTATATTAACAAACAATCGGATAGAACCGGATATCAAACTCGGGCCTCTCAGATGTGTCCAGACATGCTATCCATTGTTTTGTGAAGCTGAACAGATTTACCATATATATACACTTCTTCTCCAAAACAAAGAGGTAGAAAAGTCGCCATAACACCATCAGTTCATGATATATCTGAATTCGGGCCAGTATTTGAAATAATTTTATCTCAAAAATAACACTCGGCACACATGCTGTAAAACAAAGTGTGTGATCTTTATTACAAAGCAAAATTGTCCATTATGTTTAAGCTTTTTGTTCGGAAACTTGATCTATAATTTTTCAGCAAGCAAAAAACATTCGAGCGAGGAAAACTCCTACCAAGAAATGCTCTATAGGGTAGCAAAACTACATGCTATCCAACATAGGCTTTCGGAGATTTGCAAAACAAAATTATGGTCTAACGGATTACAGGTTTTTTTTTACACGGATCTGGTCGGTTCATTAGATGTCTGTTTGTCTGTCGTATTCTATAAGGATGTATTTATAACAGAGATACAGTTGGTAAGCCCTGAATAGAATACATGTTACTGAAGTTCAGGATCCAATTAAAGTATAGGATTTGATAAAATTATCTTTCGTGTGCATCAAATGACCATAGAATATTTAATTAGTTGAACAATCGGCTACAAGTTAATGATTCTTTGCAAAAAAAAACCTATGCAGTTTTGAATGCATGCAAATAATCATATTTTGGAAGGTACAGCAATGTTCATTTTATAGTGGTGAACATTACAATTAATATTTTGCAAAATCACTTAAATCTTGCCGCTATCAACTTTGTAACATTTCGTCACGTTTTTTACACAAGTCACCCCATTCTCATACACTAGTAAAAAAAATTACCTCCGTTTATGAAACCGTGCTTTATGTCTGGAGTACTTAACTGTAGCCACTTTACCATATTCCGAATACACTGTTGAGGTTTTACAATCTCAATAAGGCAAAATCATCAATCACTCTATTCAGACTCAAGTGGACGCACGCTAGTGCCGCCCATATCGAGTATCCTTTGACTGTGCCCGGCATCATCTCACTTTAGCACTCTTTGAGTCTCAAGTTGACAGAAATTTCATCAATTCCTTTTGGATATGATGAAGCCGTAGTTGAAAACCGAGATGCTTTGTGTTTATGAAGAACATCATTACAGTTTACCCTGGAAAACATTTTAGTCAATTATTAATATTAAAAGTAGGTTAGTATTAAAAGTATATCTCTCTCTATATATATATATATATATCTATATTGTATATATATATATATATATATATATACGTATATATGTGGGGGGGGGGTTACATGCATGTGTGGGTGTATGTATGTCTGGGTATATGTGTGAGTAGGTGTGTGTATGGTCTTGCATGTGTGTATGTATATGTGTGTGTGTATGTATATGTGTGTATTATGTATGTGTGTGTATGTGTGTATATATATAGCATCCAGGAGAAATGTTAAATACAACCATTTATTTACATAAAAGTCAGTCTATTAATAACATCAAACTATTTTATTATTTCTATTCAAAATAAAACAAATCTATATAAATAAAATTGAAAATCTGCCTGTCTGTCTGTCTGTTTATCGGTTTGTCCCGTCATTACGGAAGAAAGGCTGAACCGAATTTGATGAAATTTTGTGGGTAGCCTGGAAATAGCCCCACTTAAAATTTAGTCTATGTTTGGAGTTTCTACGATCAGTGGGTCTTGAGATATTAGTAAAAAACAAAGTTTTTGTTTGTCTCATCATCACGGCAAAACGGCTGAACTGAATTTGATGAAATTTTGTAGATAGCCTTGAAATATTCCCCCATAAATTTAGCCCAAGTTTAGCGTATCTAAGACTAAGGGTTGTCGAGATATTAATGAAAAACGAAACTTTTACCTAGGAGTCCTACTCTATCTCAGTGGTTTATCCAAACGAAAAGTTTAAAAATCGTTTGAAAGTAAATTAAAACTTTATCTCTGAGTTTAACGGGAGATTTTTTGTGCTAATTAGCCACTTTCTGAAAACATGAATTGCTTAAAACATGATTTAAAATCTATCTCCATGGTTTATTTTTCACAATCTTTTACTGAACAATGAAAAGTATAAAGAAATCAAAATGGTTATTTAATTTCGAAGTTTATGAGGAAGATTCTATCTTATATCATGTTGCTCAGAAACGCAATTAAATTAAATCTATCTGCTAATTTTAATTATTATTTTTTCGATTTGAATAATAAATAAATGGATATGAAAATATATTTTAGAAAAGAACGATTTGATTTTTCTTATAGCATTTTTGACTGGATAATATCAATTACGGTCTTCAGGTTTAAACGTTATTATTATTGATATTTTCGGGGATTATTGATTCAGGGATTATTGATATTTTCAAGTTATTATACAATTCTTTTATTAAAATAAAAATTATTTAAACTCATATATTGTACATTGTACGAGTGATCTTCTACAAATATACGGGTATATCTTCTAATCTACGAGAGTATAAGTAGTATAGGTATATTGGCATATGTTTCGATATATATTGGCATATATTGGAATCAATTACGACCTTCTGGTATAAAGAGTACGGAGATTATTGATATTTTCAATTTATTATGTCATCTCTTTTATTTTGGAAAAGATTTTTCAAACTCATATTGTAATACGGGTAATCTTCTACCAACACACTAGCATATTTTTTAATCTGCGACAATATAAGTAGTATGGGGTTGCGTATATTTATTCAATTCCTTTTTTTTTTGTAAATTTGCTTACAAAAGTGGCTAGGATGTTTTATTCTTCATATATGCCCGTGAAGATAATTTTGCATAGTGAGAACAGATATTCTTAACTTTCTCTTTAGAAGCAATAAATTTAATATTTTAGCTGAATTTGCACATGATTGCGAATTATAAGTTTCTTTATATTATATACTTCGTACGAAGAACGGGTATGCTGCTAGTATCATAATAAAACTGAAATCTTAAAAATATAATTCTCCAACAGTGTTGAAATAATGTTACACAGCAAATAACAACGGAATTAATCACTTAAATCGTCTTCGACGTCTGCAACCCGACATAGAATTACTAGGAGTATCACGTTTCGGGATACCGTTGTGAAAACATTATAGGACATCCTTGTCATTAATTCCTTTATTTTTTCTTCTACACAAAGTGATTAGGTTTGATTAATTATGCGTATTGGACGCATTCCTCCAAATAAAGTCTTTCGAATTTGGAATATAATGCCATAAATTAAAACTTCGTAAAATATAGCATATTGCAAAATTAAACTGGTCGCTTAAATAATCTCAATGAATCTTAAATTTCATATAAAGGACACATGAGTTATGTTTCCATACAAGAGTATTCAATTGCTAGACAATCATGTCGTCAATTGCTGAACAACCAAGTCTTCAATTCCTGAACATCCTGGACATTCTTGGGACTCTAATCATATTTTCAATTTTTTGGAAACCAAGATCATTTTTACTCCTATTTCTATCTTTGAATTGAATTTTTGTGATAGTTTCCTCTATTGTTTCTCACTCAAACTCCTTATTTAACGATAATTGTCCCTTCCTCTTTTCCATTTGGAAATGTGTGGCTTAATTTTCTGATTCCAGTTGTTTGCATTCTTTTACCGTTTATTTGTCTGCCTTTTCCGGATTTTAGTTTTTATTTCAGCAGGTTTTGTTTGACGAAGATAGCTCATATCGTGTCCATGACCTGATGGTCCCTTCATATTTGATATTTCCCTACTTATTTTAATTGGCTTCTTGTTGTTTCCATTAATTTCTATGTATTTTTATAACTGGTTTAACCAGATTTGGTTTCTTTTGTCACTGTTTTAGTAGATTTCTCACTATCCAGGTGGATTCTATTCGTTCTGCTATCTGCAAGTTCTGCTATTCTTGCTATCTTTCTTTTCTCTGTGGTTTTGTGTGTTCATAGTTTCATGCCAGTTGCTTTTGTTTCCTCCTTTTCGTTTCTTCTTGCTTGAGTGTAACTATTTTATCCTACCTTCAGCCATGTGATCTATTCTCAATTGACGACCAAACTTGAGCAAGCGAGGTCGCGCTTCTTGTCTGTCCTGAAAAAGAAAAACATTCTTGCCTTTGGAATCGGGTGAATACTCCAATTTTTTTTTTTGTGTGTGTGTGTGTGTGTGCGTATATGCTGGCTTTTACGGAGTTTTAATTAGTGGCTATAGATAATGTTATTATTTTAACTCTTTTTGAGCTTTTATTTTATTTGGATAATATGTCTATTTTA
>OX578135.1:34113495-34538495 GCA_951213105.1 Amaurobius ferox | reverse complement strand
CTAACAAAAAGAATAAAGGCTCTTTACAAAAGAATAGGAATGGATATTAAAACAATCAAATTTCCTTATTTGGTCCTCATTCCCAAATTACACAAAAAACCTGTTAAATTTCTAACAGTGACAGTGAGATGTGGATCATATTTAGAACTAGCAAACAAAAAACTTCTGGATTTACTCAAAATAGTTATGTTCAATATTAAAAAACAACTCTATCATGATAAAAAATGAACAAGAATTAATAAACCGACTAAAATTTTGCAACAGGGATATCAACTTTAAAAGTTACGACTTTCGAGATTTGTTCAACAATATTGATTTAACTAATTTACAATTAATACTGAAAGATTTACATGAAGAATACGATTTAAAAAATATATATAACCTATAGAAGATACATGGACTTGGTGGAATTGGTATTAAAGGAAAACATGCTTCATGACGGAAGAAATTTTTACAAGCAAATCAAAGGCATTCCTATGGGAGGAAGTTGTTCGTCAATACTGGCGGATGTCTATCTATCAAAATACGAAAGAGGTACTCATATCTTATCGGAAATGCCCTACTTCCGTTACGTCAATGATGTGTTAATTGGGGGATATGAAAACACCCCACACTTTTATTTCTCATTCTACCCAAGCGAATTAGACCTAATCGAAAATCCAGTGAGTGAAGACGGATCAGTGAATTTCTTAGATTTAACAATAAAAAAACACCAGAAATATGGAATTTATACAGAGCCTCACGATAAAAGAGAATCATACAGTATCAAGATAAATCATATAATCGACTGGAATTCAAACCTAACCAAGAATGTCTTCAGAAATATAATAATTGGTTACTTTAGAAGAAACCAAAATTACAATACTTTTAAGAAAGATTGCATCTATAAATGTAACAAATTTGTAAAGGAGGCAATAAAGAGAAATTATCCTATGAATTTTATACGGCATTATTACAATTCATTTTTCAAAGAAAAGTCGTAATATTCTTAACGTTAAGTGAAGCATTATATTCATAACTGCTAAACTGTTATCAAGATGTATCTCTGCGCATGTGCGACTTTACCCTTATAAGGAGATGTTCCACTGTGTTAGGTTGAAGGATACTTCTTTCTTTTTCTTCATCGTTTTCATCTCTGACTCTGAGTCCGTTCGGGTGCATTTGTTTTCGCACATTTAGGAGACTGACCAAGGAATTATGTTGGTGCCGTGAGCGTTACCCGGGTTGTAAAAGCTGCTTTAAACGGGAAATGGGTGTCGCAATCCACCCCTACCATTTTATGTAATTCATATGGTCCCTCCCGTTTCTTATCTGCTTTCATTTTTAATCCTTGTATTCTACTCGGGAACAAGAGCAGCATATGCGACTTCTCCTAAGTAGTGGATCGAGATGTTGTTATCCTGCTTTTCTTGGAAAATTCCTTGTCTTTCACTTTTTATAAGTATATATATATATATATATATATATATATATATATGTGTGTGTGTGTGTACATATTGTCACATGTTTAATGTATTTGCCATTATTTTATAAGATAAGGAATGAGTATTAACAAAGCGCCTTAAGATGAAAACATTTAATGCAATAAGAACTGTGTTAACTGATTAATGGTAGATATTACTTAGAGCACTTTGCAGTTTGTTCTTGGCGTCAACCAAAGCAAACGATATAAATCGAAGTTCTAGGTTTTAATTACATCTCTCATCGTACATCGTTCAAAGCAGCATAACTGTAATTATTCTGAAGTCCTTCCATCTAAAGAGCGCAAATATTGAAACGCGGGAAGCAATTATTAAGAATTCTCTCCATCTTAAGTGTTAGTCGGCCTAAGTGTTTCTCTTAAAGAGTTTTCTCAAAACAAATTCTTTACTTCAGGTCTCTGATAGATTTATCGAAAAGGCTTTAAAAGATATCCACTCACTGAGTCGTTTTGACACTTCTGTTTGCATATATAGTACATATATAATTACACTGATCTAGTGTTTAAAATGAAAATGCCAATATACGATTCTAATTTAAATGTTTCCTTAACCGAGCGACTAATTTTGATTTTTTTTTTGGCTGAAATAAGGCTGAGTCTAGGGAATATTTTGAGGTATAAGTTACAGCGAAGCGCGGAATGATGCAATTTAATACCTGCTTCGATTTATTGCTTGCAGTTGTATGTTGTTTGCTGTTTTTGTCTGTTGTTCGGTTTATTGTTTCTGTCGTTTGCAGCTTGTAGTTTGCTGTTGTTTATTGTTTGAATCTGTTTGTCTTTTTAGACTTAAACAACATCTATTATTATAGAGTCTGCCTGAAATCGGAGCGTTACGAAAAATGTAAACACATCGGATGCTCAGAGATAAAAATGCTTACTTGCTACTATTTATGACTATACAAAACATTTCTCAATATTTTAACATTTTGAACTATTTTTGTCTGCATGAAGTTTGCTTATTTTAACTTGAAATAACTTTTAAACCAGTGGGGTTGCCAAACTGTGCTTCGCAGTACCCAATGACGCCGTGAGTACATTTTGGAACTCTGTGTAATATTCAAATATTTCCACTGAAATGACTCTTAACCCATGTGGTACTAAAATCGGACCCTTAATGTGCTGATGAAAAGGATATCTAACGGACTAATATACACTAAAAAATATGTACGTAAAAAATAAGGAACAAAAATATGTAAAAAATAAGTAACAAAAATATGTAAAAAATAAGTACAAAATCCAGTTTTTAGATCAGTAATTTCTAATCACAAAGTTGATGCAGTGTTTGATTAATCGTCTTATTAAGTTATCGAAGAATATTTCCTATCCAGATGGTCAGACCTATCGTAGGGTGTAACTGTTTGGACGGCCGGGACTGTTGTTGAGACCCAGACCGTCTGACCTACCAGAAAGGTGTAAGGTAACTGTTTGGACGGATGGGAAGAGCCACCCAATTTAGATAGGAATCCAGTGGGGAAGCAT
This sequence comes from Amaurobius ferox, assembly GCA_951213105.1. NCBI lineage: Eukaryota > Metazoa > Arthropoda > Arachnida > Araneae > Amaurobiidae > Amaurobius > Amaurobius ferox. The sequence continues at coordinate 34,535,536 of OX578135.1, read as the reverse complement.
CCACAGGGACCGTACCTTTTTTCCCCTATCACCAACCTCTCGGAAGAATTTACGGACCCACATATTTAACATAATCGCACTCCGCGTGAACACGGCGGCAGTTTTGGCAGCGGAGGGAATCGAACCCGGGCCTACCGAGTGCAATTCCCGCGCGCTAACCACTGGGCCACCGCGCCCCGACGGCCGAGACTGTCTCACCCATTTAGACCTAAACCAATAAGGCGTTTCAACCACATGAAACGCATCCCCTTTCCCTTAATCTATCACTTCACTGAATTTTCTTTTTCAGTCGCAACACTACAAATGTTGAGTTAAAATGTTCTAAATTATTCTAATTCTACAAACACACTTTAATCATCATTATGAAGAATTGAAGACCCCATAGAATACGGATTTAGAAGCCAGCACTGTTGATGCGAAAAGACATAAAAACTTTTGATTAAAATATATCACCCAATGCTTCTTCCGAACTTCCGCTAAAACAACGTTTGACCATCAGATAACACAAAAGATAGAATGTTAGAGCACTATAACAGTAAATCTCTATACCTTCTCTTGGGGCGGTCGTAAAATTTCACACAAAGGACTGGCTATATTACAAATACTTCTGACTTTAACAAATTTCTGTCTTATTTCTTATATCTAATACATGCAGGTTTAGAATGGTGTATTAAAGTTCTTAAAAATTTTGAAGTGTAAACAACTTAGTAGAATATATTTAATTCACTGTACGTTATTTTTAATTGGATAAAAATGAAAAATATTTTAAAATATAAATTAATAATACTAATAATATTAAAACTACTTTATAATATTAAAATATAAATAAAAATATTAAAATATAAATAAAAATATTAAAATATAAATTAATACTAATGTATATATACATTGGTTTCACGTTATTTTCATTTTGCTCGATTGACTCCCCATCCTTTAAAATATCACTCCAACTTTTAAAATGTATTTTTACTTCCCTTATATACATAGTATAATGTATAAGGAAAGTATTGTGACGGGGTTGAAAATTCGATTTCGAGTTTTTAACGAGAGAGCACGTTTAAAGCATCCCTGATGACGAATCGAATTTTTTTGAGGCGATGTCTGACTCTCTCTCTCTTTCTCTTTCTGTGTGTGTGTGTGTGTGTGTGTGTGTGTGTGTGTGTGTCAGTGAGTCTGTGGAGACGATATCTCACGAACAAATGGAGCGATTTGAATGAAATTTGGTACAAAAATTACAATCCGTAAATACTGGAAGCCTGTTGTTTTTAAACACAGTCAAATGTTCAGAATCCACCTAAATTTTCGAGTGATATTTTGAAAAATTCATAAAAAAAAAAACTTTTAATGAAGTTACGCAAGTAAACATTTTAATGTAATTTTTTCTTAGAAAACGATTGACATAAACTTTAGAAAGCTAGCCTGAACCGTTTTCGAGATTTTGTGCATTTTTCAAATAAATTTGTCAAAAAATCCCATAAATTAAGAAAAGAATTTTAATTGTTGAGAAACATGTTCACTTTTCATATGTAATATCATGCGATAAATTTAGTAACATCAATACTTTTGTATTTGAACGCTAATAGTCATTTATCTGCTATAAGAATAACTTGTTTCTCCGTCTATAACGCTTGGCGAGATTTTGGCGGCGAATTTTGCGGAATGTCGCCAATTTGACGACTTTTTAAAATGTTGCCAGAATAACGGAAATTTCGCCAAATGGATGAAAATGACGCAAAATCAATGAAAATGACGGCTAATTGATGAAAATTCAATATCTTGAAAATAATATAAGTATAGTTTATAAGAATAACCTTTTTGTTTTTACTGTAAGAGTAGTAAATTCATTGAATTATATAAGGAAAGTCATATGCTGCCCACATCAGATGGTTTTTTTTGTCGCAATACAGCAGATGTTGAGTTAATGGGTTATAAATTATTCTAATCCTACAAACACTTTAATCTTTATTTAGAAGAATTGAAGACCCCATAGGACACGGATTTGGAAGCTAGTACTGCTGATGTGAAAAACCATTAAAACATTTCATTAAAATATATCACCCAATGATTCTTACGAACGTCCTCTAAAAACAACTTTTGACCATCAGATAACACAAAAGATAGAATGCTAGAGCACTATAACGGTAAATCTCTACGCTTCTCTTGGGGCGGTCGTAAAATTTCACATAAAGAACAAGCTATATTACAAATACTTCTATCTTTAACAATTTTCTCTCTTATTTCTTAAAACACCTAAGAAATGAAATTTTAGAATGATTTGTTGAAATTCTATACAAATTTAGAAATGTAAACAACTTAATAGAATACATTTTTAAATTTACATCCTCACTTTATGTTCTTTTTAATTGGAAAAGAACACGCAGTGAGGATTATGCCCTCTTCCCTCGAGTTAGGTTCCTGTGTCCGACCAAATATATTTCGAAAATCAATGACCTAAAAAATTAAAATTGGGTTGGCAATCGATTTTTAATGCTAAAGAGTGTATGTGTACCTTAGCGACCAGAAGTTTTGCCTAGCAGACATGGTATCATCCGAGGTAGGTTTCTCTCTTCGACCTAAAATATCTAAAATACCATAAGCCCTTGGAAGCTGAAATTTGGTAGGCAATCAGTTCTTACCTCAAAAGACTGCATGAATACTTTATCGATCGAAAGTTTTGTAGAGGTTGTGATACCTGCCGAGTTTGGATCATCTGTGCGACCAAAGATATTCCAGATGCCATACGCATTGTAAACTAAAAATTTATAGGCAGTCAGTTCTTATTCCAAAAGAGGCCGGATAGCTAGAGATCGGAAGTATTCAGGCGGGGCTATGCTAACCCGAGTTCTGTTCCTCTGTCCAACGTGAAAAATATCTCGAAAACCATACAACCTAGAAAGGTAATATTTGGTAGACAGACAGTTTTAAACTCAAAAGAGTGCATGAGTGATTTTTCAAGGGGGTGTTCCCTCTCCCGAGTTAGGATCGTATGTCTACCAATAAATGTTTCAAACACCATAGGCAGAGGAAGACAGTATTTGATAGGTAGTCAGGTCTTACACCAAATGTGTGCATAAATGCTCTAGAGTCTGTAAAATGTCTCTATAAGGTTGAGTTTTATAGTCATAGTAAAAACAATATCCGAAAACAAAAATTATACAAGAACATACGTTATATTGAACCATTAAATTTTCAACAGGTTATAAGCTAGTATTACATAAATGGCATCCTAAAATTTACTGCCGCATAATCTTGAGTAATTGAGAAATGTTTTCCATTTTTTATTGTTTCTTTTATATTAAGAGAAATTTTTCAACTGCTGCCAAAAACTCTGCATTTTCATTATCACATTTGCATTTTATTACATTTATACATTTTCAAATGTATCAAATGCAAAATAAAAACAGAGACATATACTTTCGTTGTTCGTAAATACATCGAAAAACGTCTGACTCAGTATAGTGATCAAAAATTCCAAAGTGGAATACACAGAATAACTCATAAATCATTCCAGTTTGTCCAATCCGTGAGCTCTCATCTGTGTAAATAACCAGGCTACTGTAATATTTTGATCGAAAATAAAATCTCATTTTCCAGGTTTCAGGGTTTGTTTGCTTTTGATGATTTTTACTTTACGTGGGTGAACACAGGAAAGGTGCATAAATATACTTTACTTTTGACAAAATAGAATTTTATTTAAAATCATATCTACTTATTCCAAATGCACCTTAATTTTATTAAAATATCTGAGGTGTAAGTCTCCACTTGAATTTCTCATGCATGAAATTCCAAGTTATTTAGATTCACTTAAATTATAATCAGTATTAGAATGTTAAATTAGACATTTTATGTCATCATTTATTTCAAGTTATCATTTATTTATTATCATTTATTTCAAGTTGTTAATAAGTTAGCCACCCGATGATTTAGTTTCATGTGGTTCATTTGGGTTAATATCTATTATCCTAATACCATACTTCAAACAATATCACCATGTCATGAATATCTATATAATAATTGTCTATTATGTTTGTGTCTCTTCAAACCCTCCAAAAGACTCAGTTGACTTGAAAAGAACAATATTTTCACACTTATAGAATAGACCATAGGAGAGAACCTAACGAAGGTTAAAACTATAAGTAAAAAGCTAGAAAGTGAACATAAAAGCGATTTTAAGACATCGAAATGTAGAGGGGATTTTAAAATTGCATCTACAGTCGAACTGGGTTATAACAACCACGGTTTAAATGACGGCTAATCGTTAAGTCAAAATTCTGAAATGCCCTCACAAAGTCCCATGGAAATAAGGTAGTTTTGCTTCGGTTATAACGTCCTAAAATTTATGGATAGCTCTTATATTACATCAAAATAATCATCAATCATCATTGTGCATTCTAATCATTGTGTATTGTAATACGGAGTCATTTTATATTTTCTGTGTCTATCAGAATTTTTTCTTATCTCAGTAAATGAAAAATCACATGTTTTCAATCCTCCTTTTCTTGTAAAGATATTTATTTACCACTTCACCGCATTAATGCTGGATGACATACCAAATCTTATGACGAAACCGGGAATCCCGACAACAACATCTCTAATCTTTGAAAATTTGTTGAAAGATTTTGCGAATGAGTTTAATAAATTCGTCGATATCGATGACGATTTCAAAACAAGTGAGGCACTTGAAGACAGTGACAAAAGTCAAACCATCTCTCGATACTGCTGAAAAAGAAGGTGGTGCTAAAGAGGAAAACGATGCTGAAGAAGATGATGATCGAGTATAATTAATACCGAGCACAAGAGATGCCAAGTCATTCGAATAATAGAAAATAATTTTTTGGGGAGAAAAGGTGAAGATCCAAAAGATTTTACAAATGTTACTGAAGTAGAAAATGGCATTAACAACCGTTACAGAAACTCAAAAAGAAAATTACTGATTTCTTATAAAAATTTAATGCGTGCGAAATAATATTACTTGCAAGATTTATACTGTGTACCAACATTTTAAAATCACTTATCGGTTATAGCGTCATATCGGTTATAGAGTCAAAATTTTGGCAGTTCCTTGACTGCCTCTATTGCCGAATTCAACTGTATATAGTAATTGTTTAACGTATCAATGACCTTACAGAACACTTAGGTAACCTGGAAGACTACTCTTTACACACTTATAGTATCAGCAACGAGACAGTATCTAAAGGATCTGAATCTTCAAGTCTCACCACCGGGGGGGGGGGGAGCTGAGAAAATTGTTTTTCAAGTCTGTTCAGGCAGTCCATCCAGAAATTCCTCAGTATCCTAGAAGGCTATAATTTTACACACTTGTAGTATCGACCATGGAACAGATGTCATAAAAGCAAATTGTCGATCCCCCCCCCCCCGAGGGTACAAGCAACCTCACTCACCTAAGCAAATTATGCTTAATACGAACTCATAGTGATTGCGTAAGCACAGAAAATATTACCCATGTATGCAATTACCGTGGACCTAAATGGGCTGTAGACCTAACTGCTATAACTATATGCTACTGTACACCTAATTGTTATTTCATGGAATTAAACACAGAATCTGAACTTTTGATATAATACTAGTTTTGTTTGATTTCGATAATATGATACTGTCTCATATCACTACTATATTATTCAAATTTCGGTTGTTGACTTGGTTTACAATAATAGATCAAAATAATATTTTTTTATGATTTTTATGATATATATCATTTATATATTTATAGTAGATTGCGTATAAAAATCCCTAACTGTAGATGTTTGAGTGGTTCTGAGGTGTTTCATGACGAAAAACATAATTGGTATCACATATTATTACCTCCTGTTCTGTTAATGAACAGAAACACGCTTTATCTGCCTACGGTCACTAATTTCAGCGAAACAGATATTTCAATCTCGACTCCACTATAGCAACTTAAATATCTATTACATGCTTAACCCGTGAAATCTTCTGATATATTGCTTAAAAACGCATTTAATCCGTCAACTTATCGAAAACGAAATCAAGCAAACGGAAACGCCTTACATACAATGCGTACCTTCCCCCATCCAAAACAAACAGTTCAAATTTCACTACTAACGCCATCAAACTGAAAAGAAATGCAGCGAAAGGGAAAATGTCCAACTATTCGAGAAAAAAAAAATTATACCCTGTTAAGGCTGATCGTCGATGCATGGCACTGGACTGGCACGCGTATCTTTGCCCGATGTTTTAGGTTTGTTGACACCGCAGCTCTCCTTCCACTGATCTCCTTGTACCACATCGTCTTGTAGACATTACCTTTTTCAGACAGGCGGAGCGCAAAATGTGATTTGCAACATCGATTTTTTTAGTTATTTTATAAGGAGTTATTATACGATGAAACACACAGGGCCTTGTACAAAATAATGTTGAAGGTGAAAATTGGCACTTGGACACGAATTCTTGCATTGTAAATTTTTGGCTTTGTTATATTTCGGTAATATATCTTTTACATTTTCTATACTAATGAGATTACCCAAATTGAATTTTATGAAAGACACACAAAGATTCGTCATCTAGAAGGTAAACAATTCCTGAATATCCCGATGTTGATCTTAAGTTTTTAATCACTACATAATCTATGTGCACCGATAACTAAAAACTTCCTTATTGCAGAATATAGTTGATTAAATGTATCAACTTGCTTTGAAGACAGAAACAGGCGCCTTTTTCCAGACGAAATAACACCTCTGTCAAAACAAGAGAGATAAAGCCAGAGAGTTACGTACGCAAGTGTTACATACATGGGGAAAATGTTGCTATACAAGAAAACAAATAATATAAAATTAAAAAGTGTAATCCCGAGAATTAATTTTCATTAGAAAATAAAACTAAGCTAAAAGTAACGGTTTTGAACTTATACCGTGTACACGGGATTCGTGTAATGTGTATTAGTAAATGAAACATCTTAATATGCTTGAAATTAATCAAACTGCATGGTAACAAGTCAAAAGAATCAATACTTTAAAAACAAAAAAGACAACCAAAAAATTGGCCATAATTAAAAGTATTTTATTAAAATATTCTTTTACGACGTACTAAAATTACTCAACCATAACGTTTCCGGACATTACCATACCCTTCATCAGGGGCAATTTGCCACTGATGAAGGGTGTGATAATACCCGAAAGATCTCTGGTTGTGTAATTTTATTATGTCGTGAAAGAAGATTTTAATAAAATACTTTTAATTATGGCCAATTTTTCGGTTGTCTTTATTGTTCTCGAAGTACGTGGTATTATTTTATTTTCCGTCTACACGGATTCAGATACTCGTGTATTTATGCATACGGATTCGGTCAAGAATACGCACGGCTGTTTAAGTAAGAGGTCTGATATTGATGTTGATTAGATGTCTTTATTGACATTTATTTTAATCACCTATATCAGTTCCTATATCCTATATCAGTCCAGTTTCCTATATCAGTTTACAATAGACCGAGGAATGTGGGCGAGGATTCCTTTATCTATAATCTAAAACCACTGCAAATTGCAACGCTTTCTTCCGGAGAAGGCCACTCTATAGTTTCAATGATCTATCTGGCAGTTACTTAAAATGTTTGAGAAACATTTCAAATTATAAGTTGATGAGTAGCTTCAAATCTTGAGTAACATCAAGCAAAATATAATGTATGAACTTATGCATCGCTTCGATCTCGAGTGGATTACAAGCAGCATTGTATCTTTGAGGCAAATTTTGTATTTTCTGAATCCAAGGTTTAAAGATTTGGATCATGAGTCGTTACTTGCGAGAGAGGTATGATTAGTTTGAAAGCAAACTATCTCCGCAGACAGTAAACATAAAACGATGCAAGTCACCCTCTCAAAATATTTTGGAATTTCTGTATAAGAATAAATCCAATTAACTGTACAGTTCAGAAGTCATTTAGCTGAGGAGCCGTAATTGCTTTTGAATTGTGGAAAACACGAGCAACTGAGTGCCCAAAATTTGAGAAGCTTGTAATGAAATATTGAGCGATATCGACAACATCGGTTAGCTAACTCTCAGCGATGTTTCTTAACTTCAGGCTGCAAAGAAGCTGTAGATTGCCAGAAAATGTGAATACCTTAGTTTTCCCATATAAAAATTAGAAATGGATTGAAAAAAATTATTTATCAGTTAATTCGCAAGTAATTCTATTGATTTGTTTGCTACCAATTTTTCTTAAGAATAATTATTTTAAAATGTAATCTTGTTACCTGTAATCCGAAATTTTGTTAAACTTATTTAGGGGCACTATGACAAAAGCGTACGTGTCAATCGTTATATACACGTGCATTTACACGTATAAATGTTCTTAAGTACGCAAACGTCCGTATTCTGAAAAATACATGAATAGAATCACGGAGGCGTCGTCAATTACACGTGTATCCGTGTATTTTAGTATGCTTGAAATAGGGATCTTTAAACCAAACCAAAGTGAATGTGTAATTCTATTTGCCTTACTGAAAATCCTCCAAACCAGTGGACAACAGGAGGAACTCTTTACTCTTCGAAAAATTAAATACTGTATTAAACAGAGGCGACGGATCTTTTGACGGGAAAGGTTACAGATTTTACCACCCTTCCGTTGGTTCTAGCAGTGGCGTAGTGTAAGGAGAGACAAGGTAGTTAGTGTCTACCCAAATAATTTACGATCCAGTAACATTTATTAAAATTATATATTATTCGAAATAAATATATAAAATATATTCTTTTTTACTTTCCCTGCAATACATGGTAATGTATAGGGAAAGTATTGGAATCATGTCGAAAATCGCAACTCGAGTTTTCGACGGATCTACACGTTTCGAGACCTCCAGAATACGAAAAAACCATTTTTAGCGTGACGTCTGTGTGTGTGTCTGTCTGTGTGTCTGTCTATCTGTCTGTCTGTCTGTGCAGATTTTGTATCCACTCTAACTAAAAAACTAATGGACCGAATTTCACAAAATTTGGTAGGTAAGTCACTTGTGAGCGAGTCTGGTGCTGATTGGTTTTGGGTACGATTTGGGATAAAAGAACCCGCCTTTTTTTGCGAAATGGCCCGCAAAAGCTTGTATCCACTCTAACTGAAAAACTAATGGACCGAATTTCACAAAATTCGGTAGGTGAGTCACTTGTGGATTACTCTGGTGCTGATTAGATTTTAGCACGATTCGAAAAAAAATAACCTGCTTTTTTTTACAAAATGGCCCGCAAAAATCGTCAAAATCTGAACTAAGGAACTAGGTATACTCAAATATATCCAATAAATGCTCGTTGAATACGTATTTTTTAACGACGAAAAGAATAGGACCAACCCCATTACACTAGGACTAGCCGTTCTCGAGATATTTTAGTTTTTCTTATTTTCTCTACGCCACCTTTGAAAATAAGTACGGTTACCGAATGAAAACGAAAATTGAATTAAAAGTGAATTAAATGTAATTAAAATAAAGAGAACGTGAATATAAGTCTGCAGGGAAAGTCATGTGCTGCCCACATCAGATTTTTAAGTAAACGAAGGATGATGCAAACATATTTTGCTTCGACTGGTAACAAACTAGCAGGTGGCAGCGTATATTTCAGGAGAGGTATGTTTAGAAATGTTTGTTCCTCAGGTGATATTGCATTGAAAATGAAACTGAAAAATAATGCGCTCGCAATATTATCATCTGCAGTATGGGCTCGGGTAGACGTGCCCAAGCTGCGGGGGGATTTCTTGGATGGGTATCAATTTCCGCGACAAGTTTTCGGGTATTTTATTTATTTATATATTTATTTTTGTCTGAATCATTTTGTTTCCGGAAGCATATTGCCTGTAGAGATTAATATGAAAAGTGAATAGCAAATTTAATTCATAGAATCACTAAATTATAGGGATTTTGAGAGTCTTGATGCGTTTGGAATTATTATATGTGAATTATAAATTAAACTTTAACGAATGACAAAGTAAATCTTTGTGATTGGTACATTTATTTTCTTACTTTTTACCATTAATTTCTATGTACTAGTTAAAATCGAGTTTTCTGTGCATTGTTTTCTCTCGCATATGCAACATTTTTTACTTTTCCTGCAATACATGGTAATGTATAGGGAAAGTACTGGAATCATGTCGAAAATCGCAACTCGAGTTTTCGCCGGATCTACACGTTTCGAGACCTCTAGAATACGAAAATACTATTTTTAGCGTGACGTCTGTGTGTGTGTGTCTATGTGTCTGTCTGTGTGTCTGTCTGTCTGTGCAATGTATGTATCCACTCTAACTAAAAAACTAATGGACCGAATTTCATAAAATTTGGTAGGAAAGTCACTTGGGTGAGACCCAGGTGCTGATTAGTTTTTGGTACGATTCGTAAAAACAGAACCCGCCATTTTTGCGAAATGGCCCGCAAAAATTTCATGTATCCACTCTCGCTAAAATACTAACTGAGCAAATTTCACAAAATTTGGTAGATAAGTTACTTGTAGGATATTCTGGTGCTGATTAGATTTTGGTAGTATTCGGAAAAGAACAACCTGCCTTTTTTTACGAAATGGCCCGCAAAAATTTCATGTATCCACCCTAGGTAAAATACCAATTGACCAAATTTCACAAAATTTGGTAGATAAGTTACTTATGTGATACTCCGGTGCTAATTAGATTTTGGTACGATTCGGAAAAGAACAACCTGCCTTTTTTTACGAAATGGCCCTCAAAAATCGCCAAAATCTAAAAAAAAAAGAGTACATATGCATAAATGTATCAATTAAATTCTTATTTCATACGCAATTTTTGACGAGGAAAAAAGTACAATTACCAAATAAAAACAAAAATTGAATTAAAAATGCAAATTTAGTATTATTTGGTGCAATTAAACTCAATCTAATAAATTATTAAAGAAATAAAGAAGATATGATTTTGAGTCTGCAGGGAAAGTCATGTGCTGCCCACATCAGATTTTTACTTTCCCTGCAATACATGGTAATATACAGGGAATGTATTGGAATCATGCCGAAAATCGCAACTCGAGTTTTCGACGGATCTACACGTTTCGAGACCTCTAGAATACGAAAAAAATTATTTTTAGCATGACGTCTGTGTGTGTGTGTCTGTCTGTCTGTACTATGTATGTATCCACTCTAACTCAAAAACTAATGAACCGAATTTTATAAAATTTGGAAGGTAAGTATGGATTTGACCCTGGTGCTGATTAGTTTTTGGTATGATTCGGGATAAAAGATCCTGCCTGCAAAAATGGCCTGTATCCTCTCTAGTTGAAAAACTGTCGGACCGAATTGCACAAAATTCGGTAGATAAATCGCTTGTGGGTTACCTTGGTGCTGATCAGATTTTGGTACGATTCGGAAAAAAAACAACCTGCCTTTCTTTACGAAATAGCCAGCAGAAATCGTCAAAATCTAAAATAAAAACTACGTATAACTCAAATATATCCATAAAATGCTTGTTTTATACGTCATTTTTAACGATGAAAATAATAAGATTAATCTCATTACACTAGGACTAGCCTTTCTCGAGATATTTTAGTTATTCGTATTTTCTCTACGCCACCTTTGAAAATAAGTGCAGTTACCAAATGAGAACGAAAATTGAATTAAAAGGAAATTCAATTTAATTAAAATAAAGAGAATTTGAATATAAGTCTGCAGGGAAAGTAATATGTTGCCCACATCAGATTTTTACTTTCCCTTCAGTAGATTGAAATGTATAGGAAAAGTACTGTTATCAGCCGGCTTTCCATGCCGACTTGAAAACATGGGCTTCGCTGGGATTACAATGAACAAGAGCTACCCACCTGATTTCGGTTTTTAGGAATATCAGGTGCGTACTTCGAAATTGTAAGGTAACAATTCCGAGGGAGTACCTTGGAATTTTGGCGCGAAAGTTAGATTGAATTACGTGTCAGTAATATCGCCAGGGACGCTTTTGAAAATCGGGGGGCTTTATCTTTGCATTCAATGTATGTGAAAAGAAGAACTTAAAACCCTTTGATAAGAGATGCAGGCGTGTATTTCTGAATCAAGGGAAAAGTCATAAAATGCGGCCCGGTCAGGTGTCGGAGAAAGTCGATGACCAACTCGCGTAAGAGGCCCAGCCCCCATTGATAAAGCGGACACTGCGGAGCGAAATATTGAAAGGAATTCATTGTGGAAGGGGGCGCGATCTTTTGGAAAGCAAGGCGTATTTCTTACATTCAGTGAAAACGCAGGGAATCCCGCCTTTGATGCTGTAACGAGAGCAAAGGGAGATAGCGACACGTTTTTCGCGCGCTTTTTGAGCCTATATAGGGTAGGAGCGCTCAAAAGGGGTACATCATTATTATTGGAGTTGTTGGTGATGTGAGGAGTTCGAATGGAGCATTGCAGTTTGTGGAGACGATGTATGTTGGGTCTTGAAAGTGTGCGTGTGCGCGGGAGAGTTTAAAATACTACGCCTGGAGTCTTAGCGGAGACGCCACCACGAGAACTTCAGAAATAGGTAAGATGATTTTAATTGCATTCATTGACCTCCCGATTCGAAATTTAAGTGGTGCCGAAGGGCACATAGTAGGGAGCTCTCTCACTCTCTCTTGATTAAAGGAAGGTAAAGGCGTTTAGCCGCCCATGATTGAATAACGTAGTTTATGGAAATGCCTGCCCTCGTAATTTAATAAATTTGTTGTTTTTGTTAACTAAGAAATCCTGTTTATTTTAAAATGTGTAATGTTTCTGATTACTGTGTGACTCTGTTACAAGCTCTGCCGACAACTAAGTCGACCGAGCAACGAGCCGGAAGATCAACGGCCAACCACATCCAGTTTATTAGGGAAAGTTTATCCCTGAGCAGCACCGGCTCGGTAACAGAATTTGGTGCCGAGTACCAGGATGTTTAATTAAAGTTATTGCGGCCACAACGAATAAGTTTAAATAATAGAATAAATAATTAATTATTGATTTAGTAATTTGTATTGAGTTTTTAAAAATAATAATTGTTTGTGAACTTGAGAGCATATACTTAGCAAGCAGCACAATGGGGATTGATGTGTACGATTTAATTTTTAATATTGATATTGTGAAGAGTAATGAAATAGATATTATCAGTGGGCAGTTTTTAAAACGGGATGGGTCATTTAGTATTATGAGTGTTAACTTTTACAAATTGTTTTAAGTATTTGTTATGCATGTTATGCATGATGAATGGTGAAATTGCTTTAAATGTATGCTATATATGTATTTATTTTGTGGGCGTTTAGGATTTGTTAAAGGGTACGATAAGGCTAAGGGAAATTGAAGAAAGTTAGAGAATAGAAATTAAAAATAATAGACTGTATGCCATATCTTAAGTATTTGATGTTAAGCATGATTAATGGTGAAATTTCTTTGAGTGTATGCTGTATATGTATTTATTTTGTGGGCGTTTAGGATTTATTAACATGCACTGAAACGCTAAGGGGCAATGGATGAAAGTTAGAAAATAGAAAATTAAATAGAATATACTGCAGGCTATATCTTAATTGTTTGGTATTATGCATGACTATTTGTGAAATTGTATTGAATGTATGCCATTTATGTACTTATTTTGCGGGCGTTTAGAATTTATTAGTGGTTATTGTTAGTAAAGGGAGAAAAATACAAAAATGCCAAGAGATTCAGGAAATGGAGGTGGCGACGCAGCCTGTAATAATGTGTCAGAGCGATCTTTTGTGTCAAATACTATCGCAGGATTCCTGGGCCTAGTTCCGCCATTTTCGGGCGAAGACGAGTTGATGACACCTTCGCAGTTTATTGAAAGCATCGAAGAAGTAGGTAGAATCGCAGGATGGGGGGATGCAGAGAAACTTTTAGTGGCAAAAATTAAAATAAGAGGAGGTGCATTGGAATTTCTATCCAATAATCATGATGTGAGGAGCGCTACGGAATTTAAGGTTCTCAGAGACCAATTCCTAGACTATTTTGAGAAACAATTGCCTTTAGCGGTCAAATTGCAACAGTTCACTAACTGCCGACAGAAGTCCGGAGAAACTGTCAAACAATACGTGGGGAGAGTAAAGAATTCAGCATTTAAATATTTACAGGGGGCAGACACTAGTATACCACAGGTGAAACAATTGGCAGACCGCACCCAACTTTCGCAATTTTTGGCCGGATTAAACCCCAAATTGCAGCGGTCAGTAATGTCGCATAACCCGATGACGATGGAAGAGGCAGTTAATGTAGCCGTCTTAGAAGAATCGAATGAAAGGGTCTGTAATAGAGTCTCATTTGTAAACTCGACAGGGGCAGACTCAAGTGAAGTTTTGGAACTACTTTTAGCGAGGGATAGAGCAAATGAATCGGCGCTAAATGCCATACGTCGCGACCTCGCCGACTTAAAAGTACAGGGCCGTACTGAAGGAACCGCCGGAAATGCACGCGAAGTCAGGAGAGCCGAGATCGAGCCGCACCGAGAATCTCGTCGTTGTTTCGGCTGCTCACAAGTCGGACATCTTTTAAGGGATTGTCGTTCTAGGGCTCCGCAAAGACGAACAGAGGACAGGTTTAAAAATCAAAGGGACGATAACGGATTTAGGAATCAGAGAGCAGAAAATGAAAGTAGATATCAAGGAACCGAGAGCACGAGAATTAGTGGATCTCAGGCAGGAAATCGGCAGTCGTGGGGCTCTAACGGTAGGACACAGAACAGGGGCACGTACAGTAATAGAAATAATTTAAACTAGATGGGGCGTCCTTTAAAAGGAGGCTGCAGGACGCCCGCATTACTCAGATAGGCCCAAAAGGTAAAATTCGATCAACCATCTCAAAGTTCTCGCTGCCAGTTATTTCGGCTACCATAGGGTCAAAAACCTTGAAATTCTTGCTAGACACAGGAGCCGCTGTCTGCATTTTAAGCCCCGGGGTACTCGAAAGAGAGTTTGAAAAGAAGTACCCATGTAGAGAGTCCGCAGTTAAACTGACCACGGCAAATGGGGGAGAATTGTTACATAACGGAGAGCGCGTTCTACCAGTCCAGGTCGGGCCGAAGCTCATTAAACACCCATTCGTCATAGCGAGACACCCCTTGAGCGAGAACTACTCAGGTATAATAGGAACAGATTATATATGTGCGGGAGGTTTTATAATAAATTTACAAGAAGGAAAGCTGGTCAGCTCAAAACCGCACGGGATAATTCCAATTGAATTTGTGAACCCCGCCGATCCATCTTTAGGCGAAGTTGAGGCCGTACCACACAAAAGGGAATTGTTAGATGTTAGGGGAAAAGAAAATTCGATTTTACGTGTTTTTCGGAAGACAAGGCTTCAACCACGGGAGAAACGAGATGTCAGGATAAGTTACGATCTCGAAACCTTAAAGGAGGGAGTGGACTATGAGGTACGCGACTTGAAAGACGGAAACGAGCGATATCGTGTCAGCCCGAGGCTAGGAAGGTCCCGCGACGGGGAGAGAGTTGTAAGAATTCACAATCTTACTAGCGAGCCCCTAAACTTAAACAAGGGAATGAGAATCGCTTCAATACTGCCCTATGAATCACGGGAGTATAATTCAATTCCTGCGGTTTCCACAAAGAGGAGCTGGAATTGGAAGTTTGGCGAAGGAAAGGGAAAGAATTTGAGAGTGTGCGATAATGAGAGAAACTTTTGGAAAGCGGGTAAAAATAAAGTTAGATGTTTCGCGTGCGCTCGGTTAGGTCACTTGAGATATGAATGCCCAGAGATAAGGTTTCGAAATGGGGAAAAACGGGAAAATTATCGGGAAGTACCCAGAATGAAATTTCGAAATGAGGGGAAACGGGAAAATTGTCGAGAAGTACCCAGTACGAGGTTTCGAAATCGGAGAAAACTGGAAAATTTTCGGGAAGTACCCAGAACCACTACTCGGGACTATAGCGACCAAATTGGGCTATTTGAAGAAACAGTAGGCGAACTCGAGGCGAGCAATGAGGAACGATACAAGTATAGAATAAGCGAGGTCGATAGAGAGAAAAAGGGAGTGAATTTGAGGGCTGTGAAGGGAACAAGTAAAAATGCAGAAGTCATGAGAGAGGTTGGAAGGCGATGTGCTCAGAATAAGTGGGAGGGCTACGAAGGAGCCGACTGTACAGACAATATGGTTTTTAGTGCCACACGGAATCGTCCGATGGAACGTGAAAGTGTCGCGTGCCGCGAGGCAGCTTCCTTCAATACTCCCATTGAAAGAAACGAAGTTGCGAAGGGGGACGTTAATCGCTCCCTAGGGGCCAGTGAGAGGGCGATTGACAAGGTGTCCTGTACTTACGAATTACGATCGAGAAGCGTTCCAAGAGAGGAGCCAAACGCACCAAAAGTTACGCCCATCCCTAATAAACTTGCTGAGGAGACGGACTCTTGGTTGTATACAAAGATGTTGTCATTCGCAAAGAGTGATGAAAATTCGGAGAAGGGGGTTCTGGACAGAATCTCAGATCGCTTGTTAGAAAAGCTTGTTAACGTATTAAGTACCAACACTAGGATTGACGTTTCGAACGCGAATCAGTGTAAGAAGCCAGAGGGCGAGATTTGGGCGTCCTTAGTTTAACAATGGGAATTTCGGACTGTGGGAGAGTTTCCCGACGAGAAAGGAAACGAAAGTAACTAGGGGACGAGGTTAGAAAAATTAAAATGGATTTTCAGGTTTTCGCAATGAGTTCGGGATTATTAGAATTAAGCGGGTTACAGGGAAGGTTATATACTAGGATGAATGAATGGAATGATTGAATGATGAAAAATGATGAGAATACGCAAGATTACAATGTATTCGGAATTCTAGTGGAGATTAGTGTTTATATAACTCTTTTGGGGGATGTTGATAGCGTTACGGACTAAAGAATATATTTTAGGGAGGATACGAACAAAAAGGGTTCGAGGAACTGTGATTAAACAGTAATGAGTGTGTACTGTAAAAATTTAAGTGTCTGCTCTCAAGTGATGTAGTGTAATGTGAAAATTGTGTTTAAAATGTAGTACCGAAATAACCAAGCAAAACCAGGGTTTAAGAAAGCATATTAGGGGAAAAGGATTAATTATAAAAGAGAAATTTTATTATGTAAGAAAAAGGAAAGTAATCGACTAAATGTAAATGAAAGGTAAAGAATGAGTAATTATAAGAAGTTTACAATGATGTTGAGATATTTGAGGTGATGAATTAATTAAGGTATAATAAGTGCTGGATAGAGATGTGATTGAGGATAGAGATTAAGGATAGATTGAGAAGGAGAGAGATGTAATTGAGGAATGTAAATAATGGATAGTTTAATGTTTCCAACGTAACGTTGAGATAGTTATAGTGTAAATGTTTAATATTATGAGGAATTAATTAATGTATAAGGCAGGCTTTGATAGTAAATTGAGCGAATAAATGTAAATAAAAGATAATTATAAGAAATATCCAAATTTATGTGAAATGTTTAATATTAATAATTAGGGTGTAAAGAAATACGCTAAGAGTTAGAAAAATGACTGTTGAATGTAACTAATGGTGAATTGTAAGGGATTTTAATGTAATGTGGGAAAGTTAAGTGTAAATGAATTTAAAGAGGTAGAAAGGAATGAGTAATGCTCTAGAAAAAGAGCAACTTGTAAATGGTATTTAAGTTAAGAAAAAGAGAGAGAGAGAAGTAGTGACCCAATTAATGTTAAATTGTTTTTTTAATTGTGTACCTTTTCATTAAAATTGTTTTGGGGAAAGATTAAATTTTCCCTTGTTCAAAATTTAAGGGAGATTTTAATGAAATGCAATAAATATCTATCTTAACCATTGTGATTCTAAATGTATGGATTGAATGAAGGTGAAGGAGATGAGATGGCTACGCCACAGTAACTCTCATGCCAAAGATGCGTTGGTGCTACACCACAAATATCTGGTGGTGCTACGCCGAACAGATGATGATGCTACTTCGACCAGATTGGGGTTATTCCGAAAAGACTGTGGTGTTAAACCACAAAATGATGGGGCTGCGCCAAAAGACTTTAGTGCTGCAGCCAATGGTTGGCCGCAATCTGTTTATTACCTTGAACAAGGACGCACTACGACATAGAAACTATGCCAGTGGGCTACGCCATAGTAGTCTGATTCGGAGACGTGTGCAAATTCGTCTCGTTGCAATTACCGGAACGGGTGACAACGGAAGGTCCGAGTGCTAATGATAGGCACGGACAAAGGGTAAAGATAGTACTTGCAGAGAACAATTACTTGAGACAATCAAGCGTGAATCATTACTTGATTACACTCAAGGGTGTAAATGTGCAGATGGGAGCTTGCGCTCCACTTGCTACAGAGAGGTGGTTATAGAATTGCGGTAAGACTCGTATTTTCACGAAAGTTCAAATTGTGTGTCTGTGAGTTTCGAAAGAAACTGTGACGACGACTCGCCAGAATCAAATTCTACGCCTATTAAACTTGCCGACAAACGCAAGTGTATCGGGACATCAAACCCGGTAATCACGATCAAATGGACACATTGACAGACCAGGTGTACTGGACAAGGTGGTGTATCTGCATTCCCGGACAGTACGGCGCAATGTGTTCGAGATCTGTCTGAAAGAAGGGGTCATGGACCTTTAGCAAACCATACAACGACTCTGACTCAAGAGCTTGATAGAATTTGCTGGGACATTAAGCTGAACTTTAAAAAAAAAAAAAAAAACGAGTGTGATAGTCATCATCGGACAATTATCATTAATATTTATTGTGTAGAGTGCACTATCATTTCAGGTGGCTGCAGGAAATTTGTAGAGTGCACTATTATTTCAGGTTGCTATAGAAGACTATAGGTGATGTTGGAGGTGCCAAGTCAGAAGTGTATTTAGAATGTAGAGTGAACATTTTCGAGATGGACTCTATCATGCAAATGTTGATCTAATTTATTTATTTATTTATTGATATTATTTAAAATGTATGTTATTATGATTGTGTTACATTGTTTAACCAAATATGTATCTGGGTGTAACTAAAAATTTTATTTAGATTCAGTCTAGCATGGGTTCATGGTTGTACCGAAGAGAAAGAGAGAGAGAGAGAGAGAAGGAGAGAGAGAGAAAGGAAGAGTCGGAGAGGAAAGACAATTATGGGGGTGCGTTAAAATCCCGGGGGAAAAGGACGGATGTTATCAGCCGGCTTTCCATGCCGACTTGAAAACATGGGCTTCGCTGGGATTACAATGAACAAGAGCTACCCACCTGATTTCGGTTTTTAGGAATATCAGGTGCGTACTTCGAAATTGTAAGGTAACAATTCCGAGGGAGTACCTTGGAATTTTGGCGCGAAAGTTAGATTGAATTACGTGTCAGTAATATCGCCAGGGACGCTTTTGAAAATCGGGGGGCTTTATCTTTGCATTCAATGTATGTGAAAAGAAGAACTTAAAACCCTTTGATAAGAGATGCAGGCGTGTATTTCTGAATCAAGGGAAAAGTCATAAAATGCGGCCCGGTCAGGTGTCGGAGAAAGTCGATGACCAACTCGCGTAAGAGGCCCAGCCCCCATTGATAAAGCGGACACTGCGGAGCGAAATATTGAAAGGAATTCATTGTGGAAGGGGGCGCGATCTTTTGGAAAGCAAGGCGTATTTCTTACATTCAGTGAAAACGCAGGGAATCCCGCCTTTGATGCTGTAACGAGAGCAAAGGGAGATAGCGACACGTTTTTCGCGCGCTTTTTGAGCCTATATAGGGTAGGAGCGCTCAAAAGGGGTACATCATTATTATTGGAGTTGTTGGTGATGTGAGGAGTTCGAATGGAGCATTGCAGTTTGTGGAGACGATGTATGTTGGGTCTTGAAAGTGTGCGTGTGCGCGGGAGAGTTTAAAATACTACGCCTGGAGTCTTAGCGGAGACGCCACCACGAGAACTTCAGAAATAGGTAAGATGATTTTAATTGCATTCATTGACCTCCCGATTCGAAATTTAAGTGGTGCCGAAGGGCACATAGTAGGGAGCTCTCTCACTCTCTCTTGATTAAAGGAAGGTAAAGGCGTTTAGCCGCCCATGATTGAATAACGTAGTTTATGGAAATGCCTGCCCTCGTAATTTAATAAATTTGTTGTTTTTGTTAACTAAGAAATCCTGTTTATTTTAAAATGTGTAATGTTTCTGATTACTGTGTGACTCTGTTACAAGCTCTGCCGACAACTAAGTCGACCGAGCAACGAGCCGGAAGATCAACGGCCAACCACATCCAGTTTATTAGGGAAAGTTTATCCCTGAGCAGCACCGGCTCGGTAACAGTACTATTGGAATCGTGCCGAAGTTAGCAACTCGAGTTTTTGTTGGATCTGCACGTTTTGGGACCTCTAGAGCACGAACAAACTAATTTTAGCCTGACGTCTGTGTGCCTGTCTGTCTCTGCAGATATTGTATCCACTCTAACTGAAACACTACTTGACCGAATGTCATAAAATTTGTTAGACAAGTCCCTTGTGGGTGACCCTGGTGCTGATTAGATTTTGTTACGATTCGAGATAAAAAAAATCCTGCTTTTTTTGCAAGATGGTCTGCAAAATTTGCCTGTATCCACTTTGCCTGTATCCAAAATTTGCCGTAGTTGAAAACCATATAAACCAAATTTCACACAATTTGATAGTAACCAGGATAACATACTTGTATATTATCCTGTTACTGATTAGATTCTTGTACAACTCGGAAAACAAACACCTGCCTTATTTTGCGACATGGCCCGCAAAATTCGCCCACTAAATATCAGTGAGATTTGTACTTTCAGAAAAAAAATGGATTCTTTAAAAATTTGTTACGAAATCATAAAATCAATTTAGAAGTGAATGATCCCCAATTTAAATGTTACTAATATAGCATGTCATTGACGCATGGGTATTTTGGGGGGGATAATCCAGTGTAAGAACAAGTAGGAACATTTTAGTCAAACTGTAAGGAATTTTGGCCCTAACCACCTCGCATTCTTTGACGCGACCATCAGGACATATTTTTGTACTATTTGCTCTACATGACTTTCCACTTAATTGGTTACATCATATCAATTCAGGACTGGACAAAAAGTCATTCGCGGACAATGGATGGGCCACCAACATATTTTAAGATAATCACTTCCATTCAGTGAAAAGTATCGCAATTTTCAAAATGTTACGAAGCACATTTTTGGGACATTTTTTGTTATCAAAAGTGGCAATTTAAGCCACCTGGGAGGAAAAATAATTAAACTATAATTACGGCAAACCCAACTTGGCAGCAGAAAGGTATAAACAAATTTTGTAAACTTCCACTCAGTTATGTAGTTAGTCAATGTGCGCATAATGGACCCACCTAAGACAAAGGTAAGTTATTGGTGTATAACGGTGTCAAGTTACGTTTGCGAAAATATACTTTCCGTGAATCGTAAATTTGCTTCAATAATTCAAAATGTTTATTATCTATCAGAAATATTTTAAAAGTATATTAATTATAAAATAAAATTCAGTTATATCAATTGGTGTATTTGTAGTTCTAAAATGAAATCAAGAACGTTGCTTCGAATTGGTGTATTTGTAGTTCTGAAATGAAATCAAGAACGTTGCTTCGAATACTAAGGCAGCAAATTAAAATTAATTGAACAGAGTTCACAATAAATAATAAGCCATATTCCTGTGAGGATCTTGGTTCTTCAAAACATGATTATCGTGTGAACGTCATCCAACTTGACCTTTTAGCGCTGATCTAGTCATTTTTGGAGCCATTTAGTTATAAATCTGGATTCGGCCTGGGCAATACGTAGCATTTTTTACGGGTACACATTTTTTTACGAGTACAAATTTTTTTCGGGTAATCACCTGCATTTAAAGGAAAATATCGTAATTTTCAGAAAAATATCAATGTATATTTTATCGAAATCAAGATTTTAAAATTGACAATTTAGGCTGTCCTGATGGGGGGGGGGCAGGGGAGACAATTAACTACTTTCTGGGATTCACAGACGACTACTTAGAATTGTGTGCAACTTACTTACCGAACTATTCAAAATTAGTGGACAGTATGCAGTGTAGGCCTTCATTGACGACGATTTAATGAACTTTCATGATTCCATTTTAAATTTATAATAGATACTGCATATTAGTTGTTTTCGAATTTTTTGGTTATAAATAATTAATTATATGAAGTTCTTATCACGCTGCAATAAATATATCATGGACTACGATATTTGAAGATAATTACTATCGTTTGACACGCAAAAATTAGTCCATGCTTGCTTTAAGTTTGGTGAAGCAAGACACATTGAATTTAACACAAGCGAGTAAAGATGAAATATTTTTAAAATACAAAAATATTATATTACGTTTCTGGTAGTTGCATAAATAAATATTTGAGAGATTTTAATTTTTGTTTCAATATTTTCTCATAAATTGTGAAGAAATTGAATTTAAACTTGCATACTAAACCAAAGATGTAAGATCAAAGTGCGAAATTGAGAAATAATTATAACTAACTCCTTCTTTTGTAATTAAGTATATAACTCATAATTATTAAACTCTTCACTGTCTTGTTTTATGTTTCTGAATACTCTACTATAATAACTTTCAGATGCAAATAAATCACTTTAGAGTAAACTATTTTCAGTTTCTAAAAAATAAGAAATTTTCTCAATACACATTCGCTTTCCCTTTGGGCCTGCCATGTTGTGATAAACTATGTTGTGATTTCAAAATACGACTCAGGCTACTGTTATATGGTACTATCTACTTCCTCCTAGCAAAAAAAAACTACGTTAACTGCAATGAAAACAGTCGATAAACTATCCCACTACAATGTTTTTGCACCAAACTCACCACTAAACTATCCCAGAATATGATGGCAAGGCCCAAAAAGTAGGGCACTGAACTTTCATGGGCAAGGAGACACTTCATCTGACGAGGTTAAGGTTGTAGCGTATCAATTATATTAACAGTAAAATATCACAAAATGTGTACACAGTGTCTTTTGTAACAAGTAAGACAGCTATAAGTTGATTTTATTTTCATTACTTGTTAATTGAAATTAATAAAAAGAAATAGAAAAAAAAATACTCTCGTAATATTTAACTCAAAACAAGCACGATAAAATTATTATTTTTAACCCTACTACTTTACACAGCCATTCTGTAATTTATTCCTGTCCATCCTAATAAGGTACCGTGGTGCAATTGTAAAAATGGGACAAATGTACTAACAAGTCAGAATTTGAATATTATTCATCAAAACTGCTCGCTCCAGTAACAGTGCGGTTAAAACCCACACAGCAACTCCCCCTGTGTTAATTCATAACAAAATAAAATAATGTAAATAGCAAAATGAACAAAAATATCAATTATTTCTCTCGCATTAGCCCCACAGATCACAGATACCTTCATTAGGAACTTTAGCATTGTATACTACGAGCATATAGGAGTTTCCTACGAAGCTCCATTAAACAAAAATGATAACTCTCTTCGTTACCGAGAAATTTAAATTGATACGGACACACACACACACACACACACATATATATATATATAATATATATATATATATATATTATATATATATATATATATATATATATATATAAAGAAGAAAAGTATGTATGTATGTATGATCCAACATATCATATATATATATATATTATATATATATATATATATATATATATTATATATATATATATATATATATATATATATATATATATATATATATATATATATATATATATATATATATATATATATAATATATATATATATAATATATGAACTGATTATAAAACTGATTATAAAATTTATAGATATGTAGATGATCTGATTTGTCTTGTATTTACTGATAACTATGTCATAGATATAGATTTCTATCCGGATAATTTGGAATTAATACCTAATGAAACTTCTATTAGTAATAATATTTATTATTTGGATTTAAATCTAATTATAGAACCTGCTCATGGGATAGTTACTAAATTATATGATAAAAAAGATTTTTTTTAATTTAATATTAATAAATTATTACCTTTTAATTCCTGCAACTCGATTCAATTGTTTAGAAATATTATACTTAATCAACTTTTTAGAATTTATAGATTATCAGATAAAAAATTTCATGCTTTGCACATTAATAACCTCAAAATTACCAGTAAAATGTATCAATATCCTGCATATTTAGTCAATAGTATAGTTAATAAGTTTCGATTAGCCTAAAATTCTCATATTCTCCCCTTATTATCTTATTTTAGCCGTACTTCTTCATTCTCTTGAAATTATATTTTCATCTTTTTATCTTAAAGCTTTAACTGTTGAATAACTCATTTTATTTCATTTTATTGCTTTTGCGCAGTACAGTTTTTATTACTCTCTTTGGCAACAGCAAATCACATCTTTTCATTTTGGCATATGGCAACATTGGTCCAGTCATATTTTGCTCGTCATGGTTGCGCTGAAGAGGTGTGTTTTGAGGTATTTATGTTTCCTTTATTGTTCCAATCTATATGCTTGTCGACCATATAACACAAGTTTATAGATAAAATCTATCTTGTGTTTCAGAAACAAGTATTTTTGTGTTCATTTCGAAGGGATATATGGACCCGAAGAGAAATTTTTCGAAATGAACTTATCGTAAGCCTAAATCTCCTCCATGTGCAAGCTTTTTTGCTTGATTTTTTTGTTTTCTTATTTGCATTCCTCATTTTTGAAATTTGTTGATTGTCTTTGTCTTTATGACTTGCATTATGCTTTATTATTTCCTCTTTTTGTCTTAATTTCTTTTATTTCTTTGTATTTTGTAGAAAATTTTGGAATAGTGTATTATGAGTTACTACATACATTCTAACTTTGGATTTAATAATTTATATTTATATATATATATATATATATATATATATTATATATATATATATTATATATATATATATATATATATATTATATATATATATATATATATATATTATATATATATATATATATATTATATATATATATATATATATTATATATATATATATATATATATATATATATATAATAGCTTTAAAATCCAATGATAAAATAGAGAGAAGTTGCAACTCAAAAAAACCCAGCATATATATATATATATATATATATATATATATATATATATATATATATATATATATATATATATATATATATATATATATATATGATATTTTTATACTGTTGAGGTTGATCGCATATATACGTGGTGAAAGAAGAAGGGTTCCTGCCACATGGTAATACATATTTTCCTGATGTTTCTTATCTTCATTGTTTTATCTTTTGGTGCCTGTAGTCTAAGTTTGGACATTTATAGTAATGTACTATTGTCTAATTTGAAACAGGCATTTGTTTGTGTTGATTAGAATTAAATACTCAGACCTGAAGATGAATTCAATTCTTTTTAATCTTCGAATTTGCTGATCTTTTATATTATCGGCATTATGGCAGTGGTTTTGTTTCTATGGTGATGTTAATATTTCACGATCACTTTAATTAATTATTTTTATTATTACTTCTTTCTAATATATATATATATATATATATATATATATATATATATATATATATATATAACTTCTTCCAAACCATACTGAATTGCTGTATGGCGCTAACTATGTAGACAGAGATACAATTGTGACCAGATAGAGTGTGACTTTCATAGCGTAATATTCGATGGAAGACACTCGCTCCATTAAATGCATTTATGTGTTTCTGTCATGCAACAATTCCAAAATTCCTTTGAGAATACACCTCCATCCATGATCTTATAGATTTAGATCAGAACCGTACAAAGACACAGCCTTTACTTTTCTACTGTCATGCAACTGATTTAAATATGTTTCTCAGGAGCTGTTGCTATATTATCTTTTCCCGCGGAAGATCCGAAAATTTCCGCTGTTGTTTCAGATCGTGACTTCTCGGTGCGTGAGTTTAGTTAAAGATGCTGTACAATCAGGGCCCGTCTTAAGAAATCGTGCTGCCACTCCTTCGTTCTGTCAGTAGTAGGTTAGTGTCCTAATAAGACATCAAGAAATGCAACTGACGTTTTAACAGTTTAACAATTAAAACTTACAGGAGAGTTGAAAATTGATGAATTTAAACGAATTGTTACTTTTCTGGATGGACATTTTATTAATGTTTAAAAACATTATGAACAATGATATTTAAAAGGATTAAAAATTTCTGGATCGAATGCTTCGAAAATCGTTCGGTATTGAAGTTTAGATTCTATAAAAATTTTTGATTAAAGCATATTGGATGCAAAGTTAAATACAATGAAGGAAATATGCAAAAATCTCAATATGCAATATAATAAATCAATATAATATGAAATAAAAATAAGAAATATAAAAAATAAATATAAAACAAGAAAGATCAATCATGCTTAAAGCATTGATTATGAAACACTTTCCAACTTCAATGCAATTTTATTTAAAAAAGTCGAAAATGCAATACATTCCTCGGTAATATTTTAAAACTTATCACGATACTACATTGATTTATTATATTTGAAAACTTAAACCTTCATTGAAAAAAATGAACTTCATTCAAAAGACGGCATTGAAATATAAATTGCGTGGTTTAAATATCTCTAAAATGCAATACATTCCACGGTAATATTTTTAAATCGATCATAATACTACGATAATTTATTATATTTGAAAACTTCATCGAAAACAACTGAAATTAATTCAAATGACGTCATAGAAAAAATAACACGCCTGGATCTCTCTATAAAAGCAGGATTTTATTCATAACTTTCTCCATTTCATTCATCACAATACTATAATAATTTATTTTATTTAAAAATTAAGACCATGGAGCTACAATTCATAAACTTTATGCTTAAAACTTCATCGAAAAATATCGTCCTTCTGTTTATAAAATCAATTAATATTTCATTCATATCAGCCATGCAGACTCCATGGACTGAATTATTTTGTGTTAAAGAAATACAGTAATTCTAATACAACTCATTCTACATATTTTGCTGTTTACATTTTACATAGGTGAAAAATAGGCTTAATTGTAGAAATAATCAAATTTGAATGAGAATTTAAACTCAAATATATTGTCATTGTGTTGTTTTAGTATGTAGATGCACAGAATTTAAGCAGAAATAAAGTAGTTTTAGGATGGATACAACACTCAATATGAATTAAAAAGAACTTTAAAAAATCACGAATTTGAAACAAGATGGATGCCATATCTCATTTTGAAGTGGGTCATGTGATCGTTTCATATCATGGTCACGTGATCGTTTCATATAAGTTGTGTAATTATTATTTTATTTTTATTTAAAAAACTACTGAATATATTTCACTGAATTTTTTTTTTATATATTTTATGGAACAATTTGAATATTACCTAAAATTTTCGAAGCAATTTGTGAATTTTAAATCCGCTTAAAAATGTTAGAAAAATTAGGTCCCATAGGGCTCAATGTATTTCATTTTTTCAACCCGGGTTCAATCCAAAACTAATTGTGTGATATTATTCATTTATATTCCCATAGGTCCTACAGACCGTCTGAACAACATACTAAAATTTCATTTTGATTAAGTCATTTTTACGGCAGTTATCGTGCTAACGGACAGACAGACAGACAGACAGACAGACAGACAGACAGACAGAATGAACAAAGTCATAAACACTTTTCACCTTTGTTGTAAAGTGTTAAAAAAACATTATCGAAACCTTTCTTTAGGCACCTTGTACTATCGTCACACACTGCAAACACACACCAACTTTTAGACTGATGTTTCAGGTCAATCTGTAGCGAATAACAGAGATACTGTTTTTTCTAACAATTTATGAATATGTTAATTGCTGAATATTTAGTCTCATAAAGAAAGAGCTCGAAAATATTGACGCAGGGACTCTTAGAGTTTTTCGCACTGCCTATAAGCAAGTGTTGTTCATTGTTTGAAATTTTTGTTTTCTGGAAATTGGTTAACTTCCCTATGGTGGAAATTAGAGTATGCACAGACGTCTGCTGTTGGATTTGCTCTACTCTACGCTTCTTAAACGCTCGTCAGCACGGAATAGCTGATATTTGTAATAGCAGCAAGAAAACTTGTCATGTGGCATAATTTTGCAAACCTTCAGGAGATCGACAAATTTAGTTCTACCACACACCAAGCTTCAAATTTTGCAAAGATTGAGTTCAGTCCTGCACAAGACTGCAACGACCAAATTTATACCCACAGACCTCGCCTATGGGGATGTTTACAAGTTTTGGATCGAGCTTTGATTGCAGGTAACGCCTCCATAGAGATTGTTGGCATCCATAGAGGTTTACAAAACTGCGGCATTTGCTGTCATTGCAGACATCGTCTACTCCATACATAAAAGGAGTCACATTGGTCTGTAGTACACTATAAAGCATTCTGCAACATTTGCTCATTTTTTCAGCTACTTTGTTGATAATTTCGCACACTATCAGAAAATCCGCAATTACAGGCGTTCTTGAAAATTCCATCTTGATATCTGAAATATTCAGCTAAATATCGTCTGCCAAAACGTTATTTTTGTGTATATATACATATATATATATATATATATATATATATATATATACACAAATATATATTTATATATATATATATATAAAAGAAAAAAAGGTTTGAAGATCCAATGAAAGAAAAGTGAGAAGCTGTAACACGAAAATTCAACTATCTAACAGGCTTACGGAATAAAAGTATAAATCAACAAATCTTCAAGCAAATGGAAAAAAATAAAAAAACAAATAAATAAAATAAATATCGAATCAACAAGTCAATGAAAAGTATCTAAATACAAAGGTATGGAATCGAAAATGAATAACACACTAAATCAAGCACGGACGCTATACACATGAACAAGGCTCTAAGCCTAAATCATGAATTGTTCACTTCTACAAAAATCGCAATCATGTCCAAGTTTTTTGTAGGAGCAAGCACAAAAATGTATGTTTCTGAAGAAATAGGTAAATTATATCTATAAACCATTTCTACTTGGACTTAAATAAGAAAGTAAAAAATGAAACAGAAAAGCCGAGAAAAATACCAGAAGTTTACGTGCCGCAGATATCGCTAATAACATTGGACGAAAGTAAAATTAAAATAAAACAATTTCTATTACTAAATTTAGCGCAAATGCAGCATAAATTTGAATAGATTGCAAAAAATTTTTAGAAAATACCGTAGCAAACTTTAAAAATTATGAAAACTTTGCAATAATGCAAATGTAAAAATGCGTAAATAGGAATGACAAAACAAAATTCATTTAATTTATCGCGCAAATGCAGCTAATAAATAAAATGATTTCAATAAGAAAAAAAGGTTATATATATATATATATATATATATATATATATATATATATATATATATATACATGGTGTCCCAAAAACATTGACCTTGGCTTATTACTTAAATATTGATCTTAGATATATATAATAAATTGCAGAGTTGCGTAAAAAAGGTACAGAATTTTATGAAGTGGATAAAAATTTTCAGGGGATTAAATTTGAAGAAATACAAAATTTAAATTTTTATACGGCCCCCCGTATTGATGGCCCCCGCAAAATTTGATATGTTCGACTTCTCTATCACCTTGTATTTTCTACAATGATTCGTGATCCTAACTTTGGGAACTTTTCTGGGTTTCCGCGGGTATAAATTAAAGTGATGTTTTTAACAACTTCAATTATAATTGGTCACACTGTACAGGGTGTCCCAAAAACATTGACGGCGGCTTTTATTCCTTAAACATTGATTTGAGACATATATAATAAATTACAAAGTTGCGTAAAAAAAGGTACAGAATTTTATGAAATCTTTAAACATTTTCAGAGGATAAAATTTGAAGAAATACAAAATTTAAATTTTTATACGGCCCCCGTATAAAAACATTTTCAATGAGTGAAATGTGCCCCATACACTCGTCAGGTGATATACAGAATTTAAGCATTTTATCATAAAAAGTCCCAGAGATATGTTTAAACAAATTTGGTGAGGGATTAATCACAAATTAAAATGTAAATGTTTACAGCAAAAGTGCAAATGACACAACGTAGAAATGCATCATAGGCAAATAATATCTGCCTCTTATCTTTAAAGAATCTTTGGCTTGGATAGAAAATATTTTGAATAAGCTTTATAATTTTTGTGTATCTTTAATGGATCTTTGCTTTGCATGGATGGAAAACTTTTTGAACAAGCTCTGTAATCCTTGAGTAAAGTAATTATTTGTACATAGTGTAGATACATTTGTACCAATAAATTGCAAAATTATTATTTATTTATGTAATCATTATTTTCTTTCGTAATTTGTGTATGACCCCTGATACGCGATCTGCCGACATGGTTGTTTCCCTCTGAGAACCCATGTCGATTCATCGGAAAGTGGTTTATGTCAGCATTTTCGTATTTTTATATCTTTGGGACTTTTTAGAGCAAAATGCTAAAATTTTGTACGTCAATTTATTAGTGTACGGCGCACATTTTACTCATTGGAAATGTTTTTGTACGGAGGCCGTATACAAATTTAAATTTTGTATTTCTTAAAATTTAATTTCCTTGCAAATTTTAATCGATTTTATAAAATTCTGCACCTTTTAACGCAAATTTGTAATTTATTATATGTCTAATATCCATATTTACGGAATTAAAGCCAAGGTTAATATTTTTGAGACACCCTGTATATACGAGCATATATATACAAGCATATATTATTGTAACTATCAATAACCTTACTCCCCATTACGGACAGATGTATCCCCTGAAACTTTCAGTAACATGCTTGCAAATGTTTTACAGTAATACTACATGGTGATCAAAAGGACATCAAATGCCACACCGTAGACATCAAATTTTAAAATCATATAAACTACCGAAAAATTGAAATAATTTTCTTTTTAGTTTGGTGCCTCTAATCTGCCCTTGAAATATATCAGAAATGTTGTCTGCTAGTTTTAGTAGGGAACAGGATAACTACAGACCCATTTCTTATCAATCAAAGAAATTGGCATTTTCTTAGACTGATAAGAAATAGGTTGAAGAATCTTTTTTCTGTTTTAGACAATACTTCTCAATTGATTCTTCCGCGAGTGTCACTGCAGAGTTTTCTGGCCGTTCGTTGTAACTGTTCAACACCTTTTGGGTGAAATGGACGTCTTGTGTAATTGAAGAGTTTCAGAAGGAATACCCGTGCCAGAAAACACCTACAAGGCTAGTACAGCGTTTTCGCCGTAAAGCTGAATTTGTTGCTTACAAAGCGAGCTAACAAAGCCTTTCATTAACAGATAAAGTTTTTCGAAAACGCTTTGTTACCCTCATAAATATTGGATTGTTATATTATATTGATTTTAAAATTTGACATGTTCGACTTCTCTATCACCTTATATTTTCTACACTGATTTGTGATCCTAACTTTGGGAACATTCCTGGGTTTCCGTGGGTATAAATTAAAGAGATGCTTTCAATTAAATTACAATTGGTCATATGCAGGGTGTCCCAAAAACATTGACCTCGGTTTTTATTCCTTAAACATTGATCTTAGACATATATAATACATTACAAAGTTGCGTAAAAAAAGATACAGAATTTTATGAAATCTATAAACATTTTCAGGGGATTAAATTTGAAGAAATACAAAATTTAAATTTTTATTTGGCTCCCGTACAAAAACATTTCCAATGAGTAAAATGTGCCCCACACATTAATAAGGTGATATACGAAATTTCAGCATTAAATCATAAAAAGTCCCAGAAATATGTTTAAACAAAGTTGGTGAGAGATTAATCACAAATTAAAATGTAAATGTTTAAAGCATGAGTGCACATGACGCAACGCAGAAATGCATCATAGGTAAATAATATCTGCCTCTTATCTTTAATGGATCATTGGCATGGATGGAAAACATTTTGAACAAGGTTTGGAATCTTTGTGTACAGTTATTATTTTTACACAGTGTAAATACTTTTGTACCAATAAATAGCAAAATTATTATTTATTTATGTAATCATTGTTTTCTTTCGTAATTTGTGTATGATCCCTGAAATGCGATCTGCCGAAATGATTTTCCCCACCTGAGAACCCATTTCGATGCATCGAAAAGTGGTTTAAGTCAGCATTTTTGTCTTTTGCTGAAATTTTGTACATCACCTTATTCGTGTATGCGGCACATTTTGCTCATTGGAAATGTTTTTGTACGGGGGCTGTATAGAAATTTAAATTTGTAAAATTTAAATTTCTTAAAATTTAATTCCCTTGAAAATTTTAATCGATTTCTTAAAATTCTGTACATTTTTTACGCAACTTTGTAATTTTTTATATATGTCTAAGATCAATATTTAAGGAATTAAAGCCGAGGCCAATGTTTTGGGGACACCTTGTATATGATTAGATCGGAACATATTGCAGGAATGCCATTTAATGATTTCGCACATCTTCCTCTGCAGAGAGAGAGATTTAGAACATGTACCACCAAAGCAACATTCGCTTTTTGTCTGTCATGAAACTGATTTGAATATGTACTTCTCAGAAGTGGTTGATGTATTCTATTTTCCCTCGAAAGCTCCGAAAATTGAAGTTATTTAAGAGCTTGAGTTCTTGCGTGACTTCAGTTGAAGATGCTACGCACATTTAGGAGGCGGTCTCACGAAATCTCAGAAGAAACGAGGACGTGTCACGCTCTCGCTCTTTAAGTAGGATGTCTGCATCGCAATGAGACGTCATGAGGTGTAGCTCATATTTTAACAGTTAAGTGAAGCAGGAATTGAGTTGAAATCAGACAGAAGTGGAAAAATTTGAGTTGGCAGAATAAAGAACGAAGTTAATGCTTTTCTGTATATATATATATATGTATATATATATATATATGTGTATATATATATATATATATATATGTATATATATATATATATATGTATATATATATATATATTTATATATATATACATATATATATATATACATATATATATATATATATATATGTATATATATATATATATATATATATATATATATATATATATATATATATATATATATATAGACGATATTTAGCTGAATATTTCATCAACAAGGTATCTCTTAGAATATTTGTTATTTCAAGGTGTTTCTCGGACCTTCGAAAAGTCGCCAAATGTCGATAAATTGGCGATAATTCGCCAAATATGGCATCCCTCTTCCGAAATTCAGCAGATGGCAACCCTAGTTCACGCCATAGGGAAGGTTGCGTTTATGGTAGTTTTCCCGTCTGGTTTTCAAAAGACACTGACTGCAGTGCATTTTACACTTTCATAATAATATGTACATTGATATGTCTCTATTGATATCTATTGAAATCAGATACGTATATTGATATCTATTGATATCAGATATGTATATTGATATCAGATAAGTACATTGATATATATCTATTGATATCTATTGTTATCAGATATGTATATTTATATCTATCTAATGATATATATTGATATCTATCTATTGATATCTGATATGTATATGATATTGATATCTATGTTGATACTGATATTTCGATATATTTCGTTTTAAAAGAATTGCGTAGATAAAAACCCCACAATTCAAGTCGCACAGCTCTTTGTGTTAGTTATCAGTTAATCAGAACCGAAAATCCTTAATCATCTGACTCACCCTGACTCAAGTCCTCATCATCTGACTCAAGTTTAGAGTACTTTATTGAATAGCCGGAGTTAATCAGAACTGTACATATAGGAAAAAGAGATAAATCTTACGATTAATAAATCTTATGATTAAATTCAAGAGTAATAATTAAAAAGTTAAATCAAAATACGAGTCATTTAATTATGAAATTAATGTCTTAATTATTGTCCGACAAATGTATTTACTATTATACTATTACTTAAACTAGCATGACTAATTTAGTGAATTAAACATTCCAGTTTTTACTTTTCCTACATATATACATAGTGTAATGTATAGAGAAAGTATTGTGACGGATTCGAAATTCCAATTTCAAGTTCTCGGCAGAAGAGGGCGTTTCAAGTATCGCTCAACTCAAATCGAACATTTTGAGGTGATGTTTGTATGTGTGTGTGTATGTGTGTTACTGTGTGTGTTAGCGTGTGTGTTCGTGAGTCTGTGAACGCAATATCTCACGGGCGATTGAAGCGTTTCAAAAATAATCTGGTGCAATCATTACAATCAGTGAATACTCAAATTTCTTGAATTTAAGTGTAATCGAATGTTCATAAACCCCCTTCATTTTCGAATGAATTTTTGAAAAAATATAGAAAGTTAGGACCTACAATAATAATAAATAAATAATCATTTTATATCGAAAATTAATCATACAAACTTTAGAACGTAAGCATAAATCGTTAGATATTACGTGTTTTTCAAGTAAATTTATCAAAAATAATACATAAAATTACAAAAAGTAGTAATTATCGTCACACATGTTCACTTTTCATGCACAATAGTATGCTTCAAATCTGATAACATTATTATCGGGGATCTTGTACATTCAATTCATGAGAGTAGATATAATAGTTTTGCAAATATATAAATATCTTTTAATGATAGTTTTGTATTTTGACGTCAAAGGATTCGTCAATATTCATTCATTTTAAGTGATATTAATTGAATGTCAAGTGCATTTTGATGAGGATTATGCACGTCAGTATAAATAAGTCATTCTCACTGGATTAATAACATGCCAAAGAAGCTAAATTTCAAATTACATGATGTTAATTCAAACCCAAAAACTTTTACTTTTGGCTTTTATACATTTGCACAACATCATACTTTTACTTTCTCATACGTAGTATTGAGAAAATATTGTTTTTCCGAAAATTTTGGATTTCGATATTTTGATGTCAATATATGTTTTAAAACCTACTGAACACGTTTTGACTATTTTTGGAGTGGCGTCTTTCTGCTTGCATGTCTGTGTTCGATTTCTTCCCAAAACTTTATATCCGGCTTTGTTATAAAAAAATCTAGAACTAGATAGAATATTTTTTTTTTAAATTCGAGCGAAAATTTCAAAATTAATTCTAAATTTTATATTTTTTTGACAAGGCAGCAGAGGACAAAATTTCACATAATCATACGTAAAAGAGTTTATTTATAGCTTAACGATCACGAGATTTAGCAGTTTCAATCATTGTTGTGATAGTCGCGAGACATTTTTACTTTCCTTATATACATAATGTATAAGGAAAGTATTGTGACGGGGTCGAAAATTCGAATTCGAGTTTTCGACGGGAGAGCACGTTTCAAGCATCCCTGATCACGAATCAAACATTTTTGAAGTGATGTCTGTGTATGTGTGTGTGTGTGTGTGTGTGTGTGTGTGTGTGTGTGTGTGTGAAAGTATGTGTGTGTGTGTGTCAGTGGGTCTGTGGAGACGATAACTGACGAACGAATGGACCGATTCGAACCAAATTTGGTACAAAAATCACAATCTGTAAACACTTGAAGCCTATTGTTTTTATACGCAATCGAATGTTCAGAACCCCCATAAATTTTCGAATGAAATTTTGAAAAAATTGTCAAAAAATCAAAACCAATAATAAAGTTACGCAAATAGACATTTCTTATGTAATTTTTCATTAGAAAACGATTGACATAAATTTTAGAACGCTAACATGAACCGTTCTCGAGATATTGCACATTTTTCAAAAAAATTATCAAAAAGTCATATAAAATAGAAAATATTTCCTATTGAGAAACATGTTCATTTTTCATATATAATATCATGCGATAAATTGGGTGACATCATTCTCGTGGATCTAGCTCGTTCCATTCAGGAAAAAAGATACTTTGAGTAATACTTTTGCATTTGAACGCCAATTTATCTGCTGTAAGAATAACTTATTTCTTCGTCCATAACGCTTGGCGAGATTTTGGCGACGAAATTGGCGGAATGTCGCCAACTTGGCGACTTTTTGAAATGTTGCCAAATTAACGAAAATCTCGCCAAATGGATAAAAATGAAGATAAATCAATGAAAATGACGACTAATTGTCGAAAATTTAATATCTTGGAAAGGATATTAGTATCTACTAGAAGAAAAACTTATTTATTTTACTGTAAAAGTAGTAAATTCATTTCATTATATAAGGCAAGTCATGTGTTGCCCACATCAGATTTTTTTTTGCTCGTGACGACATTAGCCCCTTTTGGGGGGCAAGTTACCGCCCAGGATGGGTACATTGTCAAGTATGGTATCAATCGAAATATATTTTCAAACTCTTTAAAGAGAAGGTAACACGGTGTAATTGTAATCATTTGGACCCAAGATACCGATTTTTCAAAAATTTCTCTGTAAAATATTTAAAAAATGCTACTAGAAATGGATTTTGGTATGAGAAATTCGAGTTCATCCACACACCTGTTAATTACCTTTTAAATATGAAATTCTGTACTATACATATAAATGTATCAAAAAAAATACATGAAATTAAAAAAGTAGTAATTATCGTTAAATAATATCGTCGAAAACCGGAAAAACGGGGGATGAGCAACGTAAAAAGCAGAAGTCTGAGATTTTCTTCCACACGTTATTTAAATTCTTTGAAAAAAAAAATCAAACTTTGAGCTTAGAAAATGCATTTAAAAAAAATCACATGACATTGTTGTTCATCCATTTCCCACGCCTTTAGAACGAAAACATTAAATCAATCAATGAACTGGCTCCACATATTTAACACATAAAGCTTACAAAAGAGCAATCCAATCTTTGAAGCCCACGCTTTCATTCCCGAATAAAATCAATAAACTGTGAATACGAAACCGTAAATCAAATGTTGGTGATTGATGAAATGGGGTCGAAGAAAAGTCAGAGTTAAAATGTGAAATGGAAAGACCGAAAATTGAGATTCAGGTATATATTTTGGTAACAAACCTAAAAGAATGGGGATCTGCAATTTTTCATTAAATACACATGCGTTTATGGAAGCACAGTTATAGTGCCAACTTACTATATTGACTGGTGATGAGAATAGTTTTTTTATTCACATTTTGAGGGTGATGGAACACATACAAATCCTTCATTATAACCGAGAAGGAAAATGCGCTGTTACGATGATACTTAGTTTTGTAGGGTTATAAAGAACCTTACCGCCCCAACCGGAAATCGAACCCTGGATCTCTATCTTTGAGCTACTGGTACGAAATTGCAAGCTCTTATAGTTGAACTGGACTCTGCATTCTCCTCCTTCTAATGTCAGATTGGCGGGCAACTGACACATCTCCTGCTATTTTTATCTAAGGTTATCCTCCTGCTAATGATATTTTTAGCCAAGTTAGTATTCTGCGTTGTCGTTATCATGTATGAAATCGGTGCTCAATCTTCCAGAGTCCACTGAAACCATGCTAGTCGTACTAGGTTCACTTTCAGACCTCCGACGTCTCTTCCATTCAAGTTCTTAACTCAATAAAAAATAAATCTAATTATCTTATTTCCAGTAAATCCAAAGCCCTCCTTGCGCCAAAAACTTTGTCAATATTTCTTGGGTAAAAGCTCGCAATAATATATCTGGAAATGAAATTGTTGATTACCATGCAAAAATTGCTGCTATCTCTGGTTCCCCTCTTACTATTACCTTTCTTTACTCACTCCTCCCAAAATTTTGTAAATCTCATATCCTTAATCTTTGGCAAAATTATCTTAATGATTATATTTCCACCAGGATTGGTGATCCGGCTAGAATCGTATCTTACCTCCCTATTGTGAATCCTAATTTACAAATTTTTAATTAATACCTCATTTATTCTTATTGGTCATGGCCCCTTTCTTGATTACTTATAATTTCTCAAAGTTAAATTCACCTCTAACTGTATTTGCAATAAATTTGGTGATGTTGACCATTACATTTTCGATTTTCCTTTTTCTAAAAACGTTCATATTTGCAAACCCTCCCCCTCTAATAAACCAATTTGGTTCTCCAAAGTTCGTTCAAATCCTTCTTCAGTAAATAAAATTAAAAACTGTTCTTATTGACATGGAAATTTTTTAATAAAGTGACCTAAGCTTATGAGTAGATTCTGCTCAC
Organism: Amaurobius ferox; assembly: GCA_951213105.1. Taxonomy (NCBI): domain Eukaryota; kingdom Metazoa; phylum Arthropoda; class Arachnida; order Araneae; family Amaurobiidae; genus Amaurobius; species Amaurobius ferox. The sequence goes on along the minus strand of OX578135.1, from coordinate 34,497,575 downwards.
AATTAATTTTGATCAATGAATTCCTTTATTTCATTCTTATTAACTTATATGGACTTATTGTGTTCCCTCCATATTTTCTGTTGTTTTTTTTTAAAACCTATGTTAACTGTTTCTATTTTCTCGGTTCTTTTTTCTTCTTTGAACCTTTTTATTTGTATTTTTTCTAAACTTTCTTTTCTAAATTTATTCTAAATTTCTTAATTTTTTTTTCCATGTGCCTAAATTCCTTTCTTTTTCCATATATTTTCCTTTTTTATATATTTAAAATTTCACTTTTAAAATTTTATTATTTTCTCTAATTTTAATCCATTTTTCATTATGTTAATATACCTCACTCTAAATTTTATTTTTCAATGATCTTTTTATCTATATTCGCAATAGCGCTTTTCCCGTTTTTTAAAAATGGACGTACTTGTCAAGTTCAAATGTAATATAAAACTGTCTGTTTAACCACAATATTTTTCATCCATTGTTGTCTTTTTAGACCTAAATAAATGTTCGTTTGGCAAGATGGTAGATCTTGGGTGCCTCCTGAGTGCAGGAGGTATCCTTTCCCGGCCGTGCAGCTATCTACTCTAAACCCACTATGTGAGTCGCACGGTCTGAGGTCTTCCGACCTCCGATATCTTTGCACTAGCCCACAGGGTTGATTTGTGCGGGCGACGTTTTAAAGAGCCTTACAGCCCCAACCGGGAATCGAACCCCGGATCTCCGAACTAGGTAGCCAACGCTCTATCTTTGAGCTACTGGGACGACATTGCAATGTCTTATCATAGAAGTGGACTTTGCAGGGTTATGTGCCCAATTAAGACCCCTTTACTTGTAATGAAAACATTCACACGATTTGGGATTTAGATTTACTTATCATTGGGAATTTTTAGTTCATACATATTTTTACCAAATATATTTTGCAAAAAGTTAAAAAATTGCTTTAAAAGAAATTGGAATCGGTTCTTGTATTGAACAGTCAAAGCAAGGTGACCATCCTTTGCTTAAATATGAATGTTTCGTGTGTGCCCCCTACAGAGTTTATATAATATTTTCTAAAATCTAAGCAATTCAATGAGATCTATACCATGTATCTACACAACTAAAAGGTGGCCAAGTATTTATGTATGAAAGTACGGCGATTTAAAATGCAAATTTTTGACGTAAAAAAGAAATTAATATAAAAATAAATTTTATAAATCAACGGTATTACATTTTTGATTGAATTAGAGCATTTTCTGTCCTTCGGGTTTAAAAGTTACGAGAATTATCGATATTCATCTCTCTTATTTTTGCAAATATTTTTCAAATTCATATATTGTATTTAACCAATTAATTAATATATTCTGTTTAGCCAATTAACGCATATATTTTGTTTGATCAATGAACTCATATATTGTGTTTAGCCAATTGTTGAAACAGCCTATAAGTAGCACGGGGCGGATATATCCTTTAATACAATTTTAGCACTTTCATTTTGATATATATTGCTCCAATTTCATATTTTTTGGAAATTTGTTTACAAACTTTATCGGATGTTTTATTCTTCAGATCTGCTTGTGAATATAGTTTTAAATAGCGATAACATAAATTCTTATACTTCGTTTTAGAAGAATCAAATTAAATATTTTAATAAAATGCTTTGAGTAACAATATCTTTTAGATACATTTTACACATTATTGTGAACTTTGACTTTTCTTTATATTATATATTCCGTACGAAGAACGAGTATACTGTTAATAACAATATATGTTTTACGTAATATTTATTTATATAACTTACTCCCTTTTCCTTTTCCAGGTAAGTGCCACTCTGATCTCTGTTTTATCATTGTAAACTGGCAGGAAGAATATTACTCTTAAGTAAGTGATGAAAGATATCGCTTAATTTTAATAAGGACGTTTGAATTCTATATTATGATGTAAACGATGAAACTTAAGTAATACTTCTAGGATTGGGTACGTGGAGTACTATTCTACATTTGACGTATATTACGTAGTTTTCTCCTGACTTCGGAAAAACTCAGTTTTGTTACATGTAAAAAACTTCCACTCTTTTTACTTGAAAATAACAAAGATTTAAAAGGTGTAGAGGGCCAATTTTTTCGAAACAGTTACATTTTATTACTTTTATTTTATTGTTTTTAAGTAAATTGTGAAATATAAACATGAAGCTATCTGAAAGTTTAGTTACACTATCATATTCTATTTTTATAAATTAGATAATTTTAAGCAAATTTAGTGAAATTTAACCAAAATGGCTAATACTCTACACAAAATTGTAATGCAGCAATTGTCTTTGGACTCAAGGTATACAAAGCAATGACATTTGAAATGATCTTTAGGGGAATTTGAATTGCAAGAAAAACAAATCTGACGTGGGTAACACATAACTTTCCCTATATAATGCAATGAATTTACTTCTTTCACGGTGAAAAAAATGATGCATATGGTCTATGGTATGATTATTTTAATGTTACATTGTACATTTGGTGCTTTTCCGAATGACAACATGTAAAACTATTTTGAAGTACCCAATTAACTTATTTCGCGTTGCTTTATATTAGTACTTATCAATATTGATAGCATCCTCAATAAACAATAGAATCCATATATTAAAATATTTAAATAATTAATTCATCAATTTGGTGTCATTTTCGTTTACTTAGCACCATTTTTGCAATTTTAACTATATTTTCATCAATTTGTTGCGACATATCGCCAAGTTGGCGATGTAGCTAAGCGTTACGATAGACGGATGGAACATTTGTTATATATGAATGACTGTTGACGAATCCTCAAACTACAAAACCATTGCACAAAATATTTTCTCTCGTGAATGGAAAGACTTAGATCTACGAGAATGATGTTAACAAATTAATCGCATAATACTGCATATGAAAAGTAAACATATTTCACAATAGTTAATACATCTTTAAATTTTATGTAAGTTTTTAGTTATATTTATTCGGAAACGTGCAATATCTCGAGAACGTCTGATGCTAGCGTTCTCAAATTTATGTTAGTTGTTTTCTAATGAAAAAATTACATAAAAAAAGATTATTTGCGTAACATTATTGAATTGAACGTTTTTAAGGTAATGCATGTGTATATATATGTGTATGTATGTACGTATGTATGTAACTGTGTGTTGATGGATACCATACCTCACGAAAGAATTAATCATTTCTAGAAGGATTTGTTATGACTGATACAATTGGTGAGAACTGGAACCCTATAGATTTTAAACGCAATTGAAAGTTCAGAATGTCCTCTTGAAAAATTCATAAAAAATCACTTTCAATAATGATAAATAAATAATTATTTTCAACGTAAATTTTATTAAAAATCGAATGACATAAATTTTAGTACACTAGCATGGATCAATTTATTACACTTTTTTCAAACAAATTTTAATAAAAATTGCACAAAATTACAAAATAATAAGTATTATCCAATATGTTCACATTCCACATGCAATGTTATGTAACAAATTTGTTCACATAATTCTCGTGGATCTAGTTCATTCCATTCACGAGAGAAGATATATTTCACAATAGTTATGTATTTCGACACCCAAGAATTCGCAAAAAGTTATTTTTTTCACGAGATATTCATTAACACTTAATTGCATTTTGATGGTGATTTTGCACGTGAGTAGGAATAAGTCGTGAGTATGAATACTATTCTTTAGTGCCGCTATGTTGATGATGTTTTTATAATTTGGGATCATTATTTAAATGATCTCCTTAATCTTTTGGATAAAGTTAATGATTTTTACCCCTCTATTAATTTTACCGTTGAGCATGAGTCTAATTTTCTTTGTCGTTTTTGGATGTTCTTGTTTCCCGTAACTCTTTTGGTTTTCACACCTCTACTTTTCGTAAACCCACTTTTACTAACTCTTGTACCCTTTCTAATTCATCTAATCCTATAGCCTCTAAAAACGCTTCATTTAATGCTTATTTTAATCGTTCCTTTAATGCTTGCTCTTCTGTTTCGGTTTTAACTAATGACATTAACTTTATCTTTAATCTCGGTCTGAAGCCGCTTATTTCTTTCAGTCTGTTTATAAAATGTTCGCTCATATTCGCCGTAATTCTATTCAACCTAATACAAAACTTGCTGTTGTTGTTGGCTTAATGCCGTATAAATCTAGTTTTACATATCTCTCTCTCACCCGACGATTTTCGTCCTCTCATTCAATTTTGCCATGAATTTATGTGTACACCTGCTCACACGAATATTACTACTTTATTTAATCGCATTTGTGCGGATAAGTTTAGGAATAGAGATAACTTTAAAATCCATACTGGGGTACCCCTGCAGTTGTACCTCCTTTTAACTCCTGATAATGAATACAAGTTCTATATTAGTAGTATTAAACTTACTGTCGGTATCCGTTTAGCTGAACATGCTTGTGACATCAAGAATAGTAAACTTTCTACTGATTTTGCCCAATGTGTTGTTAATGATAACTTTCACCCTTTTTATGAAAAACCTGCCTTTTAATTCGTCGCAATAACCCTTCTAATATTCTTCTTTATGAATCCCTGTTTATTTATGTGTACCGTGATTCCATTTGTAATTTTGACCTGTGCAGATTTTAAGTTACGCTTGGCGACTCGTTCTCGACTCTGTTGAAGACCCAGACCGTCCGATTCACCCTAAGACTTGGGCAACCATTTGGACAGCCGGGTTCTCGACTCTGCGTCAAACTTCTACACAATTATCTATGACGTTCCATTTTAATGCAATATACGCTTTACTGAAATTTGGACTGGTTTCATTCCGTTTTTACTTTCCCTGCAATACATGGTAATGTATAGGGAAAGTATTGGAATCATGCCGAAAATCGTAACTCGAGTTTTTGACGGATCTACACGTTTCAAGACCTCTAGAATACGAAAAAACTATTTTTAGCGTGACGTCTGTGTGTGGCTGTGTGTCTGTGAGTCTGTCTATGCAGATTTTGTATCCACTCTAATTAAAAAACTAATGAACCGAATTTCACAAAATTTGGTAGGTAAGTCACTTGTGAGCGAGTCTGGTGCTGATTAGTTTTGGGTACGATTCGGGATAAAAAAAACCACTTTTTTTTGCGAAATGGCCCGCAAAAGTTTGTATCCACTCTAACTAAAAAACTAATGGACCGAATTTCACAAAATTCGGTAGATGAGTCACTTGTGGGTCACCCTGGTGCAGATTAGATTTTGGTACGATTCGGAAAAAAATAACCTGCCTGTTTTTGCAAAATGGCCCGCAAAAATCGTCAAAATCTAAACTAAAGAACTACGTATGCTCAAATATATCCATTAAATGCTTGTTTAATACGTAATCTTTAACGAAGAAAAGAATAGGACCAACCCCAATACACTAGAACTAGCCGTTCTCGAGATATTTTAGTTTTTCGTATTTTCTCTACGCCACCTTTGAAAATAAGTCCGGTTACCGAATGAGAAAGAAAATTGAATTAAAAGTGAAATAAATTTAATTAAAATAAAGAGAATATGGATATAAGTCTGCAAGGAAAGTCATGTGCTGCCCACATCAGATTTTTTGTATTTGTATTTAATATCGGTTTAATCTTAAATTTCCTGTTTATAATAATATTTAATAATCATTATTCCGTAGTTAATTTATGCAAATTTTGTCTGCCGATAAAGTTCTGTATATAAGCGTGTTTGCACGGTAATTTGTATATAGCCACTGATGATGGGTGTGGTAATATCCAAAAGCGCAATGGTCATTTTTAATATTTGTACGTTATAAAGGATGGTTTTTATTAAATGGCCGTTTAATTTACCATTTGTTGTCTTTGATTTATTGCATGAAAACTCTGGATTAAGTTCCCAAAACGTCAACATTTAATTTATGCGGTATTAATTCACTGTCACAATCATTGTTCTGTTGTTCTTGAACACCATTATTTCTCTGCGAAAGAAACAAAGTTAGTAGAGAAAGTGATGCACTGCCCACATCATTTATTCCTCTGTAACAAGTGAAAAGTTTTTACAGAACTACATAATACATTCTCAATTTAAAGATTTTAACTTTGAAATTGCTGTAAAATTAAAATATATACTCGCTCCTTGCGTAGTACTTGAACATTTTGATCAAAATCCACACATTATATATACATTACTTTTTTTCCAAAATTAAATAAATAATTTACCTTTAGATAAGACTGATGGATTGCAATTTTATTTCCACCTAAAAGTAAAACAGAAAAGAAGGAACATCTATCTCACCCCTTTTACTTTATAAATTAACACATGGCTAATAAATTTTGACAAGATATCACATTATGTTGTTTGGTTCATATCTCTAGATATAACACTCAAAAATATCACCGTTCCCAAGAATACCTCGAGTTTTCCATTAAGGCTTCAGTAACAACGCTCCTCACTCTCTCAGGATTCAATTATCCTCTTCTCCTTGGGCAACAGTGGCGAAAAAGTAGAAATTAATGAGATAAGCAACATGGTAACACCTCAACTCTTCTCTAAAGTTGATACAAATGTTACAACATGTAAACATACGCAGCGAGTGGGGCTTGTTTTTTTGTCTTAGTTTATTAAATTGATAAAAGAGAAAGAATTTATTAATTTAAGCTATGTTATTGCAATTTTGAAATGTTGTACCAGTTGACATCTATTAGAAGAAGCTTAATGATTAAATTTAATGATTAAACTTAATGATTAAGCTTAATGATTACTTAATGATGAAACTAATTATTATGCTAGAAGAAGCATAATTTTTCGATTTAAAAAAATGTTATAAATGTGGCTAGTTTTTATGTGAATTTACTGAATTTGTATTTGCGCACAGGTGTGCATAACTTTGTTGGGATATTTGTCAAAAACATTGGGCATAAAAAATGAGAAATAGAAACATATATATAGATATAACAAGTTCCTTAAATATATTTAGAATTTTTAATATTAATTTTACATGCATTAAAAATATAATTCTGTAGTTTGGCAATTTAGATAATACACTGCTTAAAGTTGTATACTTTGTCTTTATCAAATCAATCTCTGAAAGAATTATTTTTAGCTTTATGTACTGCATATAATATTTGCTTAAATTGCTAAGAAGATATATTTCTGCATGCAAACTTTTCACAGATTTCTTACAATACAACTTTAATGCATAGCAATATCATTTAAAGTCCTCTATGGAAGCCATCACGTCTTGAAGTTAAAGTCCAATGTAAACCTTGAATAATAAATGTCCCTCTCTTACCTATATAGTAACAAAGAAAACTGCGGTATTGAAATTTTTGGTGTAACGTTTCACTAAAAAGTATCTTCAATTGTACATTGCCTACTAGTTTTCATGTAATATTACATCACTGGGTCCGTAAAACTGAGTAATATGTCCTGAAAGGGTGGTGTATAATGTTGCACAAAAATTATTAGGTAACACAACAAACATCACCTTTTTAGTGTAATGTACACAAACATTTTTAACACTGTAAGACTTTACAGTGTATAACTAATATTTTCCTTTTTATACATGAATAAAACTGTGAATTAAATGATTTTTAGTTCCTTGTAGCAATGTGCACGTCTTTATATATCCCGCATACTATATACATTGAAACTTTTCACAAATAATTAAAACATCCCTCATATAACCACTGAAAAATAACTTACTCCGTAGTTATTAATTACTTCACCGACAGAAAAATCACACGCTTTTACTCGATAATTTATTTCTCAGACGGCTAATAAAATTCGTCAGCATATCGCTTTTATGCTTCTTGATTCACATCTCTAGGTATTACACTCAAAAATATCGTCATTCAATCTCTCGAGTCTTCCATTAGTTCCAGGAACGACGCCTCTCTTTATCGTCACACTCCCATTTTCCGTTCTCCTTAGGCAATATTGGCTGAAAGTTGGCAATTAATGAGATAAACAGTAAAGTAACACCTCAACTCTACTCTGAAGTCGATATAGTGGTTACAGTATTAGGGTATTCGCTGCGGGGGGATTCGATATTCTATTTTTACTGTTGGTTTATGAATTTGATTGAGGACAGAAAGAAAGAAATTACAAATTCGTTGATGTTAATTTTGGAGCATGATATGAAATTTCATGTTATTTAGGTGAACCATTCGAAGAAGTCAGTTTGTTCGATGGTGAAAAAACCAATTTGAAAGTTACAACCAACAGATGAAGTAAGGTTTTTAACACTTTACAACATAGTTGAAAAGTGTTTATGACTTTGTTCATTCTGTCTGTCTGTCTGTCCGATAGCACGATGACTGCCGTAAAAATGATTATATCGAAAAGACATTTTAGTATGTTTTTCAGACGGTCTGTGGGACCTATGGGAATATGAATGAATAATATTACCCAATTAGTTTTGAATTGAACCCAGGTTGAAAAAATGAAATACTACATTGAACCCTATGGGACCTAATTTTTCAAGCATTTTTAAGCGAATTCAAAATTCACAAAGTGCTTCGAAAATTTTAGAAAAAATTCAAATTATTCCATAAAATATATAAAAACAATTTTAGCAAAATATGTTAAGTAGTTTTTTAAATAAAAATTATTTAATATAGGGTGAAAAACAAATTCAATTAAATTCTGACTCTTTCTATATTCTCCAGAAAGAAAAAAGAGATATATTATATAATAAATATCTTTCCAAGACTTGAATTATTTATATGTGAGAGAGGTTTCACATTTTAAAATAAATATGGTAGATAACAAATTTTGAAATAAAATAAATTATTATTGTACTGTGATGAATGAAACGATTAGAAAAATGTTTATGAATGAAATGCTTCTTTTATAGAGAGGCGATTTATATTTCGATGACGTCCTTTGAATAAAGTTCATTTGTTTTCGATGAAGTTTTCAAATATAATAAATTTTTGTAGTATTATGATAATTTTAAAAATATTACCGAGGAATGTATCGCATTTTAAAGATGTTTAAACCAGGCAATTTATATTTCAATGCCGTCATTTGAATGAAGTTCATTTTCTTCGATGAAGTTTTCAAATATAATAAATTCATGTAGTATTGTGATAATTTTAAAAATATTGCAGAGGAATGTATCGCATTTTAGAGATGTTTATGTAAAATTGAGTTGAAGTTGGAAAGTGTTTTATAATCAATACTTTATGCATGATTGATTTTTCTTTTGATTGATCATTTTTTGTTGTTAAATTCTTTATTTGGTAAGAAAACTTTTGTTTGTTTCAGAGCAACTAGATATCTTTACCATAACTTGTGACAAATGAATTTTAGTGCATCCATTTAAGGCAAATTAAGTTTTTTTTTCATTTCAATCCTTTAAAACTTAAAATATTTGGCTTACTGTAAATATTTGAGAATAAAAAATGTTTTGTTAATTTTTAAATATTTAGATTTTACTCTAATGACAACTTGCATCTTGCCCCGTTAAAAACGGCACTGTGCATTTACTCTAACGTTCGTTCAAGTGTTATTTCTTAGCTAGTACTCCGCTTTCATGATTTTGCGGAACAATTGTAACAACTTAACGAAACATTAGTGTTCCACTGAACACCGGTTAATAACCACTACTGTAGGGTGTTAAAGTTTATTTCAAAATATTCCCTATAAATTATTGCATAAAAAAACTTTTATCAAACTTTTATAAAACTTTTATCAAGAATCTTGATAGCTTAATGGGTACAGCACCTTGCTGCCCCAACCGGGAATCAAACCACGGATCTTAGTACTGGCCAGCCAACGCTCTACCGTTCAGCTACTGGGATGGAATTGCAAATTGTTATCGTCGAAATGGACTTTGTAAAAGGCATAACTTAGATCTATAATTTATATTCCTTTTTGCTTCTTATTTTCCTTACATACATAGTATAAAACATAAGGAAAGTAATGTGACATGATAAAAAAAAAATATTTATAGTGTTTAAGTTTTCTACTGAAGAACACATTTCAACCATGCTTAAACTTGAATCAAACGTTTTTGGATGATGTCGCTGTGTGTGTATGTATGTTAGTGTGTATGTATGTTGATGTGTATGTATGTTGGTGTGTGTGTTAGTGTGGGTGTAAGTCTTTGAAAACTATATCTCACGATCAAGTGAAGCTTTTCGAAAAAAATTGGTACTATTATTACAATATGTAAGTACTGGAACTTTACTGATTTTAAACACGATCAAATACTCGAAAAACCTCTGAATTTCCAAATGGATTTTCAAAAAATAATTTACAACTGAAAACCTTTAATTATGTTTAATAAACAGTCATTTCACACATAATCTATCAGTAGAGAGCAAATGACGTCAACTTTAGAATGTTAGCCTAAACCGGTCTAGAAATATATAACGCATTTAAATAAATGTATCTCAAAATGTACATAATAATGAAAAAGTATTAGGAATCTAAATGCAATACTATGTGGCAAATTTACTAACATCATTATCGTGAGCTATTTTATATATAAGAACACTTGCTCTAATCTGCATCTTCGTTTGTTTATCGGTATGTTCGCTTGTTACGCTTGGCAATAAATTTGGCGACATTGTGACTAATTTGGTTACATATCGTGAACTTTGACTTTTGAAACTGTCGCCAAATTGATGAAGATATACATCACTTAAGTAACAAAAATGACTCCAAATCGATCAAAACTCAATATCTTGGAAATTCACTATCAAAGTTCAATTTCTTTGACAATCTCCGCTTTGGGGGAATGAATATTCTTAATTAACAATATAGTAAAGTTTCACTGTTTATGGAGCAGGTACGTTTTGTTAGAGGGATCTAGGGTGTAGAAAATTAATTGCTATTTGTTAGGGAGTTATATAATAATTATATCTGTCATCTGACAAATAATGATATTAATTGGGAACGCATATGTCTGAGGTTATCAGTAGTTACGTGCTTCAGACGGGAGGGCGCCGGAGAAAAAATTGTATATAATTATTTTACAGTGTATAAAATAAATGCATTATATAGAGAATGTCATGTGTTATCCCCAACAGATTTGTTTTATTTGTTTCTTGAAGCATAAATAAGCGTTGCCTTATATGCTGTTGAAATAATTTTAAGGTAGTATAACATCCGAAATGTTTCATCCATAAACCATCAGCTAATTAACAAACCCTTAAAAACTGTACAAGTATTTGAACTCAAGTTACTTACAAAGAAACAAAAACAAATACTTTTATTTCAGTTGCCCTGAAAACAGGTGCAGTAGTATAGAACTTAAATGAAAAACATTCTCATTGAGTGAAAAGATATCCATCGAAATCAACCACACATTCCAGGATATATTATTATTTATTTTATTATTATTTATTTTGTTACTTCTTTGGAATGTAGACAAATTTTCTTTAGTGTTCATATGCTTTTATAATTTACTACATAAAAATATATACTACCCCAGCTTACTAAATGAGATTAATATCAACGTACCTTCTTACAGAACTAAAAATCGGCTTGTACTTATTAAAACCTTTTACAATGAAATTTTTTGGGAGAATCTACCTATAGGACAGTTTGTCAAAATGCTTAATAGTCTACCTTCAACTTTACTTTTCTGATTTTAAAAATTCTAATGATTGCATTGTAATGTGAAGTATATTTTTTAATTATTTATTTTAATTTTCATGTTTTAATTACTTTTTTATTGTGTTTACACACGCTCTTGTGTGCGCCAACGGCCCTACCGTGTTGAAAACACCGGTTATCGTTAATTCACCGAAGTCAAGCAGCTTCGGGCGCGGTTAGTACTTGGGTGGGTGACCACCTGGGAACACCTCGTGCTGTTGGCTCATTTCGGACGCGGTAGCCCGGTGGTTTGCGCGCTGGATTTGCACGCTGCCACAACTTCCGCCGTGTTCATGCAGAGTACGATCATGTTAAACATGTGGGTCCGTAAGTCCTTCCGAGAGGTTGGTGACAGGGGAAGGAGGGTACGGTCTCTGTGGATGCCTCCCCCACTGGGTTCCGGTCTAAATTGGGTGGCACTTCCCTGCCGTCCAAACGGTTACATTGCACCTTTCTGGTAGGTCAGACGGTCTGGGTCTCAGCAGCAACAACAACATTCTCTTGTTTGTGTTTTTATATGGTCTGTAATTTGTTTCTCCATAATTTATTTCTCTCTGTTTCTCTATCATTCCATTTATCTCTTTATCTCTATAATTTTATTTCTCTCTTTCTCTCTATAATTATATTTCTCTCTGTTTCTCTATAATTGTGGTTGCGCCTGTTGAGATGTATATTCCAAATAAATAAATTATTGATCTTTATTTTAAAGAGTATTTTCGAATTTTAACTTTAATATACTAACTCAGTGAAATATTTCATAAAACTGCTCCCAATTAAAATTAATTAATAGATGAAGAAAGTATGGATATATTCTAAACAGGAAGCGAAGGTAGAGGGCAGATTTAATAAGGATTTCCTATTCTGTTTGTATAAATGTTACTTCCTATATTTCAGAAAATGTGTATAATTGCACGAAATAAATGTGTAGAAGAAATTAAAATACTTAATAGTTCCTTCAAAAGTGAAGAATGCATACCATTTACCACCATTCCTTCATATTTCTTTTTCTTTTATGAATAGTCCTACTTTATTAGAACAGTCCGCTATTCATAGCATCAAGCATTAATAGACAGCTGACATATTTCCCCCCAAAAATGTATTCTACATACTGTGGAAACGCATCAGACAGGCTTTCTATTATTCTTCTGTTGTATTAATGCAAGTAATTAACAACAACATTCTCCGATACACTCTGGCAAACCATTACAAAGCTCGAGTCTTCCATCCCGGGGAGGTTGCATTCATTTGGGCAATCACGTGTTTGGAGAATAAATTCTTGACTAAAATTGCATTAGCCACGCTCTGTGAGCAAAAACTGAAGTCAAAACTAATTATATTTTTTACGATAGCTAGTTCGAAATTTTCATTGATAGAACATCATTTTTCTTGACATATCTTTATATTGGTAAAAACATGGTTAGTGATACCACACAAGAGACAAAATTCTGATGTGGGTAGAACATCATTTTTCTGGACATATCTTTATATTGGATAAAACATGGCTAGTAACACCATACAAGAGGAAAATTTCCAATGTGGGTAGAACATTTTTCTTGACACACCTTTACATTGGAAAAAACATGACTAGTAACACCATACAAGAGGCAAAATTCTGATATGTGTAGAATATCATTTTCCTTGGCATACATTATATTAGATAAAACATGGCTAGTAACACCATACAAGAGGTAAAATTCTGATTTGGATAGAACATCATTTTTCTTGACATATTTTTATATTGGATAAAACATGGCTAGTAACACCATACAAGAGGTAAAATTCTGATGTGGATAGAACATCATTTTTCTTGACATATCCTTATATTGGATAAAACATGGCTAGTAACACCATACAAGAGGTAAAATTGTGATGTGGATAGAACATCATTTTTCTTGACATATCTTTATATTGGATAAAACATGGCTAGTAACACCATATAAGAGGTAAAATTCTGATGTGGATAGAACATCATTTTTCTTGACATATCCTTATATTGGATAAAACATGGCTAGTAACACCATACTAGAGGTAAAATTCTGATGTGGATAGAACATCATTTTTCTTGACATATCCTTATATTGGATAAAACATGGCTAGTAACACCATACAAGAGGTAAAATTGTGATGTGGATAGAACATCATTTTTCTTGACATATCTTTATATTGGATAAAACATGGCTAGTAACACCATATAAGAGGTAAAATTCTGATGTGGATAGAACATCATTTTTCTTGACATATCCTTATATTGGATAAAACATGGCTAGTAACACCATACTAGAGGTAAAATTCTGATGTGGATAGAACATCATTTTTCTTGACATATCTTTATATTGGATAAAACATGGCTAGTAACACCGTACAAGAGACAAAATTCTGATGTGGATAGAACATGACATTTTCTGGACTCAAATTCACATTGTCTCTTTATTTCTTAAATAATCTTTAAATTGAGTTTAATTACACAAAACACACAATTATTTGGAATGACACTGAATTTGCACAACTATATCAATTTTCGTTTTAATTTGGTGACTGGACATATTTTTAAAACTGGAGCGGCAAAAACTAAAATATCTCGAGAACGACTAGATCTATCCAGGGTTGGTCATATTCTTTCCATCGTCAAAAATTACGTATATAAATATTTCTATAAATCTGCATGTAAGTGTGCATGCTTTGTCAGGACGATACTCATTGTCATGAAGATACAAATTGTCATGAAGATATGCACAGCCATGATACGCATTGTCATACATTGTTATGAAGATACGTTGCGCAAATACGTGCATCTGACATAATAAAAGATCTATGATTGTCAAAGAAAAGACATTAAAATGTCTCTAAGTAAAAAAATCATTTCTTAGTTCAGCCCCATCAAATATTGTGTTAGCGAAGTAGCTGTTGGGAATCACTGCCCTATACCATACATGCGTTTGACTGGAATAAGATCAGACGTACACTTTTATAAATGTGCGTATATGTATGCATGCATTGATACATATTATTCGTTGAGTACATACTTGCATATAATATAATAAAATATCTATGCCTGTCAAATATAAGAAATTTCCATATCTCTATCAATTTTAAAAGATCTATGTCTTGAAAAATGACAATATCCATTGGTGCTTAATTCTTATTTTATAGCTTCTCGTTTCAACATTTTTTTTATTTTCCAAGAGTCATCCAAGCACGTAATCTTTCTTTATAATGAGATCGCTCTTCTTTCAATTTTAACTGATGTAGAGAACAGTTCTTACCATTTCTGAAACTTCGCTGTCATTTAGAAGTTTGAATATTTTTCTTTTATATCGGATAGTAATATATTTCTTCGTATAGTGATAATCTAATTTTAAATCTACGCTGCAATGGCGAATTCTTTGAAAACGTATCGTATGTATTAGAAATTAGACTAACAGTATGTATGTTCTGTTACTTTTAAAAAGTTTTATATTTTATACTTAATGTACTTTACATGTTTGTTTTCACTTTTTTTGGAGATGAGATCGTGAAAAACGTCTATGGTGGGGGTATCCGGATGAAATCGTAGCGTTATGGAAAATGTATACACCCTGTACGGTTATATTTCTGAATCGAATATATAAAAATAGAAATAATTTATATTTGTTTTATCGGAGAAGGGTACCATTTATGAATCTTCAAAAAATTATCAATATTTTAATATTTTTTTTTCGAAAAAAGTAAAAGATCTTTGTTTGAGCACATGTTTGCTTTACTCTTCTTAGTCTCACTCGAAATATCTTCTAAAATATAAAAAAATATATATAAACAGTAAGTTTCAAAATACCATGCTGTCCATCATTATATCTCATTGAAAGAATTAAAGTACTTGCATTATGTGGAGAATGCCATATGTTGTCCACATCAGATTTTTTTATCATCCTGTCTGGTTGTGATATTGAAACTGGCATCATAACTCTTGAGGTCCATTTTAAATTCATTCGTAACCAAGTTTTATTCCGATCCCCATTATTACTGCATTTAACCTGCAGGGCTAATTCATTCGGGTGCCTTAAACGTATCATTATCCCGCCCGGCAAACGAACCGCGGAATTTCGATTTAGACAGCCGTTGCTCTAGCTAGTGAAATACTGAGACAAGATTCCTTCTTTCTTTCTACCTAGACAGTCCGACCTACCTGAAGGTGTAAGGTATTTCTTTGGATGGACGGAGCAGTACCACACGATCTGTACTGGACTCCAGTAGAATCGTTCCATCAGAAACCATACCCCCTTCCATTTTCATCAACCTCTCGGAAGGACTTTCGTACCCACAGATTTAAAATACTCGTACTCCACGTAAACACGGGGATAGTTTGAGCAAAGCCGGGATTTGAACTCAGGTCTTCCCGGTGGTCAGTTGTTATTTAATAATAGGTGCTTTTGATGTGGAGCTACAAGTACTATTGTGTTTGCCGCTCTGTAGCACCGCCTTCTATCGATCGACACGGGGGAGCATCGCCAAGTTTGGAATAGGGCTTCTGGGGCAGTCTCCCAATACAGAATCCCAATAATAAACAAATATTAAGCAATTAGCAAATATTAAGCGGAAACATGGTTTATTATTTTAGATAAAACTTAAAGATTAAAGCTTAAAACTGAGATTAAAGCTTAGATTAAAATTTAAAGCTTAGATTAAAGCTTAGATGATGATTAATATTAATTCAACTTCAAATTTTGAAGGAGATAGGGAAATTCTGTAAGGAATTCCACCTACGATTCTTTTCCTATTTTCGATTCAAAACGTTTCATTTCTTTAGACATCTATTGTTTGTTTTATTATTTTTTTATAAATTGAGTTTAGACGGTAAATCATATGAATTCAGCATTAAATTGTGTAGGGGTAGGGGCTTCAACAGGGATTTAACGTTAATGCTCAATTTTCTTTGAAACGTCTATTTCTCAGGTTTAGCTAGATCTAGAGCTTAGATGAAGACTAGTATGGATTCAGCATCACATATCCGATGAGATAGAGGTTTACTAAGTCTTTTCACTTTCGGTTTGTTTCCAATTCCGGTTCAAAGATTTTTCAATTTCCTTGAAACATCCATATCTCAAAATCTACTACAGATAGTGTTTAGATAGATGACTGGTATGGATTCAGCATAAAGTATCTAAGGGGACAGTGAATCACTAAGGATTTCAACAACCGTTCTTATTCAAAAATTTTCCTTGAAACATCAATTTTTTTTTCTTTCAGAATTGGCAAAGTTAATGACTGACATATATTCAACATACAATTATAGTGAGGCGTAGGGGGGTTCACTAAAGATTTTCTATTTATTATTACTTTTCTACTTATTTTCAACTTATTGTTACTTTTTAACTTATTTTCCACTTATTATCACTTTTCAACTTATTTTCTACTTATTTGCTACTAATCACTATATTTCTACTTATTATTACTTTTCTACTTATTATCTACTCATTATTTCTTTACTACTTATTTTTTACTTATTATTATTTCTTGCTGTTATTCCGAAAATTCGCATGAATGTACGAAATAAGTGTCCAAAACACTATGGAAATATTCATTAATTCCGAATGAGGTGTACACACAAATGAGGTGTGCACACAATTTGCCACTATATAATGGCTCCTTTATAATTTTCTTATCCAAATATTTCCTAAAAACTTGAAGGTTAAATCATACATCTCAAAAACGGTTGTTATTGGCTATAAAATTCTACTTCAGAAACTCCCTACGATTACGTGATTCGAATGCTAACTTTTCTATTATTACCCCTTTTTTTTTTAACCGGTTAAAGTTTCGATGCGGCTTCTAAAGAAAACTTGACGTCGTTCCGCTGCATACTAATACCCCCCGCTTTGAAGATTTATCTGCGTAAACTCGCTGATACCAAAAGGAAGTCGCCAAAAGCGAACACGCTTGAATGAGAAATGAAGTCGGAAAGAAGCAATTTTTGTGTGTTTTGTGGCAACAAATTGAAGAAACGGCAGACGATGTGGGATATTTTTTATGTCGTACCTATTTATTTCTTCTTTGGAGGTTTGGACATTTTCCTAAGGTATTGGATAAGGTAAAATGGATGTTTTAAACAGATATTTCTGAACAAATATTTACAGTTTTGGTACAATATTTTTAGAAATGTGCAATTTGGGATTATATATATTTTAATCTGTTCTTTTCTCATTCAAGTTTTAACGGTATCTAAATAAGTGGAATTATTTTCAATATGTAACTCTCAACATTTCGAAGGTTTAAAATAATAACCCTCGTTCGATCATTATAGTGCTTGAGATATAAGTGTATATCACCACAGTGGTATGTTAATATATTAGCAAATCAAGGATACTCTCTTGCACTTATGCTCAAATGCAATGCGTATTAAGTATTATATGTAAGCATTATAACCTGGAAGAACTTTAGACTTCACTGGAAGATGTTATGACACGTAATGTTGAATTTCCAGAGGAGTATATCTGTGGGATGTTACTTGACTAGCCATTTATTTCGTGCTATTACATTTTCCGGAACTTCCAAAATCAATTGTGGTTCGTGTCATTAAAAGATGGAAAGCTAGTGGTACCATCTGAACAAAGTCACAACCTGGGAGGCCAGACTTAGATAATAAATTAAATGATTGTAGTAAGAGAAGCTTAATGAGAAATCTCATGAAAAGTTGCGCCTCGTCTACATCAGACTATAACTTGCAATATAACCCGAGCCTCAAGGACTAGTATTAGTACCAGTAGAATCCATAGCGAGCACCATGTCATCAGTTGCCATGGTAGGTCGGTGACATATAAGCCCCAGATCACTAAATTCAAGGAGACAACTGCAAGGGCGCTCGTCACTTTTGGTCAACCGAAGTTGATGTGAAGTGATGAATCACGCTTCCAATCAGGTTGTTTTCCACAGGATATATAAGCAAATCAAACTGAACCACAAATGTAATTTATATCCTGGTAAAAGAGGTTATTTTTTACCTGTAAAACCGTTTGACACCATTAATAGCTTGTTTTAGCATTTGTTTTTTTAGTAATATTCTGCTTTTCCACTGTTTTTGAAGCATTTTGAATTATGCATTTAAAATTTTACATTATCTTCACCAAATACGTTTACATATTTATGTTCTCTATAATAAATAGTGCAAAAGAAATAATAATTAGAATTATGCACTTAAAATTTTGCCAACATTCCGCGGGAATAAAATAATGTCTTGCACCTGTGTTTGTTGACAATAAGGATTTTAAAACTTTCAGAAATATCCTACAATATTTACTGGTTTTAAACAATTTGCTGATTTTAGTAAAATGTGTGTACATTTGTGTGCTTATTTTCATGGGTCTATCTGTCTGGGGATACGATATCTGTAGGAAAATTTAAACAGTTTTAAGATAAATTTGATGGGTTTCTTTTAATCGACAACTATATAAACTATGTTGATTTTTAAATTTTCAAATTGTTCATCTAATTGATGTTTCAATTCAATGTTTTAAACACTTTTTTTCGAAAATTAAAAAACAAAAATTTATCATAGTAAATGAATGAATATTCGTATATATATATGTATATATAATGTAATGCACTAATAGTCATTTCATGTGCTCTATTATTTTAATCGAATGGCATTTATAAGATGTTAGAATACTCTTTTTCTGATATATTGCCCGATTCCATTCCAAATTAAAACTGTAATCATGAAAAATGGAGTAACCTCATAGTTATCAGATAAGTTGATTGTTTGCTTAAACTTTTAACCAGAAATGGATTTAAACAATTTTAGAAATTATTATAAGTTGTTCTTGAGAAATTAGAAATTTCAATTTCCCAACGGGGAGTATAATACATCCCTAAAGGTTCAAGAGATTTCCTTGAAATTTTATAATCTTATTTTAATTGTCAACAATAAGTCTATGTATTTTCAGCGAAATCGTCTCATGAGAAAACTATAATTGTTACTCTTGTCCTAGAATATCGAAAATTGCTGTATTAAAGTAAAAATGCTGTAAGTAAAAAACACATTTTGAAAAGTAAGAAAACATATGCAACGTATTTAAGCACAAATAAAATAATAATGCAGCATATAGCTGTTTCGAGGATGCGTTGGATACCCTTCATCTTTGCTAGAGAAACAACAAATCTGAAGTTAAGAAGACCAAATGGTCGCAAATAGAAAAAACAGAGGGTTTTATACAGCCAAAACCTGGATTGAGAGCCCACCTAAGAGAACCGATCAGAAAACAAAATGTAGAACACTCTAGTCAGGGGTGAGATGGCCCAGTGGTTAAGGCACGGGGTTTGCACTCGGAGGATATGAGTTCGATTCTCGGCTCAACCCAAACTTCCTCCGTGGTTATGCGTAGTACGGGCACGTTAAATATATGCGTCCGAAAGTCCTCTCGAGTGGTTGGTGGAAGTGAAAAGGGGATACGGTCCCTGTGGATATCATCCCCACTAGGTTTCGATCTAAATTGGATGGCATTGTCCCGGCCGCTCAAATAGATACCTTACACTTTCGGATATATCGAGCAGTCTCGGTCAAAAGAAAGAATAAACAGTCGGGCCATTCTGAAACGAGAAGTAACACACAAGATTGGCTTGCGTGAAAACACAATATAAATATCAATCAGAAAACAGAATGTAGAACAGTCAAGCCAATCCAAAACTTCAAGTTAACACACATAAGATTGGCGTGTGCCACAACACAATATAAATATCAATCAGAAAACAAAATGGAGAACAGTTGAGCCAATCCTAAACTTCAAGTTAACACACATAAGAATGGCGTGTGCCAAAACACAGCTTAAATATTAATCAGAAAACAGAATGAATAACAGTCGAGTAAATCGGAAAAGACAAGTTAACACATAAGATTGGCTTGCGCCAAAACACAACAGAAACATACAGCTGTGTGCTGCATTATTACTTCATTTGTATTTAAATACGCTACTCAAGATTTTCTTAAAAATCCTGTATAAAAATCCGTTTCATATTTTTTACTCAAAAGAAATAGAAGTAAAAACTTTTTTTATTTCAAGTATAGATATAATTTTTAAAACCAATATCATCAGAATCAGGAATGAAACTCTAGAGTCCTGAGAGTTGTCTGCGAAATAGTTGACAAAGTGCCAGTGTCGGAAAACTAGAACAAGCTGGTGTAATATAAAGATAAAGATCATTTTACACTGCCGACCGCAATAGCTTATCATCACATCATCAATCTTATGATATTATGTCCCGAATTTGACACGGAACAAACATATTACGCTTACTCTGGCATATTACAACTTATGTTCTCCTCTGCAGATAGAATGTTTTCCTTTTGATTATTAAAATAATGAAATGGTATAAGAAAAATCGGTTTATATGAATGAAAATAGAAAATTGACGCGACTAGGAATCGGATCGATCACTAGTCGTTACAGATTAAACGTTTTCTATCCAATTTGGAACAGATTATTTACAATTTTGCTACAATTAAAACCCTCAATTTTGCAGAAGTAATATCTTAAGAATTTAGAGGAATAAGCACGGTTATGTTTAAAAAAATCTGATGTGGGCAACACACGACTTTCCTTATATAATGTAATGAATTTACTACTTTTACAGTAAAAAAAATAGGTTTTTCTTATAGTAGATACTAATATTCTTTCCAAGATATTGAATTTTCGACAATTAGTCGTCATTTTCATTGATTTAGCATCATTTTTATCCATTTGGCGAGATTTTCATTAATTTGGCATTATTTCAAAAAAGTCGCCAAGTTGGCGACATTCCGCCAAATTCGTCGCCAAAATCTCGCCAAGCGTTATGCACGAAGAAAAAAGTTATTCTTACAGCAGATAAATGACTATTGGCGTTCAAATACAAAAGTATTATTCAAAATATGTTTTTTCATGAATGGAACGAGCTAGATCCACGAGAATGATGTCACTCAATTTATCGCATGGTATTACATATGAAAAGTGAACATGTTTCTCAATAGGAATTTTTTTTTTTATGTGACTTTTTCATATTTTTTTTTAAAAATGCACAATATCTCGAGAACGGTTCATGTTAGCGTTCTAAACTTTATGCCAATCGTTTTCTAATGAAAAATTACATAAGAAATATCTATTTGCGTAACTTTATTAGCGGTTTTGATTTTTTGACGATTTTTTCAAAATTTCATTCGAAAATTTAGGGGGGTTCTGAACATTCGATTACGTATAAAACCAATAAGCTTCCAGTGTTTACGGATTGTGATTTTTGTACCAAATTTGGTTCGAATCGGTCCATTCGTTCGTCAGTTATCGTCTCCACAGACTCACTGACACACACACACACACACACACACACACACACACACACACACAGACATCACTTCAAAAATGTTTGATTCGTGATCAGGGATGCTTGAAACGTGCTCTCCCGTCGAAAACTCGAATTCGAATTTTCGACCCCGTCACAATACTTTCCTTATACATTATGTATATAAGGAAAGTAAAAATGATTTGAAAGTTTTTCCATAATTAGTATCTATGGTCACAGGTGCAACTTTGATTGTTTAATGTGCTATTACTTTCCTTATATACATAATGTATAAGGAAAGTATTGTGACGGGGTCGAAAATTCGAATTCGAGTTTTCGACGGGAGAGCACGTTTCAAGCATCCCTGATCACGAATCAAACATTTTTGAAGTGATGTCTGTGTGTGTGTGTGTGTGTGTGTGTGAAAGTATGTGTGTATGTGTGTGTGTGTGTCAGTGAGTCTGTGGAGACGATAACTGACGAACGAACGGACCGATTCGAACCAAATTTGGTACAAAAATCACAATCCGTAAACACTGGAAGCCTATTGTTTCTATACGCAATCGAATGTTCAGAACCCCCCTAAATTTTCGAAGGAAATTTTGAAAAAATCGTCAAAAAATTAAAAACACTAATAAAGTTACGCAAATAGACATTTCTTATGTAATTTTTCATTAGAAAACGATTGACATAAATTTTAGAACGCTGACGTGAACCGTTCTCGAGATATTGTACATTTTTAAAAAAAATTATCAAAAAGTCATATAAAATAAAAATAAAAATATTTCCTATTGAGAAACATGTTTACTTTTCATATGTAATACCATGCGATAAATTGAGTGACATCCTTTTCGTGGATCTAGCTCGTTCCATTCTTGAAAAAAGATACTTTGAATAATACTTTTGTATTTGAACGCCAATAGTCATTTATCTGCTTTAAGAAAAACTTATTTCTTAGTGCATAACGCTTGGCGAGATTTTGGCGACGAATTTGGCGGAATGTCGCCAACTTGGCGACTTTTTTGAAATGTTGCCAAATTAACGAAAATCTCGCCAAATGGATAAAAATGACGCTAAATCAATGAAAATGACGACTAATTGTCGAAAATTCAATATCTTGGAAAGAATATTAGTATCTACTACAAGAAAATCCTATTTTCTTACTGTAAAAGTAGTAAATTCATTACATTATATAAGGAAAGTCATGTGTTGCCCACATCAGATTTTTTTGTTATTAAGGGGACACAGTACCCCATCAACATTTTTCTTATTTGAAGTATTATGGTGAAAATTGTGGTTGTATCATATTCTAACATTAAATTTATAAACAAAATTTGACAAAAAATATCTATTTGTTTAATATTTGGGTGATTTTCAAATAAATTGCCTTTTTAAGCTTTACATCACATAAAAATTTGACTGAGATTAAAAATAAAATTATACTCTGTTATTAATGTTTTGTAATCTTTTTTTATACTAGATAAGAAGGAACATTTTGGTTTCCATTAGCTTTGTTACCAACTGCAGAAATCAAAACCTATTTAAAATAATAGTGTAACACTCCTGAGATGTACAGGGAACACATATTAAATTTAAATTTTAAAATATTAATAATTATATTTTAAAGGAATCACTTGCATTTTTGTTAATTAAAATGTAAAATCATATTTTTTTATTCATATACAAAATCTAATCTAGTTTGAAAGCATAAAAAGAGACTTCCTTAAGTGTGGTGTTTTGAGTTGGGACATGCAAATTTATTACTTGAAAACTAAAAATAATAGAAAATAGCTAATATTTTTAAAACATAAACGCTTTAATGAGTACATTTTATTAATTATAAACTAATATACCAATATATGTTCTAAAAGTATGAAAAAATAATTTTATTAGCATGAAATATGAGTTCAAAAATTGGGGCATCAAACAAGCGTTCAATTTGAAAATTACCCATTTAATCTTGTTTAATTAAAATTTAAATTTCTTTACAAACATTTTTTTTTTAATTTTTACTACTTTTTCAAATTTCAACTTTTTCTCTTTTTAAATTTTTCTTTTAAATTTCTTGGAACATACAACACAAAATTGTGCATGGATTTTTAGATGCTTCTAATATTAAATTTAATATTAATTTTATAATGTCACCTATAGTGAAAAAACGAAGACCTCTCGAGTGAAAAAACGATGAAAACTGTTCTTAGTTTGACATTTTTTTACAAATTAACTACAAATCTTAATGTTAACAATTCTATCAAATGCACATTATAAACATGTATAAAACATTTAAAGCCTCTATCAAATTACAAAATAAAGACCTTAGCATTTTGAAAACATGAAAGTCGGCCAAAATGTACCTGGAGGAAACCAATTTAAAATTTTCATTTGTGAGTTATTTTTATCCCATCGTCATTTGGAAAAACAATAATATTCTTAAATTGTAAAAGTACAACTTTGAAATTTCACATATACATTTCGAAATGCTACAATTATAATTTGTGCCAATAAGATAGAAAATCGATATTTTGACAAATTTTAGGGTATTGTGTTCCCTTAAATTGGAGTTGAAGAGCTGTAAAGATAATTTCTTTAAAAAAGTCATATATAATTATCATAGTTATAATTTTGTTAAAAAACTAAAAATAGACCAAAATATTGTCTTTCTAAATTGAAATCAGTATATCTTTTAAAATATAACTTAGTTGCTATTATTTAAAGAACGTTATTTATTTTAAATATATACTATAATCTATTTTTAACAGAGTCCATTAACTATATTTAAATAAAGACGATTAAAAATTTTTAAAACATAGACTAATATCCATTTTTAAATGAAGACTTTTGTTACTTTTTAAAAAAAATACTTTTGTCAGTTTTTTATTTAGATTATTGTCAGCGTTTAAAAATATAGCTTATTATCTATTTTGCCAATATATATTTTGATGTCAATATATATTTTGAAAATAGATATATTATATAGTTTACAATAGATCATATTAGCAATTTTCTAAACAGAAATTATCTA
This sequence comes from Amaurobius ferox, assembly GCA_951213105.1. Taxonomy (NCBI): domain Eukaryota; kingdom Metazoa; phylum Arthropoda; class Arachnida; order Araneae; family Amaurobiidae; genus Amaurobius; species Amaurobius ferox. Next base: position 34,472,720 of record OX578135.1, on the reverse strand, counting down.
TTTTTAAAATAGCGATTGCTATCTATTTTTTTTTAATTGAGACAATACTTTGCAAGGCCCACCCCAGTTACCAGGCCCGTTATCTAAAACCATTGACAACAATCAGAAATAACATATGGTAGACGAAATAGTTAAAAAAGTCGATTCAAATTCTTTTTTTTTAGAATCAGAGAAATCGAAAAATATGCAAAATTTAATATATTTTAATTATTTATATTTTAATTATTTATATGTTATTTTTCTGAATAATAAAAAAATATTGCATATATATTAATCCTGTGCTAAAATGTTCTTATTTGCCGGATAAAAATTAATTGTCCTGGTAAAAATAACTGCAAGGTAATGCACCCGCGAGGCATCTTAAAAAGCACTTTACAATCTCATTAATGTATACTTCTTTAAATCCCCGTTTAAATAAAATCATCTTAAAAACATCCAATGTTAGTGATTAGTTAACTTTAATCACCTTACACTTTTTGTTATTAACCAATAAAACCCATAAACGGCTACAAAAAGTAGTCATCTGCCGGTAGTTGTCGTTAAAAAGATCCCCGGAGTGATTCTTTAAGTAGCCAAAATTGGCGCGCTTATCTTTCTTTAAATAAAGGAAGATTCCCTTACAAATTTAAAATCTTATTTCGAGATTCTGTTACCTTGGTAGCGCGTTGTTTATGAAAATAAATTTTATCTTAATTCGTTAAAGCTCTCGCTAGCGTTCTGGCGAAATGATTTTCAATTTTGTTAAGAAGACGCGATGATAATTATAAAGATTTGATATTTACGGGGAGGGTTATTTCCTATTAAATAGAAAATGTCATGAAACTGATTGAGTGTAATAAAAAGAAAATATTTATATTTCTGAAATGGTATTATAGGACTTAATTATTTTATTTACATTATCTAAATTGTGTTTTTATAATACTTTCCAACATAGTTGAAAAGTTGTTATGCCTTTGTTTATTCTGTCTGTCTGTCCGCAAGATAACTGCCGTAAAAATGACTTTATCAAAATGAAATTTTAGTATGTTGTTGAGACGGGCTGTTGAACATATGAGAATGTAAATTAAAAATATCTTCCAATTTGTTTTGGATTGAACCGGAGCTAAAAAAGGAAAATGCATTTAACCCAATGGGACCCAATTTTCCACACATTTTTTAAGCAAAGTTATAATTCACAAATTGCTTCGAAAATTTTAGAAAATACTCAAATTATCCCATACAATATATATAAAAAAATTCAGTAAAATTTGTTCGGTAATATGAAGAGATCACATAACCCATCTCAAAATAAAACATGGCTTCCATCATTTTATCCCAGTGTAAAAATTGTAATTTTTTAAATTTATATTTAGTGTTGCATTCGTCCCAAAACCGTTTTATTTTTGATCATTTTCTGTGCATCTATATACTGCACCAACACAATTACAATATTTTTTAGTTTAAATGATCATCAGACGTTTATTATTTTTACAACGAAGCCTAATTTTAATGGATGCAAAATGTAAACAAGTGATTGCAAGATGAGTTGTATAAGAATTGTTGAATTTTTTTCACGCTAAATAATTTAGCTCGAGAGTCTGGAATATAAGTGATACAAATGAAATATCCATTGCTTTTACATAGAGAGCTCAGACGATTTATATGTCGATGACATCATTTGAATAAAGTTCATTTTTTCCATGAAGTTCTAAATTTTCATGTAAAATAAATTACTGTATTACTATGATAATTTTAAAATATCTGATGTGAGCAGCACATGACTTTTCTTATATAATGCAATGGATTTACTACTTTTACAGTAAAAAATAGGTTAATCTTATGGTAGATACTTATAGTCTTTCCAAGATATTGAATTTTCGTCAATGAGTCGTTATTTTCATCTATTTAGAGTCCTTTTTATCCATTTGGTGAGATTTCCATTAATTTAGCAACATTATAAAAAGTTGCCAAGTTGGCGATATTTCACCAAATTCTTCGCCAAAATCTCGTCAAGCGTTATTTACGGAGGAATAAGTTATTCTTACAGCAGATAAATGAAAATTGGCGTTCAAATACAAAAGTATTATTCAAAGTATTTTTTTTTCATGAATGGACCGAGCTAGATCCACGAGAATGATGTCACCCAATTTATCGCATGAGAATTACATATGAAAAGTGAACATGTTTCTCCATAGGAAATATTTTTTTTATTTCATATGATTTTTTGATAATTTTTTTTTTAAATGTGCAATATCTCAAGAACGGTTCATACTAGCGTTCTAAAATTTATGTCACTCGTTTTCTAATGAAAAATTACATAAGAAATGTCTATTTGCGTAACTTTATTAGAGATTTCTATTTTTTGATGATTTGTTCAAAATTTCACTCTAAAATTTAGGGGGATTCTGAACATTCCATTGCGTATAAAAACAATAGGCTTCCAGTATTCACGGATTGTAATTTCTGTAACAAATTTCGTTCTAATCGGTCCATTCGTTCGTCAGTTATCGTCTCCACAGACTCACTGACACACACACACACACACATACTTTCACACACACAGACACCACCTTAAAAATGTTCGATTCGTGATCAAGAATGCTTGAAACGTGCTCTCCTGTCGAAAACTCGAATTCGAATTTTCGACCCCGTCACAATACTTTCCTTATACAATATTGTATATAAGGAAAGTAATATATCAGCGCTGAGAGTGTTTCATAATCAGTGCTATATGCAGAATTGATCTTTCTTGTTTTATTTTAAACATATTTCTTTTGCAATATCTATAACGATGTGGAATTTGATACTGAGGTAAATTGCGATAGTGTTACTTTACAGTTACTGTGCAGAAAAAGAGTTTCTATTTGGACCTTTTTAACTCAAGGGGGCGTATAAAATTTCAAATCCCTGATTTGTCTGAAAATATCATCCTCCGGAAAAATAATATCTGAAAAAATTTCGCATTTCATTTTACAAACAACTAGTATGTTCTACGCTTGATGTTGAATTCGTAACGCATTGATAAATATTAATTTTGCAAACTCACAGAATCCACTAACAGGAAGGGGATATTCTAAAGCTAAGTCTATGCTTATAATGAAAATAACAATATCTATGAACTTGTATAGTTCTTTTTATGCGTTTAGAGGCATAAAATGCCGGTACCTGAAATGACAGTAAGAAAAAGTACTAAGTGTCACAATATCTTTTTCAATTTCCACCTTAAAATGCAACTACAGACGTCCATTTACACAGTGTTTCAGCGTAGTTGGCCTCGCTGTTTAAGTTGCTGCAATTAGTGTTAGACAAATACTTCCAAACTGAAAGTTTGTTTAATTCATATGTTGAATTCTTTCCCTTGTATATTTTTTGGCGATCGGTTGCATTGTAAAAACACATGGGATCTAAAATTTTATACTATTTCCTGATAAATAAAGTTGCTCTATAAAAATACTAGTTTGAAAAATATATATATGATGTAGGAATCACATGACTTTCCTTATATAATGCAATTTATTTACTACTTTAACAGTAAAAACAAAATAATTTATTCTTATTGTAGATACTTATATTTTTCCCAGATATTGAATTTTCGTAAAACAGTCGTTATTTTCATTGATTTGGCGTTATTTTTTATCCATTTGGCGAGACTTTCTTTGATTTGGTAACATTTAAAAAAGTCGACATTTTGTCGAATTCGTCGCCAAAATCTCGCCAAGCGTTATGGATGGAGAAATGATTTAATCTTATAGCAGATAAATGACTATTGGCGTTCAAATATAAAAGTATTACTCAAAGTATCTTTTTTCATGAATGGAACGAACTAGATCCACGAAAATGATGTCACCAAATTTATCGCACTATATTACATATGAAGAGTGAACAAGTTTCTCAATAGCAAATCTTTTTTTTTATTTATATAATTTTTTGATAATTTTTTTTAAAATGTTCAATATCTCGAGAACGATTCATGCTAGTATGTTAATCGTTTTCTATTGAAAAATTACATAAGAAATGTCTATTTGCGTAACTTTATTAGAGGTTTTGATTTTTTGATTTTTTTCAAGATTTCACTCAAAAATTTAGGGGGGTTCTGAACATTCCATTGCATATAAAAACAATAGGCTTCCAGTATTCACCGATTGTAATTTTTGTACCAAATTTCGTTCGAATCGGTCCATTCGTTCGTCAGTTATCGTTTCCACAGACTCACACAAACACACACACACATACTTTCACAGACCCCCCCCACACACACACACATACTTTCACAGACGACACACACACACACACATGCTTTCACGCACACACACACACACACACACACGTACATACAGACATCACCTCAAAAATGTTCAATTCGTGATCAGCGATGTTTAAAACGTGCTCTCCCGTCGAAAACTCGAATTCGGATTTTCGACCCCGTCACAATACTTTCCTTATACATTATTGTATATAAGGAAAATAATAATGTAAAATTCTGTGGAATTAAACTAAATTGGAAAAATTCGAATCCAGTTTTTTTTTCGATTCTGACCCGTACTGCAAGGGGTTGACTGCAAATTGAATTATTTTTATAAAAGGATCTGAAAGATAGTATAAAATGGAATGACTTACGAGTGTTTGGAATAACGTGCATATGATAACTATATACAGCATCCAAGCTTTACATAAAACATATTCTCACAATTTTATTTGTAGCTGACATTTGATTTGTAGAGGAAAAATTTCCAATATTTTAAAGCTAATATGTCAATGCATATTGCAGAAGATTTTATTTATTAATAATTTATTTTATTGCGCTATTATTTTAAAAGTCCATACCATCTTCTAATAAAATTAATGTTAATTAGACTCGTCATACAGGGGTGCTTTAGCATCATTGACCTCTATTCAAGCTTCACTAATTGTTTTTAGATTCATACTTACGATCTAGAAGTTTGTAAAATAAAATATGAAATGTTTTCAAAAAATTTTTCTAGTAAATGGCATTTTCAGATTAAAAAATCTGATGCGAGCAACACATGACTTTCCTTATATAATGCAATGAATTTACTACTTTTACAGTTAAAAAAATGTTATTCTTATAGTAGATACTTATATTCTTCCCAAGATATTGAATTTTCTTTAATTAGTCGTCATTTTCATTGATTTAGCGTCATTTTTATCAATACGGCGAGATTTTTGTTAATTTAGCAACAATTAAATATGTCGCCAAGTTGGCGACATTCCGCCAAATTCATCGCTAAAATCTCGCCAAGGGTTATGGACGGAGAAATAAGTTATTCTTACAGCAGATAAATGACTAATGGCGTTCAAATACAAAAGTATTACTCAAAGTATCTTTTTTTCATGAAAGGAACGAGCTAGATCCACGAGAATGATGTCACCGAATTTATCGCATAGTAGTACATATGAAAAGTGAACATGTCTCTCAATAGGAAATATTTTTTTTATTTAATATTACTTTTGATAATTTTTTTGAAAAATGTGCAATATCTCGAGAACGGTTTATGTTAGAGTTCTAAAATTTATGTCAATCGTTTTCTAATGAAAAATTACATAAGAAATGCCTATTTGCGTAACTTTATTAGCGGTTTTGATTTTTTTGACGATTTTTTCAAAATTTCACTCGGAAATTTAGGGGGGGGGGTCTGAACATTCGATTGTGTATACAAACAATAGACTTCCAGTGTTTATGATTGTGATTTTTGTACCCAATTTCGTTCGAATCGGTCCATTCGTTCGTCAGTTATCGTCTCCACAGGCTCACTGACACACACACACACCCACAGACATCACTTCAAAAATATTTGATTCGTGATCAGAGATGCTTGAAACGTGCTCTCCCGTCGAAAACTCGAATTCGAATTTTCGACCCCGTCACAATACTTTCCTTATACATTATGTATATAAGGAAAGTAAAAAAAGATCTAAAATTCTATACAGGCCTAATGAGCAAAATATGTTCAATTAAAAAAACTTCTCAAAAGGGAACAACTGTGCTATTATCTGCAATAGTGAAGAAGATATTTACAATGGAAATAACGTAAAAAACTACCAAAATATGCTAAAATTTGATATGAATTGTGTTTATTTTCCCCTCGAATCTGACTCTTGTTCCAGGGGCTGACTCCAAATTGACATCAAAATTTGCATAAAACTTGTCTGGATAATTACTTTCCTTATATACATAATGTATAAGGAAAGTGTGCCGCCCAGGCGGTGAAGTGGATAGCGTCTCCGACTGCTGTCTAGAGGGCTTGGGTTCGCATCCCGAGTAAGGCAAGGGCGTTTTCTTGAGGATGAAGACAGTCTTCCGCCTTCTGGGTCCTCGCCAAATGTGAAGCTGCACCCCCCCAGACCTTCGTCAGTGCTGCTTGTTTGTGTTAATAAAAACTTTGTGATCTCGTCTTGTGTCTTTCTTTGTCCTTCTTCTGGCATCACTGGTCCTGTTTGTGGTTCGACCGAAACAGGAGGTTATGAGCAACAACAACAACATAAGGAAAGTGTTGTGACGGGGTCGAAAATTCGAATTCGAGTTTTCGACGGGAGAGCACGTTTCAAGCATCCTTGATCACGAATCAAACATTTTTGAAGTAATGTCTGTGTGTGTTTATGTGTCAGTGAGTCTGTGGAGACGATAACTGACGAACGAATGGACCGATTCGAACGAAATTTGGTACAAAAATCACAATCAGTAAAGACTGCAAGTCTATTTTTTTTATACGCAATCGAATGTTCAGAACTCTCCTAAATTTTCGAGTGTAATTTCGAAACAATCGTCAAAAAATCAAAACTGCTAATAAAGTTACGCAAATGGACATTTCTTATGTAATTTTTCATTAAAAAACGATTGACATAAATTTTAGTACGCTAACATGAACTTTTTTCGAGATATTGTACATTTTCCAAAAAAATTATCAAAAGTTATATAAAATAAAAAAAAATATTTCCTATTGAGAGACATGTTCAGTTTTCATATGTACTACCATGCGATAAATTCGGTGACATTATTCTCATGGAACTAGCTCGTTCCATTCAGGAAAAAAGATACTTTGAGTAATACTTTTGTATTTGAACGCTAATAGTCATTTATCTGCTGTAAGAATAACTTATTTCTCCGTCCATAACGCTTGGCGAGATTTTGGCGACGAATTTGGCGGAATGTCGCCAACTTGGCGACATTTTTAATTGTTGCCAAATTAACAAAAATCTCGGCAAATGCATAAAAATGACGCTAAATCAATGAAAATGACGACTAATTGAAGAAAATTCAATATCTTGGAAAGAATATAAGCATCTACTATAAGAATAACATTTTTTTAACTGTAAAAGTAGTAAATCCATTGCATTATATAAGGAAAGTCATGTGTTGCCCAAATCAGATTTTTTTATTTGCAGCTGACCTAAGATTTGTATAGGGGAAATTCCCGATATTTTTTCAGCAATAATTCATCGAATTTTGCAGATAATTGCAACTTTTTTTTTACTCTAGACAATTTACTGTATAACATACTGTAGTTAAGCCTTTTTTATCAAGGGACCGTATAAACATTTAGATCACCTATTTTTCTGAAAATATAACCCACGAGTAAAATGTATATGAAACAATTTATCATTTAATTTAAACAAAATTTCATATTAGAAGTACGCGTCTGAAATCAATTGACTTAGAGCGAAAAGCGGGATCAATAACGTTAAAATACCCGGTATAAAATATGCCTCTCAAGCAAAAATTACATTTTCCTAGTTGCAACAGTAATTAAAAAAACAAACTAGAAGAAAGTATATTTTCCTAAAAATTCAATATTCGTACCTAACCCTGCCTCAGCACTTAACCATAAAAACTTATCCATTAGCAATCCTGATAAATGGGCACCATACGTTTTAAGTAAATTTATTTCATCGCAATTTTTTAATTTTTTATGCGAAAATTAATTTTTTTTCTTTTCGGAATTTGCCTCAAAGTAAAAATTACTCTTTCTTTTTGTTGTTCCGGGTGGAATACTTTTTAAAAGAACTTGTTTTATGGAGAAGTCTAGCACACACCCATTTTATTTTACGTGGCGATATTTTCCGGCCCTTTGTAAGATAACCCAGCTGTAATTACTTAAGAAGCTGTTTACATCATAAGGTGTTTTAAAATGCGCATTAGAATTTATCATCTTGTTTGGAAAGTATAGCTGCATTATCTGATATTGTGGTGTTTAGTGGAGCGATGTTCGATTTTCTACCAAAAAAAAATAATTTTATACATTTAGCCATTATAATTTATTTTGCAAATGAATTTCTTTCTTCAAATAATAACAGTTGGGTAAAGAAACTTCTAAAATACAGCGTGTAATTTAATGTTATTTAGTTATAAATAAACTAAAATACCGTTTTAGTTAGTTTGGAAAATATTTAACTAGGCATTACAGTGAATAGTTACCATCAGATTTTCAATAGGTTATATTTCTAGGTACTCGCATGACCCATTATAAAGTGAGAGAGATTTCCAGTTTTATAAAATAATAATAATGTTTATGGAGTTTAAATAAATAACTCGAAATTGAATATTTTCTAACATATGTTGGAATTCGTAAAGTTATTATAGATTTAGGTTCAATTGCTTTTCTATCGCCGTACAATAGTTGTTGTTGAGACCCAGACCGTCCGACCTACTAGAAAGGTGTAAAGTAACTGTTTAGACGGCCGGGAAGTGCCACCCAATTTAGACCGGAACCCAGTGGGGGAGCATCCCCAGGGACCGTACCCTCCTTCCCCTACCACCAACCTCTCGGAAGGACTTACGGACCCACATGTTTAACATGATCGTACTCCGTGTGAAAACGACAGCAGTTTTGGCAGCGGAGAGAATCTAACCCGGGCCTACCTAGTGCACTTCCCGCGCGTTAACCACTGGGCTACCGCGCCCCGCCGTACAATAGTTGTAATACTTGCATAGATTTGCAATTTTTAGTAACAATTATGTTTCAGATAAGAGTTAGCATTAAATGTAGCAGGCAGACAAAAGTTAATTAAACCAAGCTAAGAAGTAAGGAAGTTAATTTAGATTCAATAAATTAATTAATGCCGTATTAAATATTTAATGCTAACATTGCTTTTTTTATGTATCTGTTATATATTTCTATCTATATAATATATATGCTCCGAACTGACTAAGCGACTAATGAGGTGATTTATCGAAATTATCGAACACTTCCACAAAAGCTAGAATCTCGGTTTTGTCGTCATTCACTCCGCGACTCAGCTTCGAGACCAAGGGAACATCTGAAAATTTGAATTAGGGATGACGTTACGAGGAGATAATCAAAACATTGAAAGCCTCTTTCTAAAATGAACGAGTACTCGCACTCGAGCCCTAATCTCAATTTTAGTCTTTTTTGATCCATCTCAGCTTCCAGGTCAAGAGAAAAAACAGAAATTTCAAAAATTCGATTTAGGGGTGATGATACAAAACGATTAAGAAAACACAAATGTGCCTCCCAAAATTAATAAATACACATGTTGATATCCTTTTGCTGCCAGCATTGAAAACTAGAAAAAAAGAAATAACTTTAAACTAAAACACGATATAATTTTTCTTATTGTTAAAAATCTTTTCACAATACTTAAATTATTTTAATGCGTAGCTATTACATTCAAGAGCATGAAGTTAGAAAGATGGAGATAAAATTCCTATGAATGAAGCGTTTGTAAATGCCGAGAATTATATCTAGGTGTTGCTAGTGTAAGTACAGTAGCTGGTATTGTTAGTTGACACAATAACAAGGCATAATATTAGTATATGTATTTTTGATTATTTTTAAATTAAAGATTCCTTATTTATAAGTATAATTAACCATTATTTTTTCATGGTTGTAGGATAGAGTACAGACTATATGTAGATAAAAATAAATTGGAAAGTAAAATAATCTTGAAGACGTAGGAAATATGCTTTATTGTTTCAGTTCTACTTTGCATTGCACTAATAATTTATTTTTACAAAATAAACAGTTTAAATAAATATTTTAGGTCTTTCGCCATAAAAATGCGTACAACGCAGGACTACTTATCACATCGCCACCAGAATTATTGTCTCAAACGATATTGGCATTTTCTTAATATGAAGTTTTAACTCCTTACTTTTACCTTCGTATTCAAGATATTCAAAAGCCAGAAATAATAAAAACACAATTTTTACATGCTTCTGCTGTCAATCGAAAAATTTAACAATTAAATCCATGGAGTTAGAGGGAAGGAGATAAAACCCCTAAAAATGAAACGCTTGAAAATGCCATTATGCTTTCAGAATTATATCTAGAAGTCGTAGTGTGTGTTAGTAGAGCGCCCTCTGTTTCCGTTTGACAAAATAGAGAGGTATAGCATTGAGTATATGTATATTTGATTATTTTTAAATTAATATCCTTAATTATCGGCATAATTAAACCTTGGTTTTACACAGTTGTAGAGCAAACGCGCGTTAGCCCATTGGTTAGCGCGAGGGAATTGCACTCGGTAGGCCCGGGTTCGATTCCCGCCGCTGCCAAAACTGCCGCCGTGTTCACTCGGAGTACGATCACGTTAAACATGTGGGTCCGTAAGTCCTTCCGTGAGGTTGGTGGTAGGGGAAGAAGAGTACGGTCCCTGTGGATGCCTCTCCCACTGGGTTCCGGTCTAAATTGGGTGGCACTCCCCGGCCGTCCAAACAGTTACCTTACACCTTTCTGGTCGATCAGACGGTCTGGGTCTCAACAACAACATCAGTTATAGAGCAGAATATAGGGATATAAAAATAAATTAAAATGCAAAAAATTTTATTTACGTAGGAATATTCCATATTCTTTCAATTGTAATTTGCATTGCGATAATAATTTAGTTCTACAGAAATGGCCGTCTAAATAAATATTTTAAGCCTTTCACAATAGACATACACACAATACTGGGGGGCGCTTATCTTATCGCAGCGCCACCTGAATTATTGTCTCAAATGATAGCGCATTTTCTCAGTATGGCGTTTTATCTCCTTATCTTTCTTTACCTCCATGATTAAACCTGTTTGTGGCTGGAGAAAATAATATTCAATATATTTTCAAATTTGACATGTTAACAGAATTACAAGATGTCGCTATTTTATGCCTAAATCAAAAAGGGTTTCTAACATGGAGTTAAAAAGAAGGAGATAAAACACCTATATGGATGAAACTCTTGAAAATTCTATTATGCTTTGAAAATTATATCTAGGTGTCACTAATGTTAGTAAAGTAGCTGCTACTATTAGTTGACGCAATCGAAAGTAGTATTTAGTATATATATTTTTGATTATTTTTAAATAACTGATTTATTTTAAATTTATTTAAAACATTCCCTAATTATCAGTATAATTAACCAGTATTCTTTCACAGTTGTAGGGTAGAGTACAGAATATAGGGAGAGATACAAATAAATTGGAAGGTAAAATTATTTTGAATACGTAGAAATATTATTTATTGTTTCAGTTCTACTTTACATTGCGCTAATAATTTAATTTTACAAAATGGACAGTTTAAATAAATATTTTAGTCCTTTCGCCATAGAAATGCATATAATGCATGGCTACTTATCCTATACCAGCGCCACCTGAATTATTATCTCAAAATATATTGGCGTTTTCTTAATATGAAGTTTTAACTCCTTATTTTTACCTCCATGGTTTCTAATATTCAGAAAAGTCATCCCCGATAAAGTGCGTAGGTATCATATTTAATGGCCAGTTCGATCCTGCGAATCTCAGGTTAAATGGCCAGTTTTAAAAATTTATTTCAGGAGACTGTACCTTACAGTATATTAGGATAGGCTATTTTTAATATGTTCAATATTTTTAAAATAATATAATTTAAAAGTAATAGTGTAAGATAGGTGATGTAATGTATCATCCATCATCTTGAACGATTTTTAATTAAATAATTTATTTAAAATATAAAAATTTTTGACAAACATAATTTTAATACGATTCAAGTTGTAACTAGCACATTTTAAAATTAGTAAAACTTTAAATGCCTATTCATATTGTCCAATCTCCATTCTTAAGTAAGCGAAATCACCATTTGCCTAAATGTCGTTATCCCTTTCATTCTAAAACTACAATAACTAGGAACATGAAATTTTGCTCACATACGTGAAATTGCACGCTTACATTTGCAGAATCAGAGTTTCAATTAATAAAATTAATTGTAATAGGGTAAAACGCTCATTTTTAAGCTGGGCATTCACTACGTTTTCTTCAAATAGCAAGTAAACAGCAACTTTTAAACAGCTAATCAAAGCTTGTGCACTTTCATGCATTTAGACGTGCTCCTGTATATTACATACGTTTTTACGATTTAAATGGGCTATTTTTATTTCACTGCTGTCTTGTATTCTAATATGTTTTATTTAATATTCAAATTCAAAAAACTTATATGCTGTTTTGTATTAGAATTCTCAAAAATTGAAATTAATTCTTTATACTTCGATTTTGATAATTATTTGTTAAATTAGTTTGTTTTAAGGGGACGGTGGACGTTGAATTTATTGATTTATTGACTTAGAAATGAGAAAATTTGTATAAATATTCCTCTTAACATTACTATATATGATAACATTAAATTTTTTTTCAATTTTGTTATAATTTTGTATTTTTTTTAATTTAATTTTTTTAACGAAAATTTGAAAATGCTCCTTGCGTGCCATTTGTTCACATTTTTTATTAATTTTACAATATGATCCCTCAAAAACACATTATGAACAAATTTGGGTATTCATTTTTAAATCCCTTGGAAAGATAATTTTTTAAAAATATTTTTCTGCATTAAAACTTAATTTTCATCATTTAATTAGGTTCTTATTAAACTTTTAATTACCTTAATAAAATATAATTATAAAATGCATACCCAGTTTCATTAAAAAGGATAAGAGATGTCTTCTTGTCAAATTTTGTGCATCTCAGACAAAAATTAAGACGCATGGAGCATTTTAAAAATGTAAAACCTTTGAAAATTCCGTTTAGAAAAAAATGCATTCAACCTTTTGCTTACGGATGGGACAGCGTCCATCCCAAACGAAGAACCTCCCAAAAAGACAGGTATTTGATATACCCTATCCCAAACAGTTCGATCCCCCTTTGCAGCCATTGGAGTCCATGGTTTCCACTTTTTAAAAAAACTATTGAAAATTTCAAATTATCTAACTTGCATTAAAAGTGTAAAAGGTTTCAAAATTATATTTAAAATGAGAAAGTAAATCTAAATATATAAAAAGTATTACATTTGAAGCTCTTTTGAGTAGTTTACAAAAGTCGTTATTTTTATAATTTTTACATTGCAAAGTGAAACATGCATTATTGAAACATTGCATCTGCTGCAGCAGGTGCAGTGTTTCTGTCGGCGATTTTCATGGACGCCAATGCCTACAAAGGGGGATAGAACTGTTTGGGATATGGTATATCAAATACCTGTCTTTTTGGGAGGTCCTTCGTTTGGGATGGACGCTGTCCCACCCATAAGCAAATGTTAAATGTGTAAAATAATGTTGTATATTAAAACTTTTCTAGTCGATTTTTGCTTACTTCAACATCCACCATCCCCTTAGTTTGAAATCTTTCACAGCCAGTTCTTCTATTCATACTTCATATGCAAAAAAAGAGTTCATTCAAAGCCTGACTATTTTGCGAGTTATATATTAATCAAGCTTGGATGGGCTTTTTTATTTCAAATGAAATCTATATATTTTAACTGATTTTAAGTATTTCCTAAAAATAAATTAAACTTAAGTTTACCATTTTTAAAAAATCAATCTGATAAGTGTTGAATAAAAGCTGTACTTTCTGGAAAACCTAGTTTTGCACAGTACACAACACCACACTATATTTCATACTTAATCCATATAAAGAAGGACTGAATCTTTAGCGAACATGATAAATGAACCGCGCATACTTTCAGTAAATTTACTTACCAAAATCTTCAATTTTTTATGACGAACTAAATTTTTCGTTTCAGAATTTGGCAACATACACAAAAAGACATATATTTTTATAACGTCTTAAAAAGAACTTATGAGTCCCAGGCCCATTTATTTTATACGAGAATATTTTTCAAAACATTATAAAACATCCCAACGGCAATTACTTAAAAAATTTCTTTACTTGATGGCTGGTTTTAAAATGTACATTATAACATGTGCTTTCACATTTAGAAAGTAACCGCATCGGGATCTTTAATAAGTAGTGTTCTTAGCATGGAGTTAGAAAGAAGGAGATAAAACTCCTATGGATGAAACGATTGAAAATGCCATAATGCTTTGAGAATTACATCTAGGTGTCACTAGCGTTAGCAAAGTAGCTGCTATTGTTAATTGACACAACAGAAAAACGGAGTATTCAATGTATGCATTTTTGATTATTTTTAAATTAAGAGCTCCTTAATTATGAGTACAATTAACCAATATTTTTTCATAGTTGTAGGATAAAGTACAGAATATATGAGGATGAAAATAAATTGAAAGGTAAAATAATTTTGAATACGTAAAAATATTCTTTATTGTTTCAGTTCTACTTTCCATTGCGATAATAATTTATTTTTGCAAAATTGATAGGTTAAATAAATATTTTAGGCCTTTCGCCATAAAAATACATACAATGCAGGACTACTTATATTATCCCAACGCCACGTGAATTATTGTCTCAAACGATATTGTCGTTTTTTTAATATGAAGTTTTAACTCCTTACATTTATTTCAGTGGTTCTTATATATTCTATGGAAATTCTACGATCTCTATATATTACTTAATAAAGGAATATGTATGTGTTCCCGTCTGTCTGTGCAGTTTTTAGCTGTAAGTCTACGCATCATACGGCCATAGAATTAGGTGCATATTCACTTCTGGACCCGGAAAGGGGCAACTTGGAATTATTTTTACTTCTTCATACTATGTAATATAATACAGAGAAAATATTTTTTTCTGTTCGAGATTTTCGAGATATATGCCAATATATGTTTTAAGGCCTTCTGAACACGTTTCGACTATGTTTGCAGAGATGTCCGTCTGTCTGTCTATCTGTATGTATGTCTGTGACTGCTTTTTCGTGTTCACGATAACGACCACAAAAAATTAATGGATTTTCACGGAATTTTATATCCTGCTTTGTTATAAAAAATCTAGAACTAAATAGAATTTTCTTAATTCGAGCGAAAACTAAAGATGAAAGTCATTTACTAGAAATATCCACTGTTCTTTTTTCATCATCTTCCTATTGAATGTAATAAGTTGGATTTTGTTTCTCACAACACGAAGTAGGTCAGCATATGTTCACTTTGCTTGGGGCGGCAATTACACGAGGGCTGCACTTGCATCACTGACAGTACTGAAAAGAAGAAATGAAAAGGAAACATCGGCTAGTAACATGGAATAGTAGTCTGAGCTCTTTAGACGTACTTACACATTCTTATAATTAGAATTGATATTTGTCTAAGCTTAACTTGCTGTTTATTAAAATAAATGGGAATAACCGACTTCTAATCGGTGATTTTAAATATTTTTGATCGATGAATTTGTGAAGAGAATTTTTCGAAGGACTTCTTGGCGCCCGTAATAACCACCAGGTGAATATAACATGAGTTTGTAACGGAGAGTGGTAGATGTAGCACATATAAAATGACAACATTTAGAAAAATATGTTTTGAATTAGCACTGAATAACACTGCATATTTTAATTTCGCACTTTCTCAAGCTATGTAATATAGCATAGAGAAAGTATTGTTTTCACGAAAATTTTGAAATTAAATGTTTTAATGCTAATATATGTTTTAAGACCCCCGGAACACTCTTTGATAAATTTTGGAGGGATGTCCGTCTGCTGTGGTCGATTTCTTGTGCACACGATAGAGGCAACAAATATAAATGAATTTTCACGAAACTGTACATCCAGATTTTTTGTTAAAAAATCTAAAACTAAATATATATTTTTTTTTTTAAATTCGAGCAAAAACTTCGAAATTTATTGGAAATTTGATATTTCATTAACATGACAGCATGGGACACAATTTGACATAATCATACATAAAAGGGTTTATTTATGGCTCAATAATCACGAGGTTTTATAGTTTTAATCATTGTTGTGAAAAATAGCCGCGACACAATATTTTGTTCATGACGTCATTAACTGCCCTCAGGGGTGGGGGCAAGCCCCTTCCCCCAGGAGGTACATGTTAAAGCATGATATCAATTGAAAGATTTTTTTCAAACGCTTCAAACTGAAGGGTAACACCCTATAATTGCAATCATTTGGACCGATTTTTCAAAAATGTTCTTGTAAAATTTGTAAAAACGAAAACGGATTCTGGTATGAGAAAGTCGAGTTGGACCACACTCCAGGTAATTTTAAATTTGGAATTAGTGTCTTAGTTATTTTATCTATTTTATGCCCAATTTACAACGATTTTGGACGATATTTACACAAATTAGTTCCTTAACGATGATTGCGGATGTTGACTTTATTAACACCAGAGAAACCTAAACATAATTTTAAAAGCATTATGGTATTTTCAAGTTTTCATCCATGAAAGTTTTATCGCCTTCTCTCTAACTCCATGCTTGTTGTTGTTGTTGAGACCCAGACCGTCCGACCTACCAGAAAGGTGTAAGGTAACAGTTTGGACGTCCGGGAAGTGCCACCCAATTTAGACCGGAACCCAGTGGGGGAGGCATCCACAGGGACCGTACCCTCCTTCCCCTACCACCAACCTCTCGGAAGGACTTACGGACCCACATGTTTAACGTGATCGTTAACTCCATGCTTGTGTCATATATCAAATTTTCTTGCGGTCAGTGCTGGTCAGTTACTGGCTATTTGGTACTGAATAACTGTAAAAAGCGTGAAACCGATACATTGTTACTTGCCGCGGTAAAGGGGAAGTGTATTAGAAAACCATAGTATGCAGTTGTTTCCTGACTTTGAAGTGCATAATACTATTCACAATTTTACATGAAAATTTACAATGTAAATTGATTAAAATGTAAATTTTGTCTAGCAGTTATTGTCTATATTTAAGAATATGTTCGCCACTTATTTTCACTTCGCCACTGATGAAGGCCGAAAGCGCTATGGCCGTGTGTCGTACGGCGTGCATGACATTTTGTAATTTCAATTACAGATGCCAACCAAAATAATGAACTATCTAAATGCTGCAGAGGTAGCCAATCACAACACATGCATACATAAACAGTGGTCATCCCCTGCTGCATCAACAACGAATGGTAGATGTGGGTGGAAACAATGGGGGAAAGAAAAAAGCGCCCCAAAACTGTATTCCAAAAAGTTCAGTCGACTTCAAATTTTCGAACGAGCTAACATCATGTTTCTTGGTTTTTGTGAAAACGGTATTTCGAACGTGAGCGATAAAATGGAAGCTTGTTGCAGTTATGAGATGTGCAACAGTTTCGTACATCATCGAGATTGCACGAATACGTACTTAACACAAAGAGTAGAGGTAAATCAACTTTCAATTTGTCACTAATTAGCACGGAAGGCACACACTTGTATGGATTATGCAAATAATGAACAATCAGTTCGTAAGAGTAGATTATATTAAAGAGTTCTTAGATATTGAACTAAAAGAACTATTTTGAGTGTCGATTGCTTAAAAGAAACTGTTTTAAAAATATATGTCAATTTTATTATGTGTGTAAATATGTATTAATGAAATGTTGTCAGTGTTATATGTCTTATAATAATAGATTTAATAATAGTATCATTAATCAAGATACAATGGATATCTATAACTTAAAATATTAAAATAAATTGATCAATTAAATCAAGTGTATTTATTTATATTTTGTGTGTTCGTCTCTCCAGTTTGAGGACCTGGAGCTTACATGCTCCACCCTTAGCGACGGCATCATAGGTAAGTCTTATAGTGGTAATTTTGATAAGGACAAATTTTACCTTATGACACCGTGTGATTTAAGTCGTCGTAAAAAGGAGATTTTTTTAAAAGGCTTTTAATTATGGCCAATTTTTTGGTTGTCTTTATTTTTAAAGTATTAATTATTTTGACGTGTTTCCATACTATTTTATATTAGAACCAAGTTGACTAATATGAGAAGGAGCATGAACGAATCTTTAAACAAGGTGTTCGTCCACCTTTAAATTAGAATCGTCCCCTTTCAATATCATAAATAAGGGCTGGAGCTCCAGGACGCTGGGGATCCCGGCAAAAATCGACCATGTCCGCCCGGGCCAAACCGACACTGATTCATACGATAAAATAAATTTCCATGTTGTCAAGCATTTGTCTTACTACTTTTCAGCATAGTTTTCTAGGAGATTAATGCATTTGTCTTATCTTGGCACAATACTGCAAGCCCTTGCATGGCTGACAGCTGGGTCTTGATTTGTTTGCCCTTCAGAAACTACAGTTTGCGCTCTTTATCATCAAGAAACATTTGCCTTTAAAAATGTTTGTTTAGAGAAAAGGTAAATAACTTAACTCAACTCAACTCAATGGCTGAAAGAAACTAGTAGCAGCTGCTATTTAAGCCTCTCAAAAACAGGCATGTTACATTTTTGACGTTTTATTTTGTTTCACAGTATATATTGAGTAGTGTCGAAAATAGTCGTTTTAATCAAAAATCGTCTCAGTTGGATTCTGCCTCGTAGTCAGTAATTGAAGTGTGCAAATTTTCGCACCTTCTTGGTCATCCAAGGAGGGAGAGTCAGGAAAGTATCTTCGAATTCCCTTCATTTTGTCCGTTCCCGTCGGAGAAGATGAAAATCTGATTCCGCTGGATTCGGTCTTGCCGACAATACTATAAGTAATGATTCAGCATTCTGCATTATTTCAAAGGCTTCTGGGGGATGTATCTTTCCGAACCCCCATTTCGAAATCCCGGCTCCGTTAAGATCTGTTTCCTGGTCAATACTATAAGTATGCAAATATCCAGCCTTCTAGGTCACCAGGTTGTTTCAAGATAGTCTAAGGAATCTTTTCGAAAAGCCCTCTATTTTCTTCCCCTCGAAGAGGGGGGGGGGGTATCAGAAATACTGCTTCGTTAGATTCTGTCCCGTGGTTGTTGTTGAGACCCAGACCGTCCGACCTACCAGAAAGGTGTAAACTGTTTGAACGGCTGGGATGTGCCACCCAATTTAGACCGGAACTCAGTGGGGGAGGCATCCACAGAGACCGTACCCTCCTTCCCTTACCACCAACCTCTCAGAAGGACTTACGGACCCACATGTTTAACGTGATCGTACTCAGCGTGAACACGGCGGCAGATTTGGCAGTGGCTGAAATCGAATCAGAGCCTACTGAGTGCAATTCCCGCGCGCTAACCACTGGGCTACCGCGCCCGTAGATTCTGCCCCGTTGTCGATACTATAAATAATAAAAAATTCAATCTTCTAGGTCACTGGTAGGCTTCTGTAGAGTCCGGAAATAAAATATCATGTTAAACAATGAGTATTTACATTAATCGCACTTTAGAGATACACTTACACAATTTCAGAGATACACTTCAATAAAAGTCATTTCTCTTCACAATGTGCTACGTAATGTGACATTAAAATTAAAATTATTGGAGTTAATCAATAACACACAATCATGATGAGCATAATAAATATTATTACTGTTACATACAGCTAAAACTGCAGCTAACGCAATGAAACTAATAAAACTGTGTTTAAAGCAGCATCCTACACAAAATTAATATTGTCAACCTGTTTAAAAGGGAAAAACGCGTTCTTCATTTGGTCAAACAAGAAGGGTAGCCCTCATTCGTCAATGCAAGATCGACAACTGCTGTTAGAACAGCAAACACATAGAAAGGGGTTTAAAGGGGGGGGGAGCAAACAGAAGCATAGAAACGGGGTTGACACATTTTTTTCAATTAGGAAACATTTTTAAAAATAGACATATCGGCCATATTTCACCGATTTGGCACAATGTCGAACTATTCAAGGATACTTGCAACTTATTTTGAATTTTATGCAGATTTTTTCATATATTTATTTACTTAACTTTTTTCATATACTAGCAGCATACCCGTTCTTTGTACGGAGTATATAATATAAAGAAACTTAAAATTCACAATCATGTGCAAATTCCTATAGTATACTAAATGACAGTTTTAATCATAATATCCTGTTAAAATATTTAATTTAATACTCCTAGAAAGAAGTTTAAGAATCTCTGTTCTCGCTATACAAAATTATCTTCACGGGCAGATCTGACAAATAAAACATCCTGGCCCCTTTTGTAAGCAAATTTACAAAAAATATGGAATTGAAACAATCTATGCAAAATAAAAGCGTTAAAATTGTATGGGACCCGTATTACTTATATACGCGAATATTAGAAGATATAACCTGTATTAGTAGATTACATGTATAAATTAAAAATATCAATAAACCAGTAATCTTTAAACCTGAAGGCAGTAATTGGTTCCAATATATGCCAAAATGAAAGTGCTAAAATTATATGGGAAGATATAACCGTACTACATATAATGTCTAAGATTAGAAGATATGCCCGGGTGTTAGTAGAAGATTACCCATATTACAGTATGAGTCTCAAAAGTCTTTGCCAAAATAAAACAGATAAACATAATAAATTGAAAATATCAATAATCCCCGTAATCTTCACACCAGAAGGCCGTACTTGATTCTAATATATGCCACTAAATGTCAAAATATATGCCAATATACCTATACTACTTAGATTCTCGTAGATTAGAAGATATACCCGTGCATTTGTAGAAGATTACCCGTACAAAGTACAACATATGAGTTTCAACAATTTTTGCCCAAATAAAATAATCCTATGATAACTTGAAAATATCAATAATCTCTTAATCAATAACCCCCGAAAATATCAATAATAATAATGATTAAACCTGAAGACCGTAATTGATATTATCCAGTCAAAGATACAATGGCAATGACGTTTATTTTATATACATATCTTCTTTTTTCAAATCGGAAAAGATTTAATAAAAATCGTCTGCCTCATAAACACATTGGATTTAAATCCGTTGCTAAGCGCCACGATATCATTTGCTTCAAATAAATTGGTGGAAAAAATATCGTTTGAATAATGCTATCTTTATGGAAAGTTTGGCGACATTTTAAAAAATTGCCAAATTCATCGCCAAGTGGGACTGTAGAATTGACAGTCCCACTTGGCGACGAATTAACGAAACATCATCACAATACTATCCCCTAACAAAACACAATTCATTTCATTTATTTAGAGCAATTTTATCAATTTCAGATATTTTTATGGATTTACAAACATTTATATCAATTTGGTGACATTTTAAAAATTCGCTAAATGTGTTACTAATCAGGGCAGTTGAACTGACAGACAAATGCAAGCGAAACATCATTTCACTCTTCTAACGAAACAAATTAAATTTCATTGATTTACGTCGTTTTTAAAAAATTTGGCGACATTTCTGTCAATTTGGTAACGTTTAAGGACAGTTTTCAAGTTAGTGACATCCCGCCAAATTCGTAGCTCTGAATTTGCAGATCTGAATAAAACATCCTGATCCCGTTTGTATATTATTAAATGAAAACACTAAAATTGTATTAGAAGATACTCGTTCTACTCTTCTTCTGTTTTAATAATCGGCTAAATGAATTTATTGGCTAAGCACAATATATAATTTTATTAGCTAAACACAATATATATGCTTGAAAACTCTTTGCCAAAATAAATGAAAGTGATGTACGCAGTCCACAATTAATATAATTAAAAGAAAAATCAAACCGTTCATTTATAAGATATATTTTTATATTCATTTTTATTTATTATTCAAATCGAAAAAATAATAATAAACATACACAAACGCATTTAAATTAAATAACAATTTTGATTTCTTAATACTTTTCATTGTTGATTAAAAACTTGTGAAAAATAAACCATGGTGATAGATTTTCCATTTAAATTCATGTTTCAAACATTCAAGATTTATCTATCCTTTTGAGGAGTGGATTGTCCCGAAACCGTTCGTTCCCAAGTAGATCGCCCTGGAATCGTTCCCTGTCAAACACACACTCTGTTTTATTTTCATATATTTAACATTCATATATTATATTCATTTTTTCATATATTATATTAGTAGAGATTTTCATATATTTAACAGTTCATACTAGTGTTTTAAAAGTCAATCGCATTCGTTTCTTAATGATACATTACGTATGAAACGATTACTTATTTACCATTATTAAAGGTTCTGATTTTCTAATATTTTCGCAAACACAATCGAATGCTCTTTCGAACATTCGATCGTGTAGTAGGCTTCAATATTCGATCAGTAGGCTTTCAATATTTACTGACTGTAATATCCATACCCAATGCTTTTTCAAATCGCTCAATTCGTTTGCGAGATATATCTTTCACAGACTCACCGACACACACACACATTCATTCCTTCAGAAACGTTCAATATGTGTTCATGGAAACGTGAAGCATACTTTTCCGTCAAAAGCTTCATTTTCGACTTAAAAACTTAAATTTCAAAAACTTTATTTTCGACTTAAAAACTTAAATTTCAAAAACTTCATTTTTTGACTTAAAATCTTAAATTTCAAAAATTTTATTTTCGACTTAAAAACTTAAATTTCAAAAACTTTATTTTCGATTTAAAAACTTAAATTTTAAAAACTTTATTTTCAACTTAAAAACTTAAATTTTCGACCCCTCACAATACTTTCGCTATGTATTATACTATTATATATGTAGGTAAAATAATAAAAAAGTGTCATATATATATAAAACATATATTCTTGGGCTTAATTTTTGACTTTTTTAATTCAAAAATTATTTTTTCCACTCGGAATTTAGAAGCACCGGAAGAACGCAGTAAAAGCATCCCTCGTCTTCTTTCCTCCCCCAGTCTTCTTTCCTCTTTAACAAAATTACTTTATGAAGAAGCCTTGTACCCATTTATTTTCCACCGCTATAACTTTTTTTCAGTCAAATGGCTGGTAATAATACGGTCGCAATTACTTAAAAGTGATTTACTTCATAACGGGTTTTAAAATATGTATCAAAATATTTGCATCATAGTAAGAAAGTTAGCCGCGTGATACATTAAGTCTTCAGTGAAAATATGCCAACATATTATATTTTCGAAGAAAAGATTACGATGATCTTATTTGAGTAACCATTATAATTTAGTTTTCCATATTTTTACTAGTCAACAGTATTTAATATATGTAAAATGCAGGGTTGCATTCATTCTCTATTTATAGTGAAGTGACAATACCCCATCGATTGAAAATGATTGTAGCGGAAAATTACAAAAGTTAGGATAACGGACTCGGCAATAAAGTGAGATAAGTGAAAAGACCCAATTGGAAAAAATTTAGAACGTTGTATAATGAGTAGAAAGAAACAACAGGAACGAACGAAACTTGTGTATGGAAGGCAATAAATATCTGTAAAATAGTCGTATCAACAGAATTTGTAATACGGTGACACCTGCAATGTGTTGTTGTTGTTGAGACCCAGACCGTCCGACCTACCAGAAAGGTGTAAGGTAACCGTTTGGACGGCCGGGAAGTGCCACCCAATTTAGACCGAAACCCAGTGGGGGAGGAATCCACAGGGACCGTACCCTCCTTCCCCTACCATCAACCTCTCTGAAGGACTTACGGACCCATATGTTTAACATGATCGTACGCCGCATGAACACGGCGGCAGTTGTGGCAGGGTGCAAATCTAGCGCGCAAACCACCAGGCTACCCCGCTCGAAATGTGCCAACAGCACGCGGTGTTCCCAGGTGGTTACCCACCCAAGTACTAACCGCGCCCGATTCTGCTTGACTTCGGTGATCTAACGAGAACCGGTGTTTTCAGCACGGTAGGGCTGTTGGCTCACCTGCAATGTGTGCCAAAGTACGCCGTAATATTATTTCTCGAAATTTTGTATTTTTTAACATAGCAGCATAGGACAAAATGTGATATAATCATACATAAAAGAGGTTATGTATCACGAAACTGATCACGAAACTTAATAGTTTCAATGATTATTGTAAAAGATAGCACGATGCAATTTTTATATTCGTGACGTCATTAGTCCCCCCAAGGGGGGAGGGTTACCCCCTGTGAGATACATTGTCAAATATGGTATCAAAACTCCTTAAATGAAGGGTAACACGCTATAAGTGTAATCTTTTGAACCATCAATACCGATTTTTTCTTTTAATTTGCAAAATTTAAAAGGGGAAATAAGCTATTTAAAAATGGATTCCGGTATGAGAAAGTCAGATGGATCTCCAGTTATTTATTTTGTATAAATTCAAAACTTTCACAAACTTCTCACAATCTTTACAATAATTCATAAACTGATTCACTTCAAAATTGTGCGTATTAATTCTTCTTCCACGACTTAATATATTATCCTTTTAATCTTTATAATTTAGTCATGCAATAAAATTGATATTACTCAACATCATATTAATCAAATTTTTAAAAAAACTGTAAAATCCGTTAATTAACTTCGAAAGCAAAATTAAATTCCACACGCCTCTTTGCTTTTGTTACACCTTTATCTAGATTAGTTCCTCCATTGTTTCCTCTGTTACGGGATCCCGCTACTAAAATTTCAAATACTCACTTGTTAATTAACTCTAATCCCTACTGTAGCTGAGGTAAATCACGCAACATGTGCAGCAGCTTTTGATCACTTTGCAAGAGATCAAGTTCCAAACATCAGAGCACTTTCGTTTGTGAACAGACGTTTGCTAATATTTAAAGATCAGAACAATTTGCCAAAGTAATTAAGAAAGATTATAGATCTTCTTAGTCTCTCAAATAATAGAAGAAATCATTTTAATCATTATTATTACTTTCCTTATATACATAATGTATAAGGAAAGTATTGTGACGGGGTCGAAAATTTGAATTCGAGTTTTCGACGGGAGAGCACGTTTCAAGCACCTCTGATCACGAATCAAACATTTTTGAAGTGATGTCTCTGTGTGTGTGTGTGTGTGTGTGTGTGTGTGTGTGTGTGTCAGTGAGCCTGTGGAGACGATAACTAACGAACGAATGGACCGATTCGAACGAAATTTGGTACAAAAATCACAATCTGTAAACACTGGAAACCTATTGTTTTTATACGCAATCGAAAGTTCAGAACCCCCCTAAATTTTCGAGTGAAATTTTTAAAAAATCGTCAAAAAATCAAAACCGCTAATAAAGTTACGCAAATAGACATTTCTTATGTAATTCTTCATTAGAAAACGATTGACATAAATTTTAGAACGCTAACATGAACCGTTTTCGCGTTTTTCAAAAAAATTATCAAAAAGTTATATAAAATAAAAAAAAAATATTTCCTATTGAGAAAAATGTGCCACTTTTCATATGTAATACCATGCGTTAAATTGGGTGACATCATTCTCGTGGGTCTAGTTCGTTCCATTCATGAAAGAAGATACTTTGAGTAATACTTTTGTATTTGAACGCCAATAGTCATTTATCTGCTGTAAGGATAACTTATTTCTCCGTCCATAACGTTTGGCGAGACTTTGGCGACGAATTTGTCGAAATGTCGCCAACTTGGCGACATTTTTAATTGTTGCCAAATTAACAAAAATCTTGCCAAATGGATAAAAATGACGCTAAATCAATGAAAATGGCGACTAATTGAAGAAAATTCAATATCTTGGAAAGACTATAAGTATCTACTATAAGAATAACATTTCTTCTTAACTGTAAAAGTAGTAAATTCATTGCATTATATAAGGAAAGTCATGTGTTGCCCACATCAGATTTTTTTGTTTAATAAAGACAAAGTAAAAGTTAAGGATTTTTCATTAACTGCAGTGTAGTTCAGATGTTGTTGGTCAGAAAGGACGCAATTATTGATTAGTTTAAATTTCAAGATAGAACCTGACATGAAAAAATCGAGTAGAACCACACTGCAGTTAATTATAGTGTATAAATGCTAAACTATTCAAGATCTTTACAACAATTCACGACCTGATTGATGCACATCAAAATTGTACGTATTGAGTCTTTTGTCATGCATCAATATATTCTCCATTTAATCTTAATAATTTAATAATTTATCCATAGAATCAAATTGACATTATACAACATCTTATTTAACACATTTAAAAAACTTTAAAGTGCGTTAATCAACTTCGAAAGCAAAATTACATCCCACACGTCTCTTTGCTTTTGCTCCAACTTTGTATAGATTAGTTCATCCTTTGTTTCCTTTGTTAAGTGATCCCTCTACTAAAATTTCAAGTACTCGCTTGTTAATTAACTCTGTACTAGCTGAGGTAAATCACGCAAGATGGGCAGCAGCTTTTGATCACTTTGCAAGAGATCAGGTTCCAAACATCAGAGCAGTTTTGTTTGTGAACAGTCATCTGCTAATATTTAAACATAAGACCAATTTGCCAATGTAATCAAGAAAGATTATAGGAGATCTTCTTGATCTCTCAAGGAATAGAAATCTTGATAATCATTATTATTACTTTCCTTATACACATAATGTATAAGGAAAGTATTGTGACGATGTCGAAAATCCGAATTCGAGTTTTCGACGGGAAAGCACGTTTCAAGCATCCCTGATCACGAATCAAACATTTTTGAAGTGATGTCTGTGTGTGTGTGAGAAAATATGCATGTGTGTGTGTGTGTGTGTGTGTCAGTGAGTCTGTGGAGACGATATCTCACGAACGAAAGGAGCGATTCGAATAAAATATGGTACAAAAATCACAATCCATAAATACTGGAAGCCTATTGTTTTAAAACACAATCGAATATTCAGAACACCCTAAATTTCCGCTTGAAATTTTGAAAACCTCATTAAAAAATTAAAACCTTTAATAAAGTTACGCAACTAGACACTTCTTATGTAATTTTTCCTTAGAAAACGATTGACATAAACTTTATAACGGTAGCATGAACCATTCTCGAGATATTGCACATTTTTCAAATAAATTTATCAAAAAATCCAGTATATTAAAAAAATATATTAACTGTTAAGAAACATGCTCACTTTTCGTATGTAATATCATGCGATAAATTGGGTGACGCCATTCTCGTGGATTTAACTCGTTCCATTCACGAGAAAAAGTACTTTGAGTAATACTTTTGCATTTGAACGCCAATAGTCATTTATCTGCTGTAAGAATAGCTTATGTCTCCGTCCACAATGCTTTGCAACAATTTGGCGACGAATTTGGCGGAATGTTGCCAACTTGGCGACATTTTTAAATGTTGCCAAAGTAACGAAAATCTCGCCAAATGGATAAAAATGACGCCAAATCAATGAAAATGACGACTAATTGAAGAAAATTCAGTATCTTGGAAACAATATAAGAATAGCATTTTTTTAAACTGTAAAAGTAGTAAATTCATTGCATTATATAAAGAAAGTTATGTGCTGCCCTCATCAGATTATTTTTCTGAGTGAAGACAAAGTAAAAGTCAAGGATTTTCCCATTAAGATGTAGTTTAGAAATTGTTGGTTAGAAAGCGAGCAATTATTGAAAGGAATTTTAATTTCAAAATTAATCTTATGAGAATGTGTCGTTACTTTAAATGTGAGGTGAGCGTTATGTTGACATATGTTTTGACAGTGACGTATAATTAAAACGTTATTTATTATTTCAAAAGGTGTCTTTTCACTTGCTGCATTTTACTTATTTTTAATTGTAACAATAAATTAACCATGTACTAGTTACAGATTGAAAACATGAAGCAGAAATTAAATATTTGTACGATGTTGAGAATCTCTAACTTTTCTTAAAAATGTTTTTAAGTGTATATATTTTTAATTATGACTTTTAATTTATGAATATAACAGTTAATCAATTGGGAGATAACTGTTGTGGTTTTATGATTGCCTTGAAAGAGATTAAGCTCCAGACACATAAATGTAGTTAAGAGCATCCTGTTGCTAATGGAAACTAATGCATGGAAACTAATTTTATATGCAATCAGAAAAAATTGCTCAAGGTCTTCAGCTGAATTTTTAGTAACGTGTTGGAAACAATAAAATAAAAGTTGTGGGTTTTCCATAAAGATAACAGTTAATGATAGATTAGAAAGTACGAAATTATTGGGAAGAATTATACTTGTAAAATTGGCCTGTTCAGCCTTAATGCTGACTTTCAGTACGAAATGGTTTATGATGAAATATATCTTTGGCAAACAAATTTAATTAATGCTGAATTAATTATATTTTACCTTAATAATATGCATAATATTTTCTTTACATTTACATTGTCTTACATTTTCTTTAATTGTGATAACGATGTTCTAATGACATTTACAATATAAATAGGTATAATTTTTAATGGCTAGAAACAGAAATTATATGTTTGTACAGATCCAACATAGCTTTTCTCAAAGCTATTTTTAATAACTTTATAGAATGTCAAGGAAAGTCATGGACCAGTTCAATAACTCGAGAAGTTTTAGGGGCATCATATATTTTTATGCAAGTGTATAAGAAACTCCTATGGCGCTATAAAGAAAACAACTTTAAGGGGGGCTGACCCATTTTCAGGGGGGAGGTCTAAGGTGACTTTATTGCTTCTTGTTAGAAAATAGGTGGGAATCAATTAGATGCTATAGAATATTGTAAAATCAGTACTAAGCATTTTTGTCCAACTGCAAAAGATGAAAAGGAATTGTAAATGAGTATAAAAATAAACTTCTCCCTCCGCAAAAAAACCGTACAGAGTATTTTAGCAATGTGGTCCAATAAAACTAACTTTATTATGCACAAATACAGAATCTTCACCTTCAGCATAGATGCATACTTTCGCACGTATAATAAGACGTCGTTTGAGTGTTTTGCAATATGCGTTTACAGTTTATATTGAAGCGTAAGCAGATTAATAATGTAAGTAGATGATTAGTAATTAACCATGTACTAGTTACAGATTGAAAATATGAAGCAGAAATTAAATATTTGTACGATGTTGAGAATCTCTAACTTTTCTTAAAAATGTTTTTAAGTGTATATATTTTTAATTATGACTTTTAATTTATGAATATAACAGTTAATCAATTGGGAGATAACTGTTGTGGTTTTATGATTGCCTTGAAAGAGATTAAGCTCCAGACACATAAATGTAGTTAAGAGCATCCTGTTGCTAATGGAAACTAATGCATGGAAACTAATTTTATATGCAATCAGAAAAAATTGCTCAAGGTCTTCAGCTGAATTTTTAGTAACGTGTTGGAAACAATAAAATAAAAGTTGTGGGTTTTCCATAAAGATAACAGTTAATGATAGATTAGAAAGTACGAAATTATTGGGAAGAATTATACTTGTAAAATTGGCCTGTTCAGCCTTAATGCTGACTTTCAGTACGAAATGGTTTATGATGAAATATATCTTTGGCAAACAAATTTAATTAATGCTGAATTAATTATATTTTACCTTAATAATATGCATAATATTTTCTTTTCATTTACATTGTCTTACATTTTCTTTAATTGTGATAACGATGTTCTAATGACATTTACAATATAAATAGGTATAATTTTTAATGGTTAGAAACAGAAATTATATGTTTGCACAGATCCAACATAGCTTTTCTCAAAGCTATTTTTAATAACTTTATAGAATGTCAAGGAAAGTCATGGACCAGTTCAATAACTCGAGAAGTTTTAGGGGCATCGTATATTTTTATGCAAGTGTATAAGAAACTCCTATGGCGCTATAAAGAAAACAACTTTAAGGGGGGCTGACCCATTTTCAGGGGGGAGGTCTAAGGTGACTTTATTGCTTCTTGTTAGAAAATAGGTGGGAGTCAATTAGATGCTATAGAATATTGTAAAATCAGTATTAAGCATTTTTGTCCAACTGCAAAAGATGAAAAGGAATTATAAATGAGTATAAAAATAAACTTCTCCCTCCGCAAAAAAACCGTACAGAGTATTTTAGCAATGTGGTCCAATAAAACTAACTTTATTATGCACAAATACAGAATCTTCACCTTCAGCATAGATGCATACTTTCGCACGTATAATAAGACGTCGTTTGAGTGTTTTGCAATATGCGTTTACAGTTTATATTGAAGCGTAAGCAGATTAATAAACTCATCTCTTTTATAGTCGTTATTTAGAGATTTATTTATTTTTTTATTTGCAAATTTCTCTGTAGGACAAAAATGTTTAGTACTAATTTTGCAACGCTCTACAGCTTGACTTCCCCCCCTATCTCTAACAGGAAGCAAGATAACCCTTTTACCCTCCAATAAGTAAAGGTTAGTACCTTCCTCTTGAAGTTTTCCCATCGTGTAGTGCCAAAATTTTTCTATATACCTGCATAAAAGAATAAACGACAACCTTAATACTTCTCGAGTTACTGGCCTGCTTCATGACTTTCCTTAATACCATGTATATAACTTTATGTATATCTTTTAACTTAAAAGGAAAGTATTATTTGGGAGTCAAAAACCCAATCTTCATGTTTTCAGGAAGTTAAATGTTTTAACTTCCCTAAGTACATTTCAACAATTTCTAATACCTGTATGTCTGTCTGCAAGGGAGACTGCTAGCAAGATAATTATCGAAAACATAAAGTTATTCTTCCTCAATTTGTCACAATTATAAAAATCTGCAATTATAATATGTACTTTAATTTTCAAAGCGTTTATTCAATGGAAATGCCTTTAATTATATTTGTATATATATATATTTTTACTTGAATAAAAAATTCTAAAAATATTATGTTAATAATTTGTCAAAAAAGCCATTTCCTTCTGTAATTCTGTAGACAGGGTAATTTTCTAAAACATAAAGTTATTTAACCTAAGTTTGGCACAATTATAAAAATTTGCAAATACAATAAGTTTATTAATTTTCAAACCATTTATTCAATTAAAAGGTCTTAAATCACATTTATATATGTTTTTAACTCGAATAAAACTTCTAAAATAATTATGTTGAAACTCTAAATAAATGGAATTTCGTTCTATAATTTTGCATTTAAAAGCGTGCAATATAATTAATAAGACTAGAACGTGTGATGTTTCTCAAACTTTATAATGTGTGATCTAAAGTGGGGAAAATGCTAAAAATTAAATAGGTTCAATATTAGTTAATAAGTGAAAGATTTTTAAAAATTTCAAAGAAGAGTTGTTTAGACCGTCAAATAGTTGATAAAAAACTACCGCGATAATAACGCGATGAATTAAAACTTCTTAAAATATAGAACATATACAAACATAATATGAACCCTGTAAAATGAAGGATAACATGCTATAATTATGATCATTTGGAACAACGCGGTGATACAGACTTTTCAAAAATTTGTCTTGTAAAATTTGATAAAATTTGATAAAAATAAGTATTCGGATATGAAAATGTCGAGTTCAGTCACATTCCAGCTAATTTTTATATCCAAACAGAAATTACTCAAACACAAAGCTTTTATTTATCCATCATGCATTTATATAATGATCATAGAATTAAACAGAAAATGAGATAATACTGTCATATTTTGGATCATATTTCCATTGTAGATAACAGCATCAGAAAACCGGTTTCTATCGTATTATACACGCGTAGGCATAAAATAGTCTATATGTGCAATGGCAAAAGAAAAAAAAAACCTTGCCATGCATCAAGATTTTGAAAACACGTATAGATGTCGACAAATTTAGTTCTGTATAGTTGGCTTTAAATGTCTTTAAAATTTGCCTGAAACTGCACAATTCCGCAACGGCCAAGTTCATGTTTACAGAGCAAACGAGATACTGCATATAGTAATTTTGTTGCTGCTGACACAAGCATTGACTATTTCTTGTTGACGAGAACATAATTAATGCAAAACCAGTCCATGGATGCCATTACCTGCAATAAGAGCTCAATCGTAACTCCCTTACAGCCGTATTGTGGAGTATAAACTCAGTTTGTTCAGCGTCGTGTAACTTAAGCACAATTATAAAGAACTAGTACTTAAGCCTGTAAAAGACGGAGAAATGTTAGTTGCAAGTTAATTTTACTCTTAAAAATTAACTTGCACTTTTAAAACATATATTCTTATATTGTTTAAGGATGTATGATGCTTAGCATCGAAATCCGTCGCCAAACATTGGCTGAGCTTGGTTTTGCCCTGTGATCGATAGGATAAATGCTCAAAGTTTCAGTCATCTTGGTAACCGGGGGGGGGGGGGACTATTTGGAACTATTTGGAAAGTCTTTTTGACTCCTCTCTCTCATTTTGCCCGCCACCTGTGGGTTTATTTCTTGTTGATTAGGTTCTCTTCGACGATTTATGTTATAAATATTCATTAGCTTTCCATATCTCCAGAGGGCTTCTGGGGGGTTTTGAAAGACAAAAACAATTTATATAATTATTGCATAACTTTTAAAGTCAGTTACGTGGTAGGATCGAATGTTTCGTTCCCATTCTTCTTCTTCGAGCTAGACCGCCCAACCTACCCGAAAGTGTAAGGTTTGGACGGCTAGGAGTGCCACCTATTTAGAACGGAACCCAGTGGGGCGGCACTCACAGGTACCGTATGCTTCTTCACCCACCACCAATTTCGTCCCCATTGCTGTTAGCAAAAATTGGTATAAGACAAGATTTCTGCTACCAATGCAAGTGATAATTGACTATTCCATACAAACAAAACATAATAAGCTCAGGACTAGTATATGTTGTCATATGCGCTGTGCGGGCATTTTTCGCTCTATTAGGTGGGTTCAGTGGGTATGGTTGTCATATTTTGCTAAACTTTTATCCTTTTTATCCTTATTTTAGTGACAATCAAATTTTATTTTTTCATTACCATTACAGTATACTTATCTAGAGAGTACATCTAGTTCATTGCTAATATTCTATTTTACATAACCCATATATTAAATTTTCAAGTATGCACACATTTTGGCGGGCACTAATTAGCTCTAATCACTACTTGCTGAAGTAAATAAAGAAACATGAGCAAGAACTTCCATAAATACCTTGAATGATCTCAAGTTCTAAACATCGGAGGAAATTGGTTAGTGAACAACAATTTGCTAGTATCCAGAGATAAAAGCAATTTACCGGCATAATCAGTGAAGATTACAAGAGATCTATCTAGCTCTAATGAAGATAATAAATCCTTGTAATCATTATTAATCTGATAGTAAGTAACAAAGTAAAAATGGCAGATTGTCCATTATAATTACAGTTATTGGTTCATCGGAAAGTATGCAATTATTGGGAAGTTTTCTAATTGCAAAATTGGACTGATAAGACTTTACGCTTATTTTCAGTTTATATAGATTTCTGTCGAAATATGCTTTTGAAATCGTATAATTTAAATGCTCAATTATTCTGCCGGATGACACAAATACATTTATTACAGCATTATCTGTAATTTGATTTTATTTGTAGTTCCCACCATTGCGATTACGAAATATTAATCATATTCAGGTTATTAACGTAATTGTCAGACAATATATATGAAATTATTGTATAGTTTGATTTGCAACTTGCATATAACTATTTTAAATTTATTATAAAGAAAGTAGAAATATATATAGCAATTGTCCGACGTGTTTATGTTCTTCCAGATACTCCACAAGCTAAGCCTTCTAGGTCACCCTCAGGTGACCTAGAAGGCTGAATCTTTAAACACTTATACTATCGACCAGAAAACAAAACCTAATGGAGCCAGATTTTAAATTTTCCTCCCTGGGAGCAAAAAAAATTAGAAATATTCGAAACATCTTCCCAGGCCCTCCAGAGCAAGATAACCACGGAATAGAACCAAACGAAGTTATTTTTTTAATTTCTCCCCCAGAGACGGAAAAAATTAAGACAGTGGGAGAGGAAAGACTTTCCATTTCCTACTAAAGCACTCTGGTAATCAGAAAGACTGAAACTTTTCATACTTATAGTACCGACCAGAGGTCAGGAGAAACTTAGCGAATTTTGGGTCAAAAGAAGATTTTCAACATTAGGCGCCATGCATTGTTAAACAAAATCATCTATAAAATAATTGTTTAACGTGTTTGTGTCTTTTCAGATCTCCCTGTGGCCTAAATGACTGAATCCTTGCTCACTTATAGTATCGATCACGATACAGAACCTAACCGAGCAGTTTTTTTTATTTTCTGCCCTAAAAACCGAGAATTTTTATTTCTAAAAATATTTCCAGACCCCCCCCCCCTTCCCCAGAAGCCTCTCTTTTGACCTAGAGTGCTAAATATTTGCATACTTATCCTACCAACTACGAACCAGACCCTAACAATGCTTCGATTTTCGAAAGGATTTTCGAAATTCACCTTCTGGGCCAATAAAATGGGTTTATTTCCAGATTATCTTTCTGGACCCCCCCCCCCAAAAAAAGCCTTCTCAGTGACTTGGTATGATAAATCTATGCATACTTACTGTATTAATCTCAGAACAGAATCTAACAGAGCCAGATTTTCAATTTCCATTCCCGGGAGCAGAAAACATGGGGAGTATTCGAAAAATCTTTCCAGACTGACCAATACCCTCCCTGATGGCTTTGGAGGCTGAATTCCGGCCACTCAAACAGTTACTACAAACCCTAGGGTCAGTCGAGTAGTCTGGGCTTGTAACACGTATCGTATCAACTACGGGACAGAACCAAATTGAACCTATTTCGGATTAGTAAGAGGCATATTTAAAACATTAATAACCATGCATTTTTAAACAAAATAAAACGTCTTTAAAAAGTCATTTTTTTAAGATTATCAGTCTCCTGCATTTGGTAGGCTTAAATACTAGTTTTCTCTTATAAATACGGTTACTTCATAAATCTTAATATAATGGTTAAACTTATGAACTTAGATCAATTTCGTGAGATATTTTCGTTTAATTTCAAATTTTATGGCTGTTCGCTGAAGCACGGGAGTTCCGTAAATAAAATATTTATAACTGCCACTGAGTTAGTAAAACACCGTGACACAAACGACCGCCGACATTTGCTTGGAGAGAATGGCAACGGTCTTTAAAACTGCAGATAATCAGAGCTGTAGATGCTTTTAGTCGCTGTTTTTATAGATGCGGGTGGGGCGCTTTCTTGGATAATTTCCACAGTTATATTTGAGCTAGTTTTATGTTATGATTTTTATAGGTCAGTGAAAAAAAACACTTTTGCTGTAAGTGTTTGTTTATAGAGTGTTTCACGTTTTATATAACTGGGCAGAATGTTAATACTGGCAATTTCAAAAAGCAAAGACTTCATAGTAGAGATATAATGCTTGTGGATTTTATTTTAAGCAAAGGTTTTATAGTTTTAGCAATGAGGAAAAGAATACAATGCCCTACCTATCGTTATGACGAAGTATACCTAAAACTTTGTTTTGACTATAGAACTGCTAGGAGGATGATATATCAATAAAAAGAGATACATAAAAGTTTAGATATTAGCACTCAACATACCATTTCAGTAGCAAAGAGGAAAAAATCTTGAAGATTGAAGAACCCCAAAATTTTATGAAGTGTACATGAAACAGCTTTTGATATAAAGCTCTTTCAAGATTTGTGTATATGGTTATTACTTTATTTTATGATATTGCCTTGAAAATTTGATATTGAAAAATTTGCAAAAAGATTTGAATCCTTGATAATCAAAGATATTTTATACATTTATGACATTGCTGAATAGTAAACTAATTTTCTCCTTAAAGTCTCAGTCTGAATCAAAATGCGATTCTGGACTTATGTATTGAACACAATTAATTATGTTACTAGCCATACCACTCCAGCAGTGCAAGAAATTATCTCGAATTGCCTTGCATCTTCCAGACTTAAAGCTTAGTTAGGGTAAGATCCCAAGCCTCTCCAGCTGTCACAACGCTATATTTAAATTCAGTCGACAATTTTACAACATTTCACGTATTTTATCTTAAGAGAACACTAGAAACTAGAAATATGAGCCATTCTCCTGGGTACGACCAGTTGAGATACCAGCTACACCACTCCAACCATATAAAGAATTAAATTGAATTATCTTACAGCTTACTTTGAATTCCCTCGGTCATTAATATGCAGCCACTTAAGTAGAACATAAAATACCGCAGACCTTACTTCAAGTAAAGGTGCAGTTGAGATTTTTAATTTTAACAAATTCATTTTTGTTTGTATGCAAATGACATTCGGGTGTTGATTTTGAATAGAAACGGAAACTTGCTATTCAATGACACTACAGATCGACAGACCATAAAACTCAGAACATTCAACAGTGTCATAGCCATGATGTCTCCCGATGTGACACTGGATTGTCCTTACATTTTTATAGGCGTTTTTTGAAGTAAACACCTGATTCCAAAATATGATAAAATCAAATGCCAGAGGAAGAGCAAGTACAGGTAACCGTTTCAATGAATCATGCTGCCCAAGAATATCACACGAAGATACAATGACCAAAAAAGAGTGCTATAATCGATAGCCTGACGGTCTACGACCCAAAGCTTCCAAGTACTCCAAGGGGTCAAGGGCGCTCCTATATAAGAAAACTCGAGGACCCGTACTTACGTGCCATGCGTAGATGTAGTAATCAGGACCTGTAGCATATTTGTACTACCCCTTGTTTTACTTGTTATAATTTTAACTACTTTTCGACCTCGAGTTGAATCGTATCCTTAGCATTTGGATACCTCGACGCAACTAGCCTACCCATACTGATCACCGATCCTTAATCATCCTTAATCATCGAATCCTTAATCATCCTTAATCATCTAATCCTTAATTATCCTTAATCATCAAATCGTTAATCATCCTTAATCATCGAATCCTTAATCATCCTTAATCATCGAATCCTTAATCATCTCCTTTCTTTATCTTCGCCGTAAATTTTTAAATCACGGTACTTTTCAGAAATTTTCATTGGACTCTAATAGGCGCAGTATTTTTCTAATGTAGCGATAA
Source organism: Amaurobius ferox (assembly GCA_951213105.1). Classification (NCBI taxonomy): domain Eukaryota; kingdom Metazoa; phylum Arthropoda; class Arachnida; order Araneae; family Amaurobiidae; genus Amaurobius; species Amaurobius ferox. The sequence goes on along the minus strand of OX578135.1, from coordinate 34,435,861 downwards.
AAAGCACCCATTTCTCCTCTAAGCCCTACTTTCAAAGATCCCTTTTTCTATTCCAACTTAATTTCCGCAAGAGGCAAAAGCTGGAAATTTTCCCAGCCCAGGGACTCCAATAAACTGAATTCCTCGATCCTTGATGCAAAGGGAAACTTTGCCTATATGTGAACGGCGGAGTCTCTGCATGACAGGCGACAGTTTTTTGTAGAATGTTTTTTAACTTTGACTTTTTTTGGAGTTGCGCCGGTCCACATGGTGCCTCCTTTCGCCTAGAGACAGCACTTCCCTTTGTTGTTCATTGGATATTTACGTTGCGTCATTTTGCACAAATCCTTGAAACGGTTGCTTCTATTCGCGTTTCTTCTAAATTTGAGAGTTATCAAGTGGTACATCAGAAGACATCTTGGGTAGGCTATTGTTCAGTGTTTCGTGTATATGGGTTGGGGATTTGTAGTGTCGTTCAATAGTAAATTTCCATTTTCATTCGAAATCTGTAGTTGAATTTAACTTGCATACGAAAATGTATTTTATATAACTTATACCATCTCAGCGGTTACAAATATAGATAATAGTCCTGAGTGACAATTAGTGATTTATATGTCATTCAATGTTTCTCAAATATTACAATTTTAATTTATGGTAAAGAGTATTTTATGTTTACATAAAATTTCTTAAATAGATATGTCAGGTGTGGGGACATTAAGGAACATTTATGATCAAATTGGAGTCAGGTGGCTTTTCAATTAACAAGCTTCAGAAACATAAATGTAAATTAGTCGGCAAAGAATTTCCTTGAGGTAAATTATTTTTTTCTAAAAACCTATTTGAATGTAAGATCATTCACAACAGAGTACGATTACTGACTAAAATTCTGTACCTTTTTTGTACACAATTTTGTAATTTATTATATATGTCTAAGATCAATATTTAAGGAATAAAAGCCCAGGTCAATGTTTTTAGGACACCCTGTATGTGTGTGTATGTGTGTGTGTGCGTGAATTCATGAATCCGGGACAGATACTCTGTATATAAAAGTATTTGAAATTCAACTGCTTTCATAAATGGAAAAATTTTTATGTAAAATGTGTGTCACATGTGCCTTCGTACATGAAAAAGTTATATATAAACGAACCGACAAATGAAAGATACATTTCAAATACGAAATGTCGCTGAAATTCAAACACTAAAATTTTATAAATAAGGCAGTTTCAACAGACTAAATAAATACCGATCTAACTCGGCTCCAAATATTTTCAAACTCATGCCGATACTGTCCGGTTCAAAACTTAGCAATAAAATGAGACAGTCTGGCACTGTTCTTGAGTCAGTTCTGGGTTAGTCCGCGCAGAGCACTTTGCTACAATAAATTTCTAAACTTTAAGAATGGAAACTTTGGAATACCTTATACAATATTTCAATGTTATTGTCGCGTTTGCTACTTTAAGGTAATAGCTCTCTAGACCTACTTCATGGTAATAGCTCTCTAGATCTACTTCATGGTAATAGTTCTCTAGATCTGCTTCATAGTAATAGCTTTCTAGACCTACTTCAAGGTGCTAACTTCCAAACGTTCTTTCAGTGGAATATTTTCTTCACGAGAGTCTTTCAGGGGACATGATTCGATTTATGTATCAAAAGTAACCGATTTCAAATTTCATTATAAACGCCATAGCTTGCAACATCGTTACTGCTTCTGTGTTGTCAATTTCACCCAGACATTTGTTAAGATATTGCTATTTCACATGTATTTTATCGTTTGAAGAATTTATAAAACCAATTCCAAATTTATATGGCAATCTTCATAAATGTTTTTCGCACCTCTATATAATTCTTGTAAATTGTCAGAGGATTCAAGAATCGTCAACTGGAATGAATTTCTTCAGTATATCTATCTATCATAAAATAAAATGAAGGAAACTTCAAATCGTAACAAGTGGTGTGCATATTTCATTTTCGATGTGAGTATTAAGCATTTTTATAGTATTTTGTGCACTTATATTTCGCACAGTCATATACATGTGAAAACCGAAAGTAACAGCTCTAAAACTTGAAGTAGAAGTCCTTAGTGAATCCATTTTACCCACCGAAATTCGATGCTGAATTCATATCGGTCATCATATAAATTCAATCCTTGGCCAATCCTGAGAAATAGACAGTAGAAGAAAAATGTAATCTTTTAATTGAAAATGGTATCTCTAAAATCCGAAGTAAAAATCCTCAGTGAGCTCCCTAACTTCACTAGAATTTGATACTGTATCCATATCAGTTATCATCTAAACCTAATTTACAACGTATTCTGATAAAATAGGCGTTTCAAGGGAAATTTTTGTACCTTAAATGAAAAAACCTGGCAGTTAAAATCATTAGTGAATCGAATACCTGAATCCCTAAAAAAGTGCTGAATCCATATCAGTAATCGTCTATAGTCTATCTGTTGTCCATTCTGATATATAGATGCTTCAGAGAAATTGATAAGTTTTATCCGGAAGTAAACATCCTTAATAAAAAGCCCTATCCCTCTGGAATTTTATGCTAAATTTATATCGATTATCATCAAAATTTTATTGCTTCTCGAAAAAAGATGTTTCAAGAAATGTTTTGTGCTGAAAGTGAGAAAAACTTCAGGGATCAATCCTTAGTAAACCACCTACTTCATCCGGAATTTTATGCTGAATCTATATCAATATTTATCTACGCTCTATCTATAGCATATCCTGAGAAATAGATGTTTCAAAGAATTTTATTTAATAAAAACAATACGAGTATTATGGCAGAACCACAAATAAGAATGGATATTCAACAATCTCCATAACTCTCTTGATTAAATAATTATCTGAAGATTGGCTATAGTGTATTCCATTCCTTCCTAGAATACAAGCTTATTACAAATAACATTCTAACATATCATGTTTTATCAATATCCAACATACCTAACATTTATAGCTTTACCACTCTTTCCTCTGCGTATTCTAAATTATGCTTGTTCATTAATATTCCTCACTTATAACGTAAATCGATAAAAATAGTCAAATACTTATTATCCAATTTTTCATTATATTTGAACGTTATAACGCATCTCTTCTGTGCATTATAAAATATTTTTGCCTCCAGCACTTTAGTTCTGCTGATTTGTCATCTGATGGCTTTGCACATGTACAGAAAACAAAATTTTATTTTCACTTGAATTTCCGTTACTTGAATTTCAAAACCTTTCGCCGGCAATTCAATTATCGATATGGCGCATTTGGTATGCTTGACGATATAAAGCTTTCCTTTCAGGCTGACAACAAACATTGTACTTCTGGAAAAATGTCATATGTCAATCAGATAGTTATATATTGCATATTCTAGATGCTTTTTAATGCATCTTTTATTTAAAAAAATGTTCAGAAACGTTTCATTGCTATAATAACCTAATTTGGAAATAAATTATCAGTTTTAAAGCCAGACAAAAATGTGTCTTAATGGATAACAACTAGATTTTTTTCAGAAACATAACGTCTCAAAGCAAAAAAAAAAAAAAATCTGATGTGGGCAGCTCATGTCTTTCCCTACAGACTCATATTCACGTAACCTTTATTCCTTCAATAATTCATTATATTGAGTTTAATTGCGCAAAATAAAACCCATAGTTATTTAAGATGACACTAAATCAGCATTTTTAATTCAATTTTCGCTCTCATTTGGTAACTGGACTTAATTTTAAAGGTGGTGTGGCGAAAATGCGAAATAACTAAAATATCTTAAGAACTGTGTAATGGGGTAGGTCTTATTCCTTTCATCGTCAAAAATTACGTATAAAACAAGTATTTAAGGGATATATTTGAGCATACGTAGTTTTTTATTTTAGATTTTGACGACTTTTGCGAACCATTTCGCAAAAAATCAGGTTATTTTTTTCCGAATTATACCAAAATCTAATCAGCACTAAGGTGACCCACAAGTGACTTATATACCAAATTTTGTAAAATTAGATCAATTAGTTTTTCTACTAAAGTGGATACAGGCAATTTTTGCTGGCCATTTGGCAAAAAAAGGCGGGTTATTTTATCCCGAATCAGAAAAAAAACTAATCAGTACCAGCGTCAGACACATAGACAGACACACACACACAAACATCACTCTAAATATAGTGGTTTCATGTTCTATAGGTTCTAAATCGTGGAGATTCGTCAAAAACTCCAGTTGCGATTTTTGACATGATTCCAATACTTTCCCTATACATTACCATGTATTGCAGGGAAAGTAATAATGAAAACAAGTACTAAAAAAAAAAAAAACGGCAATTCCGAATAATAAAAGTAACAATGAAAAAGTGACCGTTGATAAAAGTGCAGAAATAGGGAAAATACACTAGTCGCCAAAGTCTGACAATTTTATTTAGGGCGATTTTCAATAAGTCGTAAAGGCAACGTCAATGAATCTAAGATGATGCAAGGGTTGTCGGTAGAAGAAAATAAATTGCAAGTAGCCAGTTGACCCCATCCACAAAGTCCTTTAAACTAATAAACGGAGATAAATAACGTGAAATAAGATGCCTTTCGATCTGATGAGAAGATGCAAAACAATAGAACTCTCACTGAACTGAATGCATTTGCAGAGAAAACCAGAGAGATAAATAAATGTTCAGGAACAGAGGTAGTGATAGATGCGCTAAAAACAGATTATTAACAAATTCTCTTGTCAATGTCGCCAAATATGTCCTCCCTAAGTTGGTTTTGTGAGTTTATCTGTAATATTACGGAGACTGTATTGTTGTTGTTGAAACCCAGACCGTCCGACCTACCAGAAAGGTGTAAGGTAACTGTTTGGACGGTCGGGAAGTGCCACCCAATTTAGACCGGAACCCAGTGGGAAGGCATACACAGGGACCGTACCCTCCTTCCCCTACCACCAACCTCTCGGAAGGACTTTCGGACCCACATGTTTAACGTGATCGTACTCCGCATGAACACGGCGGCAGTTTTGGCAGCGGCCGGAATCGAACCCGGGCCTACCGAGTACAACTCCAGCGCGCTAACCAATGGGCTACCGCGCCCTACGGAGACTGTGTGTCAACTGTTTTAAGTTGTTTAATAAAGTGAAGCCCAGCATTAAAAAAGAGTTTCTACAATAAGCTAGTGGCAATTGCACGAAGAGGACTGGATGCTATTTAAGCTACTTTGTATATTATGAAGCATTTGATATTCTCAAGGAAGAAATCAATTTTCAAACAGTTAATAACATATAGACTTTTTTTTTTTTTTTTTTTTTTTTTTTGCGTAAGGGCTAACAGTATTATGTCATCATTACATTGGTTTGCTAAGTTCCCCTAGATTCCACAACTTTCATTCTAACAGCAACAGGTACGAGGAGTTCTTAAAATTGAAGACATGTAACAAATTAATATGAAGACAATCCTGTTCTGATTAACTGAAATATGAATGCTAATTTCTTGAATGAAATTAAAAAATAAATAATCTTTAGAATTTAAGAAATTAGCTCATGATTACCTTAGATTTCTTTTTAATTTTCAGATGATTTTTTAGGTGCAGGAAGGCGTCTAATCATTTCAGGCAGGTTATTTATGGATAATAACAAACACAACGCAATTGGAATATTATAGTTAAACTAGGGTACATTTTAAAATAAAATTAAAATTATCTTCAAAATATAAAATTAGACAAATGAAACACAAAAACTATATAGTCACAATTTAGTATCGTAATAAATTTAGATCAAATTACCACATTTATAATACTACTCTAAAATTGACTGCTAAAATTCACTACTAATTGACTTTAAAATAAACTATTTTAATCAAATTACTTGATTGTATGGTATTTGATTATTGTAATTAATGTAGCACTGGTTGTTTTCCTCATTGTTTGTTAATTCGTCAATTACTATTGTTTGTTTAGTTATATCTTAACTGGTCTTTAAAGTTGCGTGTTTTGTTGTTAAACTCAAAACGGCTTGTTTCCTCCATTTTGTTATTTGCTGCTTATTTCGGTGAATTTTTAATATAGTCATCCCAATGTTTATGTTATTAATGCATTATATTCGCTCTTTTACTATTTTCGCAATTTCAAAAATCTGTATCTGTTTATATGGATTGGTTGACTTCTTTTCTCTAATTTATCACCACTCTCGCATTGTTGTCAATCATTCAAAGGGTTTTTAATTCTTTCTCCCTCAGTTTTATTTTAAATACCATATCATTCTGTGCTTTTCTGTTGCATTCCTGTCGCTTGTATGGATTAAGGCGAAGTCACCTTATCGCTCGGTGTTGATATATTTATGACTGTGGTTTCATTCCAATATCTGTTACCTCCGCTACGAATCCGCTCTTTGGGTGTTCCAAATATACAGGGTGTCCCAAATACATTGACCTCGGTTATTATCCCTTAAATATTGATCTTAGATATATACAATAAATTACAAAGTTGCGTAAAAAAAGGTAGAGAATTTTATGAAATCAATTAAAATTTTCAAGTAAATTAAATTTTAAGAAATACAAAATTTTTATTTTTATACGGCCCCCGTACAAAAACATTTCCAATGAGTAAAATGTGGGGTTATACACAAATTACGAAAGAAAACAATGATTACATAAATAAATAATAATTTTGCTATTTATTGGTACAAAAGTATCTACACCGTGTAGAAATAATTACTTTACTCAAAGATTACAGAGCTTGTTCAAAAAGTTTTCCATCCATGCAAAGCAAAGATCCATTAAAGATTAGACGCAGATATTATTTGCGTATGACGCATTTTTGCGTTGCGTCATTTGCACTCTTGCTGTAACCATTTACATTTTAATTTGTGATTAATCCCTCACCAAATTTGTTTAAACATATCTCTGGGACTTTTTAAGATAAAATGGAGTACAAGGGTTATACATCACCTTATTAGTATATGGGGCACATTTTACTCATTAGAAATGTTTTTATACAGGAGCCATATAAAAATTTAAATTTTGTATTTCTTCAAATTTAATCACCTGAAAATTTTAATCGATTTCATAAAATTCTCTACCTTTTTTTACGCAACTTTGTTGTTTGTTATATATATCTAAGATCAATATTTAATGAATAAAAGCCGAGGTCAATGTTTTTGGGACATCCTCTATGTATTCTACTGTTTTTTGGTCTGCCACCTTTACAATTTCTGCTTGGAGTTTGTTAGATACACTGTTTCAACCTGGTGAACATGGATCCAAACTCTCTCTAAACAATAGTTATCACGCAATTTGCATATATTTGCTTTGTTCCAGGAAGTATTACTAGCTGTGTTAATCTCACAAGCAACAGTTGTATATTGTGTCACAGGAGGTATGCTGGATTGTCTGGAAAAACTAAAAAAAATCCTAATATCCGCTCCGGGGGAGATCGAAAATCCGACTGTGGTTGGTTCTGTCCGACAGTCGATACTATAAGCTTGCAAAGATTCAGACTTCTAGGTCGCCAGGGGGATTTTAGAGGGTCTGAAAAACTTTGAAAATACCCCATTTCTTCCGACCCCAAAGGGTAAGTCAAAATTCTGGCGAACTTCTGTCCTATGGCCATTAATATGTGCGGAAAGATTCAGCTTTAAAGGGTCTTTAAACTAACAGTCATTCAAGGTATTTGGAAGATATAAAAAGCCTTTTATAACCCCTCCCCCATTTTCTCTGCCTCCTCCATTAGTTTGTGTATTATAGTTGTTGGATAAGTGTGCAAATGTTCGCCTTTTTAGGTCACCAGGGGATTTTGGGAGTTGGGGAGGGCTGTTCAAAAGAGACAAAAACACGTTAAACACGTTAGGAAATTAAAATAATGATATGAGAATGGTAAAATGTTAAGAGAATAATGGTAATGTGAGACTGGTAAATGGTAATGTGAGACTGGTAATGTGAGAAAAATGGTAATGTGAGACTGTGGTAAGATGTTAAAAAATGATATCATATCACAAAATCAACTTTCTAATCTTATAAACGAATTTGTAGTTATGAATACACATTTTAAATTCGTTCATTCTTTCTTGATATTTATGTCTATTTCTCTAATGCCGTAGCCAAAGATATTCTCATTTCTTTAGACCGTTAATAACAATAAATTTATGAACAATTTATTTGCATATATATCCGAACATTCATATATTACCTCCTTCCATTCCTTTTCATTTGCATCATCTGCATACCAAAGTATATCTCGGGCGTCTTCCGTGTGACCTAAAACCAAATAAAAATAAATAATTACTTCCAAACCCCGCTTGCGTTCATTTTTATCTCAAGGAGTAATATCGGGACCAAGAATCTCGCGGCCCAATCTCGCTTTCCCATTGTTGAAAGTTTGATTGCGTGGATTTTTCAATGTATATTGGAAATTATGGCTTCTCGCAGCATTCTTCTAATTCTAGCTCTACTTATTTGTTGTTCATTTTCCCATTTTCGGTTATATATGAAACTCGCAATATTCCGCCGGGAGCATTTAAACGTATTTCATTCGGAATTAAAACTGTCACAATGAATAGGGCACTTGCGTTTTTCTTCAAAATGATAGAATTTTGTATTTCATATAGACTGAGAAAATGCCAGTAAAATGGATCCATAGTCGAAGCAAAGCTACCTTCAATTCAATTTGAAAGCTATGGCTACCTTTTGATACGGTTCTACTTCCATATGTCCATTATGCCAGTAGATAGTTTCTGCAATAATGGATTCGCTTTTGAATATCAATTAAAATTTTAATGTGAATAGCATTTATGGGTGGGTTTCTCTGGCGGAATAATGGAGCGTTGCGTAGAGTCCAAATTATGAATTTATAAAAATAATTTCAATCTTTTAATATTTTGAATTTTTTCCCCAAAAAACTTTGAAAACTTTTCGAGCGAGTGCATTTCGTTAACTTTCACTCGAAATAATAAGAAAATGTATTAGTTCTAAAATCTATATTTATTATTAAAAAAAAATCTTATACTTTTCGAGTAATATTCTTTTCAACTTGAAGAGGATTGAAAATTTTAAGTTTTTCAAGTTTGTAATGCTTATATCCTTAAAACTAAAAGTGATAGTTATGGAGCTTTCAAAGAACTAAAAATTCTTTATTATAAGTGTATATAATCAGATTTTCAATAGAAGTTCTTTTTTTCGATATTACAAAAATTGAGTTTTATATTATAAAATGTTATTCCTACAATATTATTTTGCCTCCATCGCACTGGACCCACCGCCGATTTTTTCATATAAATATGAAAAAAAACATTAATATAATTTCATTGTCGAATTGTAGAACTGTAGAATTTTAACTGTCGATTGGAACTTAAGCCATTGATTTTACCCTGTCAAGCTAACTCACAGCTATTTCGACGATAAGCAAGATTTCGAGGATAAGCATAGTTAGTGTTAGAGAACCAACAAACCTAAAAACATAAAAGAAATGGGCACAAATAGAATAAATATATACCAAATACCGAAGGAATATATACCAAATTTGTGGATTAAGATTCTACCTGAGAGAGCTACCGAGAAAGCAGAATAGAAAATAGATTAACCATTTCGAAACATAGAATTTGTTACTATTATAACGTAACATTATTATTCTCTTTGTGCATACATATGTTACTAAAGTTTTCCTTGTCCGTTGTATAAAGTGTTTTTTGCTTACCTGTTTGCCAATTCGCGGGGGTTGCACACGCCCACCTCCAGTCCCTAAACCTGACGACTTATAAGCAGATCTAGTATGTTTTTGATCTTCATTCCAACTGTGGGAGCTGGGTCAGTACAAACAGCACCTACTGACTCCACCACCCACAACTTGTGAACTTAATTTCAAAATGCCCAAGAGACATAAATTTAGCATGTTTACCATCAAAAATGTATCAGCAATAACACCAGGTTCTTGATTTAAAGGAGTTCCCAGTTTAGGAGAATTAATCCTAAATGATGTACAATGAGTAAAGTAAAATATGCAGACACAAATAAACAGGCTCATTTTAACACAAACTTAAATATTGATTTATTTTTAGATTTTTCAAAGAATTCAACATTTGCATTTTAACTTTCAATTATAAATAAAACTTCAGAGCTTCACTTATTAGACACATTTAACAGTGCTCTGGTAAAAATATATATGTTGCATAACAAGTATTCCATGTATTTATAATCATACGATCCATCTTTCCAAATTTAACTTTAAATATTTTAATATGAGCCATTTTTGTTATTAAATTTAATTTCATCATGCCAGTGCCATTTCGGAAACATTGTTTCCGGAAAAAGAAAATTTACCTTGATACAAGATTAACAAATTTTTGGAGCTCCGTTTCGCATCAAAATATCACGGGTTTTTAGCTGGTAATTCAAAAAGTTCACAGGGCGAAACCAACGTAGATTCCAAAATCTTTAGAACCCGAACTTCCGTATACAATGCCTCGAATTGAACAAAACCGTCATTCTACGCTCTCAATTTCCAGAGTCGTCATCGGAATGTTCCTGGAATGGAAAAAAAATATAATTTAGAATAAATTTGCATCAGGATAATTAATGAAAGGTTCCAGGCTCCTCTTCTTCAGCTCCAGATGAACGGCAAGCCATTTTGGCCAAAGCCTTTTGTCTAAAAATTAGACAAAACTTTCGATGCGACCTTTCAGTCGAAATGTTCCAGCACCAAGAGAGCGAAAAATGGGTCCTCTGAGCCCACGCAAGTTCTCTTTCGCAAAAATGCGCCTCTTCCTGATTGGACGGCGCGCTCACATAGCAACTTCACATCCAATACGTCACGCTCCACGGCCCGACACTAAGTCTAGACAATCCAACGCTTTCTCGACGAAATGCGCTTTTTAATGTAATTTCAATGGAAACAAGTGTTAGTAAAAACACTGTACTGGCACGAACGGAGAGAAGGATGTTTCTCTCGCAGAAAATACAAAAAGGCTCATGGCGCAGAATTGCGACATGACAGCTCTCCCCTTCCGGGAGGCAAAAATTTTCAGAACACAGTGAGGAAAATTTTTCTCTCACTCAAAACACAAAAACACAAAATTTACAAGGAGTTTTAGGAACCTGTAAGTGTAAAATAATTTAATACAAAATTTTGGGCGAGAAAAGTGCGATCGTTCACCTCTCTCAAAAGCAACAACACTGTAGATCTGAATGACTGGCCAAGCCACTCATCACCACAGGTAAAAACCAAAAGAAAACCAAAAGGATGACAAGGCGTCACCACATCTTAAAGGAACCTTTACAAAAATTCACATTTATTACACTAAAATTCAAAAGAAAATTTGTCAAGGCAATTTGCCTGACAACACACTATCTCAATCATCTACATTGAGATCAACCAGGTGATATGAAAAATAAAATATGATATGATATGAATTTACAAAACTTAACAATATAAACAATTCAAAAATTTAACATTTGTCACTTTCAAACACACAAGTGACACAAAACAATTATTTTTAATTTTCATCAAAAGGTTAAATATTTTGAAAATTAATTTCTAAATTAAATTTGTCATATTCAGGAAATGAGATTCTTCACTCATTCAAAAATGTCTCACTTTTTGAGAACAAGGTCACTTCAATATTTCCATTTTTCAATTTCAATTTTTCATTTCAAAACTTTCATTAAAATCTTAACTTTCACATTAAATTACTTTCAAATTCAACATATTAACTTTAAATTACATTTATCTTCAATTTTTCACCCTTTCATCATTTATTCAACAATTTTAACATTAACTTTAATTCAACTTATTTTGTCATTAAAACAATTCAGAATTTTCTTATTCTGACACACTTTCATAAATTACTTTAAATTATTCATTTATATTTACATTATTTAATTTATCTTAAAATTTTCATTTACTTTACTTTTAACAACTTTCACTCTGAAATAACTCAACAAGTGCCAACTTCATGTCACAAAAGAAAATTTTACATTTATATACATTTGTTTACTGAGAGAGAGAGAAGGAGAGAATTTTCTCCTGAAATTCACGTCAGTTATGTAAAAGAGCAGGAACACATCTAAAGAGCAAACTCGGCGGGGACTAACGAGTTGCCAACAGAAAAGGGAGTGTAGAAAAAGGAAAAAAAATACTCGCGTGCAGGAAGCAATTGCAGCAGAAACAGGACGCCAGGACACGCCTCAGAAGCACGGATATCATCAAACATTTTTGGGCAGCTTGCGCTGATCCCAACATCATCATCATCTTCTTCATCATCATCATCCTCATAGCTTCACCAGTTTCCCACCTGGCCAAACACAACCCTCCTAGGTAGGCTCGGAGCAAGTTGTCGTCCAGGACTCCAGTCCTGCCACAAAAGTTCGGACAATTAAATTGCTAAGCTGCTTCTTCATCTGTGATCCGTGTAGATTTGTCCAATGTTTGCGTCCACCAGCCAGCCTTCAGAAAAAAAAAAAAGGGTGCAGCATACGAATATGATGACTAACTGAAATTTGTGTAGATGTTTGAAAACTGCTGGTAAAAAAAAACAACAATGTGAAATGGAATTTCAAGAGAACAGAATTTCAACAACACATCAGCCAAAAATTTCACCTCTCTCAGCAACAAAGTTTCAAAACATTTTTCAAAAGAGATCATTTACTTTTGATCTTCAAAACTTTTAATTTCATTAAATTTTCAAAAATTTTCAAATTCAAACTTTTCATTTTCACTTTCAAATTACTTAATTTATTTCAATTACTTTATATACTTCATATTTACTTTCAATTTTATTTTAATAAATCATTTACTTTTCATTATTTATTTATATATTTTTTTCTTCAATATTCAAAATTTTCCTCCTTTTTACTTAGGGGAACAACAAATTTACCAACACCATTTTAATTATTTTCATTAATGAACTTAAACAAATAATCAAACATTCTTTTACATTACAACACATCAATATAATCAAAGTCAATCAAGACAGGACTCTCGAAAAAATTTTAAAGTCCAAGGAGAGTCAGTTAACAAAATTACTAATTAACAAAATTACTTATTATTTAAATTATAATATAAATATTCATAAATTATAGTTCACAAAATCAATTACTTATTTACTTTTTTAACTTAATGCAAGATTTCCAATAAATTTTAAAATCACAACAATTTTTTTCATAAATTCTATTTTAAAAGACAATATTGAAATATAACTTAAACAAGTATAAACTTTAACTTAAAATGAAATCTTTTCTTGCAAAATTTAATTTCTGTAAAATTGTGAACTCAACCAAAATTTAATATTGTGAAAATCTTTGACCATATCTAAGATTATAAGGTGTACGTGTATTTCTGTTTGTCATGTAATACTGATTTTGGTGTGGTGTATAACTATTTCTAAAATTATTGTTGTAAATGATTCTTCCATTTCCTCTATTATCAAGGTTATTTGAATTATTTCTCTGAACATATTGTTGTCTTTGATTTGTACGACCATTAGATCTAGTATGAACAGCATTTTCATTTACCCTTTTATTTGGCAAATTAAATCTTACTCGTTTCACAGTTTTTTTGTTTTGAGATTTATCTCCAGATCTTGTTAAACAAGATTTTAGTTTCACAGAGTCTTTCTCAGCGGTGATCACAGGAGTAAGTTTATTTGTCTTAGAGTTCAATTTTTGACTTTCATGAGTTTGTTTTGAAAATTTTTGCAATTCCTCTCTTCTTGGAGGTAAAAGAGTCAGTCTGTTCACATGAACCAGTTGTTCATTTTTGGGATTCATTACATGTCTGATTAAGAAATTCACTGCAGATGTTTGTTTTATCACTTTAAAAGGACCTTTATTAAAAGAGCTCAGTTTTCTTGACTGGCCTTGAGGCAAAAAGGGAGTGTAAAGATACACTAAATCACCAACCTTAATATTGGGCATCTTTGCTTTCTTATGTTGTTGTAAAATTTGTGAATTTTCAGCTTTTTCCAAGTTACTTTTTACTACATCATATGTTCTTTTAAGTCTGAATCTCATGTCTTCTCCATAATCATATGTTGATTCATATGTCGGAGGTTTAAATCCAGTGATCAAAGTATTTGGAACTGTTAAATCTCTACCATAGAGTAAATAAGCAGGCGATTCACCCGTAGAAGCATGTATGGCATTTCTATGTGCTAATAAAGCAAAATGTATCAGATTGTCCCAATTATCTTTATCGTTATATGCAATATTTTTCAAGGATCTGATCAAGGTACCATTTAATCTTTCAACACAACCGTCTACAGATGGCATGTAGGCAGTAGTAGTATTCTTTATTATTCCTAATTTCTTATAAAAGCATCTTGCTGTTCTAGAAACAAAATTCGTCCCTTGATCCGAGACGATGAATTTAGGTATACCATGCTGAGCCATGTAGTGCTCTAAGCAACTTAGAATGTCTTCAGTTTTTATTGAGGCCAAGGGATATGCTTCAGGCCATCTTGTAAAATAGTCAGTTATGACCAATATGAATTTATTTCCGAATCTTGATATAGGTAATGGTCCGACACAATCCATGGCGATACGCTCAAATGGATATGTGGACTTCGAAAATCTTTGAATGGGTGCTTTGTTATTTCTAAAGCCACGATTTACCACACAAATTTCACAAGATGAAACATAATTTTGTGTTTGGGAATACATTCCCTGCCAAAAATATTTTCTACTTACAGAAGCTAAAGTTCTTCTAAATCCACAATGTGCATAAGTGGGACAGTCATGATGTAACCATAAAATTTCAGACACAAGTTCTTGCGGAACAACAACTCTTTCTTGTTCTTGATGTCTACGCTTTGGGTGTTTGTGAGTACACCACAGAATATCATCTTTTCTAAAAAATACCAAAGTTTGTGGGTAAGGTTTTATATTTTTATCTAAGAGATCTATAATTTTATTGCACCTTGGGTCAGATTTCTGAGCATTCTTAATTCTTATGAGCAAGGTAGGACAAGTAAATGTTTGTTCCAATTGACCAATTTGTATGTTATTTTCATTTTGCATTTCACTTTCATTATTATTAACAGCACAAATTTCATTTTCTTCATTTGTATTTGCTGGATTCAAATTGATTTCTGATTCTCTTCTATTGCTACTATTAGTATTGTTTACATTATTAGAACTTTGAGAATTTTGATTTACACTTGGAAAATTTTGATTAACATTTTGATTTATAACTTTATATTGTGACACGAATCTTTGTGGAATATTGTTAATAGTATTTGTACATTCATCTACATTTCTTGACATATAATCAGCAACAACATTTGCTTTTCCTGGTTTATGTACTATTTGATAATCAAATTGTGATAAGGATGCAATCCATCTAGCCAATCTAGATGTAGGATCTTTTAATTTAAATACGAATGTTAGTGACTTCTGGTCACAAAAAATTGTGAAAGGTTTTCCAATTAAATAATGTTTATAATAGTTAGTAGCCCAAACAACAGCTAATGCTTCTCTTTCGACAACACTGTATTTACATTCTGCTTCACTAAGCTTTCTGCTTGCGTAAGATATTGGATGCAAAATTTTATTCTCATCTTCTTGAGACAAATAGCTACCTAAAGAGTGATTTGATGCGTCTGTATGTAAAATAAATGGTTTTCTAAAATCTGGAAGGGTCAAAATAGGTTTTGATAGAAGTTTTCCTTTTAAAATTTCAAAAGATTTTTGAGCTTCATTAGTCCAAATAAATTTCTTTTTACTTTCATTATTCTTAGTTTTCAATAATTCTGTTAATGGCAAAGTCAGTTCTGCATAGTCTTTTATGAATTTTCTATAGAATCCAGTGAGTCCAAGAAATTGTCTCACATTCTTAATTGATTTAGGAATTTTGAATTTCTCTACAACTTCCAAATTATGAGTATCAGGTTGTACTTTTCCATTTGATACCAAAAATCCAAGATACTTAATTGTTTTTCTGAAAAAATGGCATTTGCTTGGTTTCAATTTAAGACCATGTTTACTTAATCTTACAAAAATCTCTTCTAGTTTTTTCAAATGTTCTTCGAATGTTCTTGAAGCAACTATTATGTCATCTATATAAATTCCAGATATGCCAGCCAGCACCAGAGACATCAGTCTCTGAAAGGATGCAGGCGCATTCTTAAGACCAAATGGGGTTCTGGTCCATTCAAAGTGGCCATCAGGTGTTGAAAAAGAAGTCTTCGGATAATCATCAGGATGTAAACACAATTGGTAAAATCCACTGGTTAGGTCCAGGGTAGAAAAATACAAGGCTCCAGACAAGTTATCGATTAATTCCGATATATTTGGAATCGGAAAGTTCTCAACAATAGTGATCTTATTGAGCTTTCGAAAATCCGCTACCAAACGGTAACTTCCATCAGGTTTCTTAACAAAAAGCACTGGAGTATTGTAAGGTGATGTACTGCGCTGAATGATTTTTGCATCAAGGAGTTCGTTTACCTGGCGTGAAAGTTCTTTCTGTAAATTGTGTGGAATGCGGTATGGCTTCTGTCTAACAGGTATGTTAGATTCAAGATTAATTTCGTGCAAAATAGTGTCGCATCCAGACAATTCTTTCATATTTTTAGCAAAAACATGTTTATATTTACTTAGTAATTTTAAAAGCAAAGATTTTTGTGCATAGTTCATATGTTTAAGATCAAAATCTCCTCCCCATGCATCAAATGTTTCATTTTCTTCAATACAGTTTTCAATGTCAACTCTATTATTTATGTCAATATCAGATTCATGGATGTTTTCAAAAGTTCCCAATTTCATTCCTTTGTTAATGTAAACAATTTTTTCAGATGGGTTTGCAACTTTAGCATACAAAAAGTCATTTTCAGGAATTTTGTGGATACTTCTGGCTACAAAAATTTTGTTTGCAGAAAATTCTTTATTATTGATAGGTTCAAGCAAAATTGTCGTGTCTTTTTCAATTTTGTAATTTCTTTTTAATTTAATAAAAGTTTCCGAAAATGGTTTTAGAACACATTTGTTGAAAGCTTTGGCAATCCCTATTGCCTGATTTTGTTGTGAACTTCCTTCATCATGTTTATCACAATCTGTCTGAGATATTTCATTGTTACTGGTATTGTCTTTTGTCAAAAATCTGTCTGTATATACATTGTCATTCATCTGTCTTTCATATAAATCATTTTCACATTCATAATTTGACCTTTCATTTCCATTTGCATCAAAATCTCTAAAATCAACGTCTCTAAATTCATTGTGAAAATTGTTTTGTTCAAATAAATATCCATTATTACATCTATTTTCATAATTTCTTGAAAAATTTGTGTCTTTGAATCTATAATCTACATCATTTGTAAAATTGTAATTTCTTCTGTCAAAATCATGGCTTATTGCATAACTCTCGTCTGGTTTAAATTGTACATAATCAGAAATCACAGTAAAGCTTTGTGATTCGGTAAATTCAGTAAAGGGAATACTACAGTACAAAAAATTCACACGTTTATGTCTATAAGTGATTGTCACTTGTTTCTCATGTAAAAATGTACTTCCTAAAATCATGTTGTACCTTCCTGGGGCAGGTGTATTTAAAATGCAGCATTCAATCACATCTCTTTCATTTCCAATGATCATGGGAAAAGAAGCTTTTCTCTCAACTAAAATATTTTGACTTCCAATTCCTCTCAGAATAGTGGATGTATGCTTTAATTGTACTTTTCTCGGATTGATTTTGTGTAAAGCATCACTATAGATAATGTTTATAGAACTTCCAGTGTCGATTAAGGCATTTAGTGTGACATCTTCAACAAAAACCTGAATAATAGGAAAATTGTTTTGGCAAGGAGTCTCGCTTTCAGTCATGTAACTAACTTCAGAATTTCGTCTATTAACTAATGGAGATTGAAAATTTTGTCTTCTGAAATTCTGTCTTCCGAATTGTCTTCTATTACCAAATCTACTATTAAAGTATCTGTTATTTCTTCTATATCCAAAATTATTGAAGTTTTGTGATTTATAATTATCAAAGGAATTTCTAAAATTTGAAAAATATCTTCTGTGGAAAATTGAATTTCTATATGAACTGTTACGAAAAGGTCTTCTAAAGAACAAGGAATTTTTTCTTGGAGAATAATTTTGATATGGACTTTTAACGTACCACTCTTCTTCCTGTGAGGCAACTGGAATTCTTCTTTGACTGAAACGGTTTCTACTTTCAGATCTTTTGGATGGTGTAGAAGTTCTGAAAGATGTTGATGGTTTATGTTTCTTCTTTACTGGAATATCTTCCCAATCTTCCTCTTCCAATTCATTTTCATTGTATCTGCTTGTAGAGGGCGTATCCATGAAGGAATCTTCAAAACTGGAATTGCTCTTTTCCAGATCTTCTCTTATTTCATTCAGTCTTTTCTTCCTTTTCTCTGAATTTTCACTAAATTTTCTTCTTAATTTCTCAAATTCTTTCTTCTTTAAATTTAATTCATTCTTCAACTCTTCAATTTCCTGTTTAGTGTCTTTTTCAATTCTCACTGTATTTATGTCCTCTGTCATTTCTTCCAGCTCTTCATTCTGTACTTCTTCTTCCAGAATGGCTATTTCTTTCGCAGCTTCAAATGACTGTGGATTTGCAGATAAGACGGCTTTTCTAAAAAGGCTTTTTAACCCCTTTTTAAAAGAGTTGAGCAAAATAGCAGTTCTCAAGGAATCTTCATTATCAGACACAACATCTTGCGGAAAGGCAACATACGATTCAGCCTCTATTCGATTTGCATAATCACGAACACTTTCCCCTGTCATTTGTTTACAGTTTACCAGGGAAGCGACATTTTTGGCAATATTTTCTTTTTTCATAAAATTGTCCTTGAGTGTATTCACTAATTCTGAAAAATTCGTGCTTTGGTTTAGTTTCGGGATGGATTTTATCAGTCTTTCTGCACGACCAGATAATTTCAACTTCAGAACGAAAATTCTGTCTTTATTAGACCACTCGGCATGTTCAGCAACCAGAAGAAATTTCTCCAAAAATTCGTGAAAAGATTCATTTGCATTGCCAGCAAAACTTGGAATGGATCCAAGGAACTGTGATCCAATTCCGACCTTCACTTTGTTAGAGTCTCTGACAGCGGAAGCTGATCTGCCAGAATTTGGAGAAAGTCGTGGCGGAGACACCGAAGGCACACGGTTTCGTGAACCAGGTTGTGTAGAGGAGTCACTACTCCTGCTTGCTCTCGTATTTCTAGATTTAGGCATTTCTTTTTTTTTTTTTTTTTCACAAGGTTTTTCACCAAATAGATTCAAATTTATCACGAAACACAGTTTATTGTGGAAAAATGATTTCACTTTCACCAATATGTGATCAACAAGAGAATCTGACTTGATCCATTGAGTAACACAGTTCTTGTGAAGAGCAAGTCAGAAACACAATATTTGTGAAGTTGCCAGCACTTTTGCAACCAGCAAAAATTTGTATGTGAAGATAATGTCAGAAAACACCCACTGAATTCTGTGTGATAATGCAGTGTCCAGCCAAGTAATAGTAGGAAAAACAACAATATTGTATGTGAATGTGCCAACAACTCTGATTTTTATAACTATCAGTAAGCCCAAAACGCTGATGACTGTGGCCACTGATTATGATATTTGTATGTGATAAATGCCAGTAATTCTGATATACAATCAGTGTATGTGAATCTGTCAACTCAAGCTTGTATTGATAATACAGTGTCGAGTCAAGTTAGTGTTGGACGACTAATCACCTCTGTCAACATAGGTGAGCAACCAATTGTATGTGAAACATGTCAAAGAAAAAAAAATTTTTTCTTTTCTTTTTAATATATTTGCATTAGCACAGCAACAAGAGACCAATATGTGTGCACTTAAGTTAATGTATGTGTTCTTGAAATTTTTAAATTTACTTTTTCCACATAAAATTTTGTGTGTATGACATATGAATTTGAGAAATATATGCAACAAATATTTTTCAATTACACATATAATCAGGTGCATATGGGCTTCTGTGCTTTTTGCACTTTCAACTTTATGACACATAAACAAAAATTTTCATGCCCATTAAACTCAAATATTTTGCACCACAAAATAATTTTCCACTTACTTCGACATGTTATTACTGCAATATATAATCACAATAAAAAAAATTTGCACTTTTTCATAAATTTATACTTCACTCACTGTAATACTCTGGGAAGGGATACGGCACCAATTTGTGGGAGCTGGGTCAGTACAAACAGCACCTACTGACTCCACCACCCACAACTTGTGAACTTAATTTCAAAATGCCCAAGAGACATAAATTTAGCATGTTTACCATCAAAAATGTATCAGCAATAACACCAGGTTCTTGATTTAAAGGAGTTCCCAGTTTAGGAGAATTAATCCTAAATGATGTACAATGAGTAAAGTAAAATATGCAGACACAAATAAACAGGCTCATTTTAACACAAACTTAAATATTGATTTATTTTTAGATTTTTCAAAGAATTCAACATTTGCATTTTAACTTTCAATTATAAATAAAACTTCAGAGCTTCACTTATTAGACACATTTAACAGTGCTCTGGTAAAAATATATATGTTGCATAACAAGTATTCCATGTATTTATAATCATACGATCTTAAATCTTTCCAAATTTAACTTTAAATATTTTAATATGAGCCATTTTTGTTATTAAATTTAATTTCATCATGCCAGTGCCATTTCGGAAACATTGTTTCCGGAAAAAGAAAATTTACCTTGATACAAGATTAACAAATTTTTGGAGCTCCGTTTCGCATCAAAATATCACGGGTTTTTAGCTGGTAATTCAAAAAGTTCACAGGGCGAAACCAACGTAGATTCCAAAATCTTTAGAACCCGAACTTCCGTATACAATGCCTCGAATTGAACAAAACCGTCATTCTACGCTCTCAATTTCCAGAGTCGTCATCGGAATGTTCCTGGAATGGAAAAAAAATATAATTTAGAATAAATTTGCATCAGGATAATTAATGAAAGGTTCCAGGCTCCTCTTCTTCAGCTCCAGATGAACGGCAAGCCATTTTGGCCAAAGCCTTTTGTCTAAAAATTAGACAAAACTTTCGATGCGACCTTTCAGTCGAAATGTTCCAGCACCAAGAGAGCGAAAAATGGGTCCTCTGAGCCCACGCAAGTTCTCTTTCGCAAAAATGCGCCTCTTCCTGATTGGACGGCGCGCTCACATAGCAACTTCACATCCAATACGTCACGCTCCACGGCCCGACACTAAGTCTAGACAATCCAACGCTTTCTCGACGAAATGCGCTTTTTAATGTAATTTCAATGGAAACAAGTGTTAGTAAAAACACTGTACTGGCACGAACGGAGAGAAGGATGTTTCTCTCGCAGAAAATACAAAAAGGCTCATGGCGCAGAATTGCGACATGACACAACTGCTATAAAACTATTTTCGCTTTGGAATGTTATAATAATGTAAAGAGCCAAGTCGGAGTTGTGTTAATAACCAGGTCAATATTTAATTCAAGATTTAATTGATTGGGCAACTCACGTAGTTTAAAAAGGCAAACAAAACCAAATGATTTCAATTAAATAGACAGCTAGCATGCTAAAAGTTCTAACAATCAGTATCATGGAAAATTAGTTTCCGTAATTAATTTGTTTGATAATTTCTTTCTAACAATCAGCAATAAAACATAAAATTATTAATTACAATAATTATTACATTTTAATTATAATTGTTCATGACAACAATAGTTGCGAAGCGCTTTGTATATAAGATTCAACAATAAGGCATTTTATTGTCCTCGGCCATCTTTGTGACGTTTATACCGGAACACCAATCTAGAAAACTTGGAAATCGTCTCCACCAGTTAAATCATTGCCCATCCTGGCAATGCAAAACTTTATTGTATGTGATTTAGCTTTTAGTTAATTAAATGTTAATTCTATGCCTGTCTCAAACATCTACTGGTTCATATTAGTCTATATGCAAAATTTCAGAACTGTACGTTTTACCGTCTGTTCATAATGCAGTGTCAAATCATTTTTCAATATAGATAAACTAGCAGCGATTACCCGGCGTTGCTCGGGATTTACCATGCAAAACTATGATAAAAATTACACCGGAACATATAGGGCCGATTGTGATATATTACTGCTGAATGTACCGCATTTTAGAGATGTTTAAATAAAATTTGAGTTGGAAAGTGTTTCATAGTCAATGCTTTATGCATGATTGATCTTTGTGATTCCTTTTCTTACTTTTCGTTATTGAGTAAACCTGTGAGAAATAAACCATGGTGATAGTTTCCATTTAAATTCATATCTCAAACCTGCGATTTTCAAAATTGTGTAATACGTTCAATAAACTCCCACAAAACTTGATTAGAGATTTAATTGACTTTCGCGTTTTAAACCAACAATGTCCAACCTTTTTCGTTGTGAATCATGGCGTTAGAGAGTAGAACTCCTAGGAAAAAGTGTCGTTTTTCACTAATATCTCGAGAACCACTGGTCGTAGAAACTCGAAACATGGTCTATGTTTTTTGTTGGGTGATTTCAAGACTACCAAGGCAAATTTCATGAAATTCGGTTTAGTCGTTCTCCAGTTATGGTGGATCATACATACACACATTCCTTCTTTATATATATAGATGAATCTTACACTTTAAACAAATATCATTTATCAGTTGAAAATTGATAAAATGTTACTGTATTTCTACAGCTTTGTGAAAAGTTCAAATAATATTTAGCATATTTTAAATTTAAGGAACAATATATTTTCTGTTCAGATTTTTAAACAAAATATTCTCCCATTCTTGAGAAAAGCAGATATATGCTCTAGAATTTATAAAATTAAATATGCATTTTTCAATCTTTCATTATATCCTTTATGTTTATTGTCATTTACAACATTCAAAAATCGCCCTCAAAACGACTTTTGTACAGTTCGAAACCAAATAAATTTAATTACATCCTGGGACTCCGTTGTTGATATTCAACTGAAGGAGCAATAACGACACCTCAACTCAACTCTCACAGTCCAATCCTGCACTTCCCATTGTGCCGACTCTGATTACGCGGCTTTTTCGGCGTATATCAGACATGATGTGTAATCTTGGTAATCTCTTGATTCTGGTTTGGTTAAATTGTTGTTCATTTTCTCTTTTTAAGGTGAAATGACAATATTCGAAACATTCTGCCGAGGGAGGTTTAGAATGTTTTTTAAGAAATGAATTGTCACAAAAGTATAGTACAGACTATATTTCATAAATTATGCTTCTTTCAATTACAAAGCGTATATGATCAAATTTAATAATAATCACGTCACGGAATTCGTTCGAGATGTGATGAAGATCACTATGGGTGAAAAATAACATGTTTAATATCTTGAGAACCACTTATGATAACTCATAATCAAATGTGTCAATTCATTTCTGTCCATATATAAATGCTAATCATTTGATTATAAAATAGTATTTAATATTTTTTTTTACTTTCTCTGCCATACATGATAATGTATAGGGAAAGTATTGGAATCATGCCAAAAATCGCAACTCGAGTTTTCGACGGATCTACGCGTTACGAGATCTCTAGAATACGAAAAAACTATTTTTAGCGCGACGTCTGTGCGTGTGTGGCTGTGTGTGTGTCTGTGCAGATATTGTATCCACTGTAACTAAAGACCTAATTGACCGAATATCATAAAATTTGGTAGGTAAGTCACGTGTGGCGAATTAGGTGCTGAGTAGTTTTGGGTACGATTTGGGATAAAAGAACCCGTCTTTTTTTTTGCTAAATGGCCCTCAAAAGCCTGTATCCACTCTAGCTAAGAAACTAATGAACCGAATTTCACAAAATTCGGTAGATAAATTACCTGTGGGTGACCCTGGTGCTGATTAGATTTTGGTACGATTCGAAAAAAATAACCTGCCTTTTTTTTCAAAATGGCCCCCAAAAATCGTCAAAATCTAAAATAAAAAGCTACGTATGCTCAAATGTAACCATTAAATACTTATTTTATACGTAATTTTTAACGCAGAAAATAATAAGATCAACCTCATTACACTAGGACTAGCCGTTCTCGAGATATTTTAGTTTTTTCGTATTTTCTCTACGTCACCTTTGAAAATAAGTCCAGTTACCAAATGAGAACGAAAATTGAATTAAAAGTGAATTAAATTTAATTAAAATAAAGAGAACGTGGATATAAGTCTGCACGGAAAGTCATGTGCTACCCACATCAAATTATTTTAATTTGTAACATTTTTGAACAAAATCGTTTATAATCTCAAGATAGAGTACGTTATCGTCTTATACATGCCATTTTTTTTTCTTTTTCTTTTTTTTAAGAATTACAAAGTAATTATTTATTTTTAGCATTCTATGTCAAAATTATACTTTTAATATTTTTTTCCAAATTTAAAAACCATGTACAAACATATAAACATCTGAACTTGGTACGATCTCTCTGAAAATTGTTACACCACCACTTATGACTGCCTATATCATGAATTGTACCATATTTCATATGAACTGCCGCAGTTTTTAGGCAGATATCATATCCAATAGCTTCGAGACAAACACAGACAAAGGAACCGAGCTATTACGCTTTCAAAAAAAAGTTTATTTGTGGCAGGAATATCAAAAATTTAAAAATAAATCTAATACAATTATTGAATTTTCATTATATCGATTGTCACTACACAATACTTTCTTTTTGTATATAATATGTATTATATAAGAAAATGTCCGAGCCCGGTTAAATAAGAAGACTGTAATGATCCAAACATTGCAAATTTTTCTTAAAACAAAGATTTTCTACGTTATGTAGAAAGTCTTCATTTTAGCTATCTTGATTTTTGCAAATTTTTACTTTACTGATTCTTAAATGTACATTTCTCTGTAAATCCTTTAGTCTTCTAAGAATATTTATCAGCTCAGGGGAGTAAAGATCGCCCTTCTGTCAACAGCTGTAAAGACCATAATTCGACGGTCCATGGTTAGGAAGAAGACTCCACATTTTTAAGTCATAGACAAATCCTGATGAAAATCAAAAAACTGGCCCCCAAAGATTCTTGACTACTCTTTAACCCCCAATTTTTGAATCCAGACTAATTTTTCTGATATTAATCGATTGTTCATGTCACCGAACCACGTGACACCACTACTGCACAATTTCATTTATGTTAGAAATAAAAATAGCGTCATACACCCGTAAGTAGGATCAGTAGGGTATTTTAAATATTTAGAGCCCCTACGTCAAATTTGCTTGGAAGCCCTGAAAAAAGTTTAACAAACGTAATTGCATTCTTAGTGTTTATGATTAATTTATGTACTCTTCTTTAAATCATGTGTTATTTTAATTAATTGTGCTTCAATTTTTTCACTAAGTAGTATACAAGTTATTTGTACGGAATATATAATATAAACAAACTTAATATTCATAATTATGTGTAAATTCTTGTACTATTCTAAATGGCATTATTATTCAAAACATCCTACTAAAATATTTAATTTAATTCTTCTGAAATGAAGTATAAGAATCTATTTTCTCAATATATATAAAATTATTTTTACAGACAGATATGAAACCGTAGCTTCCTATTTCATTTTATGATTTTATGTTGTTATGTTAGATTAAAAAAGTGCAATAGTTCTCAGTTAATACTGTCACTTACTTTTAAATAAAATGATAATAAATATAATACAAATAGTTATCTCCATAAAGTTTTGATCATTTTTAGTAAGTTTTTCTTACATGTATCAAAAAATGTTAAAAAAATATATGTTTTTTTCCTGCTCCGCTCATCTTCAAATAGGTCTCTGTCGTTCATCGATTGAAATAATCGTACCAAATTTCATTCACATTGTTCAATTTATGCAAAAAGTATCGTGCCCATAGACACAGTGATATAAAGGCAACCTAGAAAATTTCGATTACTATTCCAGTATTCTCAAAACTTGTAGATTCCGAGAATCGGATTTCTAACTCTCATAATATTTACTTTTTGCGTATTTTATGTATTGCAGTGAAGTAACAGCAAAATTAATTACTTCCCAGCCATTCTTTATTGATAATGCCTCGAAGGAGTAATAACGTCGGCGGCTCCAGTCTTTCATTCAATTCTTGCTTTACCATTACTCCAACCCTGATTACGGGACTTTCTGAGCATGCTGAAAAATTATGGTTGCTCCTGGCACACTCCTAATTCAGATTTTATTAATCTGTTCCTTTTCTTTGTTAGATGAAATGACAATACTCAGAAAATTCAGCTGGTGGCATTGTAATATGTTTTATTATGGATTTAATCGTCACAACAAATGTAGTATTATCTGTCAAAAGTTGCTTCCGTGACACATTATTACTTTCTCTACAATATACCGTAATCCATAGGTAAAGTATTGGAATCATGTCGAACATCGAAACTTGAATTTTCAAAGAATTTACACTTTTCGAGATCTCTGGAACACAAAAATATTATTTTCAGCGTGATGTCTGTGTGTGTGTGTGTGTGTGTGTGTGTGTCTGCCTGTCTGTGCAATGAATGTATACACTCTAGCTCAAAACAGATTAGACGAAGTTTCACAAAATTTGATGAGTAAGTGGACTTGTGGACTACGCTGATGCTGATTAGATTTTGGTACGATACGAAAGAAAACCTTCCTTTTTTGGTGAAATGGCCCGCAAAATTAACAAAATCAATTTAAAACATGACTACATTGCATTATGTAGGGAAAGATATGCGCTGACTACATCATATTTTTTAAACTGTGACTATATATAAATCAATGAAACATGTATTCAAATATTTGATATCATTAGTCTTTTTTAATTTGTCATAATTTTTTCAACAGTGACACAAATTATAACTTCCGAATATTTAATTTTTTGCATGTTTTCCCCGAAGTAAAAATACTTACATCTAGCACTAGTTTATATTCTCTCCTATTAAATTCGTGTACTTTCACTTGCATCATCAAACAGCAGGATATCACGTTATTTTCTTAAATTTGCGATGTACTTAATTAAATATTGAAGAGAATTTTTATCGCAAAACTGCAAACTAATTGCTTTTCACTTGAATGAAGCACGAAAATATTCCCCGTCTGTTGAAAAAAATATTCACATGAATACGCAGTGATTTGCAATTACTCTTTATAAAATGTAGATATAAATAAAATAAAGAATATTACAGTATGTATGTGCAAATATATAAAATGCACATACAAAAATTGCAACTACGAAATGTGCATGCTTAAATTTTGTGTTGAATGCAAAATCATCTGTGTAATGTTCTTCAAGCTGTCCTATTTTGTTTTGTTAAAAACTTTCTATATAAATATGCCTTTATATTATGTTTTAAAAAATGTATATTACCAGAAAAGATATACTTATCACTAGAAAGAAAAAGTGTATTTTATTATATATTTATATAAATAAAATTGAAAATTTGTCGTAGGTTTGTATGTGTGTTCGTTTGTCTCATCATCATGGGAGAACGACTACACCAAATTTTCAAGAAATTTCGTGGGTAGCCTTGGAATAGCCCCACTTAAAATGTTTTTCATATTTCGATTTTTTTGGGCCAGGGATTGTCGACATAATAATGAAAACGTACCATATATGAGTTTCAAGAAAAAAACCAACCAAAACCTTCCATATGTGAGTTTGAAGAATATTTGCTAAAATAAAAGAGATGACGTATGAATTGAAAATATAATATATTAAACCCTGCGGCCATAATTGATATGGTTCCGTCATAAATGCAATTTCGATGGAATTTATTTCATATAACACAATTAGCCGACGCAATGGTCGAGTGGTCAAGGCGAGCGTTTTCACAGCAATCGCTCGACCGCTGCGTTGTGGGTTCGAGTCCCACGTAAGGCATGGATGTTTGTGTTGTGGGCGTAGTGTGTTCCGCCTCCTCTGATGCGCCTGGGGCAACGTCTTAGGACGGCTAAATGATTCACGTTCTGGCCTCTGACGAAAGGCGAATGACGAAAGTTAAGTGCCTGACCATTTAAAAAAATATATATATATAACACAATTATTTATTATTTAAATCGGAAAAGATTTAATAAAAATCATCTGCCGTATAAACACATTGGATTTAATTTCGTTGCTAAGCGACATAATATAATTTTCTTCCAATAAATTGGCGGAAAAAATATCGTCTGCATGATACGGTATGCAGACGATATTTTTTATGCCAATTTGTTTTTAAAAAATTGTATCATGTCGCTTATATGTAAATAACAAAGTATTTTATATATAAATAAAAAATATTGTGGCGAGGTGGAAAAGTTGACTTTCGAACTCGCATGACTTAACTAGTTTTATTCATACTTGAGCATGAATCTGTTATTTTATCAATGATGTCTATATATCTGTGAGTTTATGGTTACGGTATCTTTCGAACAAATTAAACAAATCAAATGAAATTTGGAGCCATTATTTCAAGAGATTAGCTAACTATGGGTTTTCAGTGTGAACAGATTAGCTGTAAACACTAAAATTTTATAATATTTTTTTGAAACTGCAGAAACTTGATAAAAAAAACAATTATGTATAAATATGGTGCTATAGTATATCATTATTAAATAAGTAAATATGTACGCATATTTAATCTCAGATATATCGACTCCGCTGCTTTGTAGTTATTGCCACCCGTGCTCGAGATATTTGAAATTTTAGTTTTCAGCCAGATATCTCTCGAAATAATCAAACGAACTGTATAAAATGTGTCAAAACACAAAACCCAGAATATATTGAAATTATTGGCGCCCCGAAAATATTAGACCGTTTCCAAAAATATTGAAAACATTCCCATTGCAGATACCAGCATCCATGGGCCTGTTTTGCGCATATTATATGCACTCAGGCGGGTTTTGTGATTTATAAACGTTGCCTTTGCATCTTTATGTGGCCTGAGCTAATATGTAAATAAATTTTATGCCGGCCACATGGAAGGACTGAAATTGTCAGTTTTCATAGAAGCTCGCCAAAAATTGTGGCATATAGAAAGGTTCTCGCTGCCTTTGAATATATCGATTATTCCATACCGACGAGCGAATAATAAGCGCGAAACAAGTTCATGAATGCTGGTATCTGCAATGGGGGTGCCTTCCATATGAAATCTGTTATTTGTATTTTTATAACTAACATCAAAAACTCTGCTGATGTTGAACGAGATTAGGTTATAAAACTGGTCTAATTTGTAGGTCAAATAACCAATTTGTAGGTCATGAAACAGGTCAAATAATCTATGCCTATATTTCGAAAACAGAGTTAACTAATCTAAAAGCATATAAAAATCTCCGCTACACTGTAATACAGCGAATGCTTCCACAATATTATTCGCCTGGAGAAGCAACAAAAGCTAAGCGAACCTTTGTGCAGTCTCGTTTTCTATTGTTCCGACATATATTACAGAACTTTTGCTGCGTATGTTTGAGACTATTGCCTCCCTCGACAATTCTCGCCTTTGTGTTCTACTGAGGCGTCGTTGCTTACCACCGTTTCGCTGAAACGCCATTTTTTCCCTAATCCCACAGGAACGATTTTTAAGAATTTTTGTTCTGGGTGTAAATTTATGAGGCGTAGTTTATACTCGAGTTATTCTTCTTTGTTCGAGAAATAATGTTGGTGTTGCTTAAAATCCAGGATATTATGTGGTCATTTTATTAACACTTTCCAACATAGTTGCAAAATATTTTTGACTTTGTTCATTCTGTCTGTCTGTTCATTCGCACGATAACTGCCGTAAAAGTGACTTTATGAAAATTAAATTCTACTATGTTGTTGAGACGGTCTGTGGAACTGATGAAAATATAAATGAATAACATCACCCAATTAATTTCGGATTTAACCGGATTTAAAAAATGAAATACATTTAACCCAACGGGACTCAATTTTTCAAATATTTTTTAAGAGAAGTTGAAAATATTCAGGAAGATGTATATTTTCCTTTCGAAAAATGCATAAAAGAAATTTCAGAAAAATATGCGAAGTAGTTTTTTAAATAAAAATTGAAATAATATTTACATCCATGATATATGAAGAGATCACGTGACTCATTACAAAATAATATATGTCATCCATTTTATTATGTAAAAATCCTGATTTTTAGAGACTTTAAATTTATATTTAGTGTTGCATCCGTTATAAAACCGCTTTACTTTTGCGTATTATCTGTGTATCTGAATTCTGAGCCAACGCAATTACAATATTTTTTATTTTAAATGATCACTGAACTTTGATTATTTCTACAATAAAGCCTAATACTAACTCATGCAGAATGTAAAAAAATCAAGCGAGGTTGTAAGGTGAGTTGTATAAGAATTTCTGAATTTTTATCACATAAAATTTAGCTCTTTGATTTTACACAGAGAAGAATACGATTTAAGCCATTGCCTCTTTAGATGAAGTTTTAAGTTTCCAAGTATAATGAATTATTGTATCACTGTTATAATTTAAAAATTATGAGTGCTGAATGTATTGCATTTCAAAGATGTTTAAATAAAATTGCATTTTACTTGGAAAATGTTTCATAATCAATGCTTTATGCATGGTTAATCTTTCTTGTTTAATGTTTGTTTTTACTTTCCCTCAATACATGGTAATAATATGCAATTGTAATAATATAGTCAATACATTGAATATACATTGTATAAGCGGACAATATGATATGATAAATCGTCTGGATTTTTATAGATTTAAACATTTGGAGCATCCCTGAATGCAAATCAACCATTTTTAATGTATGCGTGTCAAAGAACACGATAGTTCTCGGCCTAACTGGAGAAATCAAACTAAACTCAATAAGCAACCGTAAGAAACGGTTCATCTTCAAAGATTGGGCAAGAGAAATCCTTGTATATTTTAACCACTTTTTTTTAATTTAGAAAGTACTATGAACATTTATTAGGTGAAATATTCTTAGACGAGTAGACATTTAACAGGTATTTTGATATAGAATATGGCTTTGCCAGCGTCTGCTATGGGGTGCCCTTCTGGTGGAGTGCAGTGTTTCTTTCAGGCTTACATCTTGGGGGGTGAAATCCCCCCTCCGAAGACATTTAATGTTAACCTAGATTCTATTTATTTGACAGCATTTAGTATGTTATGTTAGCCTTATATATGTAATGCTTGTGAAATACCTGGATTTAAGTGTATGTCCTTTGCAACTTATTTCTCCTATCGCAGACTACTATTAGAAGTTTGCGGAAATAAATGAAATTGTTATGTAAATCTTTGTTTTATTTGCAAACACCCATGTGACAAGACGTATTCTCCGGTACAACTTCTTGTTTTTTTTTTCATTTACAATTAAATGAAATCACTTATGGGGTACTAACATGCGCCATTCTCTAATTATTGAAATTTTCTTTTAATCTAATATGAAAAATACATAAATAATTCATAAAAATTTAACCATTTATTTCAAAATTAGCGGATATTTCGTAGGATTTTTCAACCCAAATTGAATTGAAATCATATTTAGGAGGTATCACAAGCCATTCTCAAGATATTATGCGTACTTTTATATTATTAATTTAATCGATAGCAATAAAAACTTATTGATTTTTATCAAGTCCTGATAAAAATCTAATTATTGTTATCTCAGAATATCGGATTTCGTTCTTTTGTAGGTTGGACTGGTAATATTATTTTTAATTTTTTAATTATTAATGAAAGGTATTGTGGCAGAAGTGTATTTTTACACAATATAAACGGATACTTCACAAAGATGCTTTCAGCTAAATTTAACAGTACGATTTTTCTGAAAGTTCTTTACATTCAACCTTTATAACTATTTGCTACAATCTTGTATTTTGATGCTTTTGCTTTATAGTTTCATGAGTGTTCATATCCTATTCATACGAAAACACATCATTTGTAATCAGTGTGTCCATCTGACTGTCATTCTGTCTTTTTGTCTAACAGCAAAAACCACGAGGTTGATTAAAAAAATAATATACAACATTTAGAGACAATTTTGCCGACCGAATATTAAAGTTGTTAAAATAAGTTAGTATTTAAAAAAATTAGAATCAATTTTGTAATATTACTCCAATGTGAAATATGGAAAAATTGAGCAGTTTTACGTCAAAACCCTTTTAATGAATGCATGTTGCCATTAAAAGGTTTATATGTGAAATATAGTTAGCAGTTAATTAAAATTATTGTTAAATAATTGAGTAACAGATAACTTGACATTTGTGGTAAAGCTCACTATGAACGTCTAGAACACAAAAAATCTGATGTGGGCAACACATGACTTTCCTTATATAATGAAATGAATTTACTACTTTTACAGTAAAATAAATAGGTTTTTCTTCTAGTAGATACTAATATCCTTTCCAAGATATTGAATTTTCGACAATTAGTCGTCATTTTCATTGATTTATCGTCATTTTTATCCATTTGGCG
The DNA here is from genome assembly GCA_951213105.1 of Amaurobius ferox. NCBI lineage: Eukaryota > Metazoa > Arthropoda > Arachnida > Araneae > Amaurobiidae > Amaurobius > Amaurobius ferox. The sequence continues at coordinate 34,403,554 of OX578135.1, read as the reverse complement.
AGATTTTCGTTAATTTGGCAACATTTCAAAAAGTCGCCAAGTTGGCGACATTCCGCCAATTTCGTCACCAAAATCTCGCTAAGCGTTATGGACGAAGAAATAAGCTATATATATATATATATTTATATATATATATATATAAACTTATTAGATATTGAATTTTCGACATATATTATATAGCTTTTATTATATATTTATATATTATATAACTTATTAAATATTGAATTTTCCACAATTAGTCGTCATTTTCATTGATTTAGCGTCATTTTTATCTATTTGGCGATTTTCGTTAATTTGGCAACATTTCAAAAAGTCGCCAAGTTGACGACATTCCGCCAATTTCGTCGCCAAAATTTCGCCAAGCGTTATGGACGAAGAAACAAGTTATTCTTACAGCAGATAAATTGGCGTTCAAATGCAAAAGTATTACTCAAAGTATCTTTTTTCTTGAATGGAACGAGCTAGATCCGCGAGAATGATGTCACCCAATTTATCGCATGATATTATATATGAAAAGTGAACATGTTTCTCAAACAGGAATTTTTTTTTTCTCTTTTATATGACTTTTTGATAATTTTTTTAAAAAATGTGCAATATCTCGAGAACGGTTCATGTTAGCGTTCTAAAATTTATGTCAATCGTTTTCTAATGAAAAATTACATAAGAAATGTGTATTTACGTAAATTTATTATTGGTTTTGATTTTTTGACGATTTTTTCAAAATTTCATTCGAAAATTTAGGGGGGTTCTGAACATTCGATTGCGTATAAAAACAACAAGCTTCCAGTGTTTACAGATTGTGATTTTTGTACCAAATTTGGTTCGAATCGGTCCATTCGTTCGTCAGTTATCGTCCCCACAGGCCTACTGACACACACACACACACACATACTTTCACACACACACACATTCACACACACAGGAATGACTTCAAAAATGTTTGATTCGTGATCAGGGATGCTTGAAACGTGCTCTCCCGTCGAAAACTCGAATTCGAATTTTCGACCCCGTCACAATACTTTCCTTATACATTATGTATATAAGGAAAGTAATAACACTATAAACGCACTTTCTGAATCGATTTTCGTGCCCCCTTTTAACTTTTTCTTCATTTTCACAATGAATCTCTGAAACAAAATTAAGCAATTGAAAGTCAAAAATCTATACAGTTATTACACAACCAACCTTTCCAAGATATTATTCATCTGAAGAAGTAATAAAAGAGCAAGCCATCCTCGTCGTGCAATCTCCATTTCCATTGTTACGACAAATTACGGGATTTTCGCTGTGTGTCTTGTGAAGTATTATCTCCCTCTGCAATTCTCACCTTCGACTTATGCTGATATAGCATGCTTGCTTAGCATCATTTCGCTGAAGTAAAAATCTGATGTGGGCAACACATGACTTTCCTTATGTAATGTAATGAATTTACTACATTTACAATAAAAAAAATATATTTTTCTTATAGTAGATACTAATATTCTTTCCAAGATATTGAATTTTTGATAATTAGTCGTCATTTCCATTGATTTAGCGTCATGTTTATCCATTTGGCGAGATTTTCGTTAATTTGGCAACATTTCAAAAAGTCTCCAAGTTGGCGACATTCCGCCAAATTCGTCGCCAAAATCTTGCCAAGCGTTATGGATGAAGAAATAAGTTATTCTTAGAGCAGAAAAATGACTATTGGCGTTCAAATACAAAAGTATTACTTAAAGTATCTTTCTTCGTGAATGGAACGAGCTAGATTCACGAGAATAATGTCACCCAATTTATCGCATGGCATTACATATTAAAAGTGAACATGTTTCTCAATAGGATTTTTTTTATTTTATTTTATATGACTTTTTGATAATTTTTTTGAAAAATGTACAATATCTCGAGAACGGTTCATGTTAGCTTTCTAAAGTTTATGTCAATCGTTTTGTAATGAAAAATTACGTACGAAATGTCTATTGTGCAACTTTATAAGTGGTTTTGATTTTTTGACGATTTTTTCAAAATTTCATTCGAAAATTTAGGGAGGTTCTGAACATTCGATTGCATATAAAAACAATGGGCTTCCAGCGTTTATGAATTGTGACTTTTGTACCAAATTTTGTTCAAATCTGTCCATTCGTTCGTCAGTTATCGTCTCCACAGACTCACAGACACACACACACTCACACACACTTTCACACACACACACACACCCACACACACACACACACACACACACACACACACACACACGCGCACACACACACCCACAGACATCACTTCAAAAATGTTTGATTCGTGATCAGGGATGCTTGAAACGTGCTCTCCCGTCGAAAACTCGAATTCGAATTTTCGACCCCGTCACAATACATTCCTTATACATTATACTAGTATGCATATAAAGAAAGTAATAAGATAAATAATAAAATGATGTATATAAGGAAAGTAAAAATTCGCCCCCAAATCCAGCAGTAACTATTTTTAAAGATTTTTGTTACTTTCCTTATATACAGTAAAGTATAAGGAAAGTATTGTGACGAGGTCGAAAATTCGAATTCGAGTTTTCGACGGGAGAGCACGTTTCAAGCATCCCTGATCACGAATCAAACATTTTTGAAGTGATGTCTGTACGTGTGTGTATGTGGAGGGGGGTGAAAGTATGTGTGTGTGTGTGTGTGAAACTAAGTGCGTGAGTGTGAAACTATGTGTGTGTGTGTGAGTCAGTAAGTCTGTGGAGACGATAACTGACGAACGAATAAACCGATTCAAACGAAATTTGGTACAAAAATCACAATCCGTAAACACTGGAAGCCTATTGTTTTTATACGCAATCGAATGTTCAGAAACCCCCTAAATTTTCGAGTGAAATTTTGAAAAAATCGTCAAAAAAATCAGAACCGCTAATAAAGTTACGCAAATAGACATTTCTTATGTAGTTTTTCATTATGACATAAATTTTAGAACGCTAACATGAACCGTTCTCGAGATATTGCACATTTTTCAAAAAAATTATCAAAAAGTTATATAAAATAAAAAAAAAATATTTCCTATTGAGAAACATATTCACTTTTCATATGTAATACCATGAGATAAATTGGGTGACATCATTCTCGTGGATCTAGCCCGTTCCATTCATGAAAAAAGATACTTTGAGTAATACTTTTGTATTTGAACACCAATAGTCATTTATCTGCTGTAAGAATAACTTATTGCTCCGTCCATACCGCTTGGCGAGATTTTGGTGACGAATTTGGCGGAATGTCGCCAACTTGGCGACATTTTTAATTGTTGCCAAATTGATAAAAATGACGCTAAATCAGTGAAAATGACGACTAATTGAAGAAAATTCAATAACTTGGAAGGAATATAAGTATCTACTATAAGAATAACATTTTTTTTAACTGTAAAAGTAGTAAATTCATTGCATTGTATAAGGAAAGTCATGTGCAGCCCACATCAGATTTTTTTTAATTAAATTCCGTGACCAGGATGATTATATTGGCATTACTCTTCTTTATTTGTCAATGGAAACTTAAGATGTTTTAGTTTAAAACGGGCTGTCAAAAATCATTATTTTTTTATTTAAAAATGCTCTATAATAGGGGAGTTTCGTTTGCAGTTTTGTCTTTGAAGTCTTTACACAGTACATGTAATTGGAAAGTTTGAGTCTCGCATCTTTGATAGATTTACTTATTTTTAGTTTCGTTTGCAGTTTTGTCTTTGAAGTCTTTACACAGTACATGTAATTGGAAAATTTGAGTCTCGCATCTTTGATAGATTTACTTATTTTTAGCATCCCCCAAATATTAATCAAGCAATTCTACATCTATGCCTATCCGTAAATCTGTGGGAAAATGTGACTAGTCAATCAACATTGAAATTTTTTCTATTGGAAACCGAAAGAGGTTTATTGAGTTTCCGAATTAAGGATAGGAAAAGAAGAAAGTTCTTCATTTTACAAACATCGTCTCTGAAAATTGAAGAATTTGTACCGTTTCTCCGGAACGACAATTTTTTTTTCTCTCTTATACTTATGGAAACGATTTTTAGGTACTTTTGTTTCGAATTCAATTCATGAGATGCGAGTTTATGCTCGTGTTCGTCTTTGCTGAAAGGAAATTCGGGGAGTTTTTTAAAGCAAACATATAATGTGGTCATGCATTGATTTTGCATTTCCTCGAATACATTGTATACTAGCAAAGAATACCCAGCGTTTTTCAGGATTTAAAATTCGAATCTCTGACTAAATCACATCAGAAGGTACAAATAAATACGTTGTCGTCTTCAAATAACACTATAGATGACGCCACAAGAGACGTGAGTTCGCTGGACATGTCACAATAGGCAAGGCCTGCTGAATTAATTTTTTTCCTTATCAATAATATGTACGATGGGTTAAAACTGAAAGAGTCTATACGGCCCATTTTCCCTAAACCAATCTCAAACTTCATAATCGGGCCTATGCTGCTTCTTGCCATAAAAACAAGTCGACACTATTGTTGTGTTCTATTACATTAGTAGCAGTTTGAGCTAATTGTTTCTCGCTTTTGAAACCGAGCAATACATTTATTTTGTCTTGTATGTGTTAACAACGTTATAGTGTGTGTCTTAACAAAGTTATTTAAGTTTTATTACATTAGCAAAACAATTTAAGATGTAATTAAAATCAGAAAATTTTTAGCAGCCAGCAATATATGGCGATACCAATTAAAATTGACCGCTGTATTGAGAGTTGGGATAGGGCCAAATTCCGTCTATAAAATTCATAATTTGAATTTTAAAAAATTCTCGAATAGACTTTTTTTTTAAGCCGTGGTACCCCTGTACAGAATTCCATAACCCTACAACGCTTAGATGTTACGTTACAGACGACACAAATAGAGAGACAGACATATACTTGTATCATTACAGATTTAAAAGGAAAATGTTGCAATGGCGCAAAAGTATAATTGCCGTATTTGAATAAATTTATACATATACCATTCCTAAACACGTTCTCTACACACACACAATTTCCCTAACACACACACAATTTTTCACTGATGTCTGTCTGCAGGTATTATACATGGAATGCTTCGATAGTATTATTCATCTGAAGAAGTGATAAAAGCAAATCTACCTTCATCATGCAATCTCCATATCTATTGTTTCGACAGATTTCGGAAATATATGTATGAAATAATTTCCTCCGTCGTTAAATCTTGCCAACGCGTTCTGTTAACTCATCGTTTACTTGCTTTACACCACTTCGACGAAACGGGGAGAATTCCTTTCTCCAAAATCCGCAGAAACACTTTTGGAAAATTTTTTTATTTGAATTGAAATTACGAGACGTAAATTTTACTTGCTTTACTCTACTTTGATGAATGGGCACCTATGACAGTGATTTTATAATTTGCTATCTATTCCAGTTGATATTTAGAGTAAGGACTAAGTTTTAAAAAAATTAAATGTTTTAACATTTTATAATATTTATATATTAACGGATATGTTGGTATTGCTACAGTTTTCTCCTTGTATTCAGAGTATATGTCTTGAAAAGTACATTTACAGATATAAATCGTTAATACTGAAAGCTCAAGGTGGTTTTACTTGGCGACAAATTTAATCTATTCGGCAATAAAATCAGCAAAATATTGTCAATTTGGCGAGTTTTCAGAAATTTTAACTCGTTGGCAATTTTAACACAAGCTTGCCAGATCTTAAGTCGTTTAAAATTTGTAAATCGAAGCTCACACAACCCTGTCCACTGAAAAGTTGTAAATCAAAGCTCGGAAGAGCCCTATTCGCTCGAAAATTTGTGAGACCCAGTCGCCTGAGCCTGACTTATGCAAAACTTTAAGCTTTCGGCTATTTATCAGAGTGTTTAATAAAAGTAATGGTCCTTCTTTGCTACATAATCTCACTTTTCATTAAGCTAACGGATTGAATGATGTCCGTTGAGTGTGCTAGGAACTATATCCTCCCTGGGCAATATTTTCTTTCGCGTTCTGCTTATTTGTTGCTTTCTTATAATTAACATCGTTTCTTTCTCTAAATCCAGCCAAAATTCTTTTTTTCCAATCTTTATTTAAGAATTTCGGCTTAAATTAAATTTGAGCGCTGATATGCAAAATCTGATGTGAGCATAAATACATTAATTTAAGCTTTATCCCAGAAAAGAACACATAAAATAGATACTTATTTGAAGTAATATCTAGTTTGTAGTTCTATGATGATTTATTTTTTTATTTGGTGACTTTGAGTAGTTTAAAACATCGCCAACGTGCCAAATTCTAAAACGCAGAAATAACGATTTTTGTAATGTAGCAATATAATCAGAAAACTTGTTTTATGCTCCATTAATGGGGTTGCTTTTATACGATTTGTCTTCAGCAACTAAGTATAAAACAAGCATTTATTTAATACATTAAGCATATTTAATCTCTTATTTCAGATTTCGGCCATTTTTCTAGACATTTTGAAAATCTGAGCTACATGATACCTCATAAATGATTTAAATACAAAATTTTATAAAATTTCGTCCGATAGTTTCTTCAATAGAATGGATATACGCATTGCGCCGACAGGCACACAGATGTCGTGCTAAAAATGAAAAATAATTTATTCATAGTCTGGAGTTCATTCATAGTTAGAGAGAGCAATTCCATCGAAATGTCGAGTTTTCTCTCACAAAAGCGGTGATTGTTTTGTAATAAAAAATATTATTTGATTGGACTTGGTTTTAACTGTTTTCTATTTTAACATTATACATTCCAATAAGAAATGTTTCTCCAATTTTGCAACTCCCACGCGTGTATATATTACCAATCGAAAATAAGATGAAGTACAATTCCTTCAAAATATCGTTCAACTATAATTTAACGGAATATATCCACCCCCTTTTTTATATAAAGAAGTAATATAATTAAAACCGCCCATACGACCTAAAATATCGTATAATTTTTGCGCTAGCTGATATTTCAACGTTTGCTATGTATTAAGAATTATTGCCACCCTCGGCAAACCTCACCTCCTTATTCTGCTGATTTGTCGGTTTCTTGCTTAACACCATTTCGCAGAAACGACATTTCGTTTCTCCAATTCCCGTCGGAATTTATTTTAAGAATTTTATTTTAAATTATATTTGAGAAGTAATACTCGCGTTACACTGCATAGCTGAGTGGGCAGAAGTTAAATTGTTTATAAAAGAACATATGTGATTATTATCCTTTCTTTTAGAATGAATATTTGCTTTCTGTTTTTATTGCTTTTGTTAGTTTTGTTTTACTTATTTCAAAGTTTGGTGAAATGTATAAAAGTAACATTTATATATAAGTAAATAATGCAAAATTAAATAGTTAGAAGTATGGCAATTGTCGACAAATATTATTCATATAAGTAGGAGATTAGTTACAGAAGTAGCAGATTTGGGTTAAGATGCTACTTTCAGTAAGAATTTTCAAAAGAAAAATACACACACACACAAACACGCACACACACATATCTCTCTCTCTCTATATATATATATATTTACATATATATACATATATATACATATATATACTTATATATATTTACATATATATATACATATATATATATAAATTCCCAAAAAGGACAAGTAGCAATGTACTCGTACAGATTCTAGATGTGTGACAGAAGTACCGGCCGGGGGGAGTTGCGACCCCCAGCACTCCGGTTAAAGCTTTTTCCGCCATGGCAAACGCTCCCGGTAACCGATACTCCCTACACGATTTCCTTCATGACCCTTTATAAATCCGTAAAAATACATACATATACAATTTCAATAACATGTAAAATCTAAAAGTTTACTTTTCTACGCTAAAACTATCCATGAAGCATTCTGTAAAAATATAACAAATAATTTAAAATACAAAATACTTAAGACTAATGAAATCCCAGTCTGAGAGGATATTTTTAAAAATTGGATATAAGACCCATAAACCGCATTATTTCCATATAAAAACCTGTGTGTAAAATTTCCTCACAATTAGTCATGTAATCCTTTTAAACCCTTTCTATTCAAAACTAATGTTTGAAATACTAGTCAGAGTGTCTGTACATATATATATATATATATATATATATATATATATATATATATATATATATATATATATATATGTATATATACATATATATACATATATATATATAGATATATATAAATGAGTTATTTCTGTAATACAATTTACAGTAATGTCCACAGAAACGTAGAATAAGCATTAACGAACCAGGTATGGCCCTTGATAACGTACATGGTTTCGGAAATGCTTTTCACTTTTTCAATTTATTCATTTACAAAAATTTTTTGTCGATATATATGAAAATCGTTATGTGTTGAGTTAGATGAATTTATTGGTGGTATTGGTGGTGTTGGCGAGAGGTGGATTCGATTGGTTTCACATAAGGTACTTCTTTTGGATTTTGTTTAACTTCAGTGTCTATATTTTCGGCAATTCCTTTAGTTGTAAGGACTTTCTTTGAACGGTGCCGGTTTTCCGCGGCACTCAAAGCATGCTTTTAACCGGGGAGTGGGGGTCACAATCCCGCCACAACCACTTTTTGGTACTGGTCATTCTTTCATTGTATTATATATATATGTATATGTATATACATATATACATATACATACATATATATATAAATTTATATTATATATATATATGTATGTATATATATATATATATATATGTATATGTATATATATATATAATATATATATATATAAATGTATATACATATATATATATATATATATATATATATATATATATATATATATATATATATATATATATATATATATATTCGGAGACAAGGGGCGATGTAAATTGTAAAAATATTGAATGTAAGGTAGGAAATAAGACTACGTTAATGAAATTGAAATTGTCCTCCCATTAATTTTCAAAAAGTTACATTTTTTTAATTTTTATACGACCTCCTTGGACAAATTTGGTCAATCAGAAATTTTTTTATTTTAATGCAACAAGATCATTAAAAAAAACCCATATCTGTATCTTTAAAATTGAGCGAGTTATAATGGAAAATTGAACATTGTGAATGGGGACCATATATCAAATTAAAAATCTAAATTTGTGACATATCACAAAAAAGATAAAACTGGATGTTAATACATAGGATACCCAACCGTGTAGTGAGTACCACTCCTTTATATGATCTCTGTCTTTGTAATGCTTTATTTAGATGCATTTGTGATAAAAAATTTTGACACATATTAACGTATTTTTGATCTAAACAATTTCCATCGTAGAAATAAAAATAAATAGTAATTGTAGCCATATCATATGAAGAGATCACGTGACCCATTTCAAAATAAAATATGGCATCCATCTTTTTTTCCAGAGTAAAAATCATGATTTCCAAAGTTCTTTTAAATTTATATTTATTGTTGCATCCGTCTAAAACCGCTCTTTAAGTTTGCGTATATTCTGCACCAACGAAATTACAATATTTTTTAGTTTAAATGATCATCAAACTTTGATTATTCTACAAAGAAGCCTAATTCTAATAGATGCAGAATGTATGAATGAAATATTCATTGCTTTTACATAGAGAGCCTGACGATTCATATTTCGATGGCGTCATATGAATAAAGTTCATTTTTTTTGGATGAAATTTTAAGTTTTCAAGCAAAATAAATTAATGTAGTTCTGTGATATTTAAAAAATATCACCGTTGAATGTATCGCATTTTAGAGATGTTTAAATAAAATTGCATACCAGTTGGAAAGTGTTTCATAATCAATGCTTTATGCATGATTGATTTTTCTTGTTTTACATATCACATCAATACGGTTCCATTTTTTCGCTTGGAGTAATGAGTGGGCTAGGCTGCCTTATCGGCCTGTGTTGATATGTTTATGGTTGGGGTCTCGATTTCAATGTCTGTTACTCCCGCTATAAATTCTCGCTTTTTGTGTTCCATATATACGATTGTTATTCTGCTTACCACCTTGCAATTTTTCTTAGAGGTTGTTACGATTGATCTGAAGAAGATGGCCATAAAACGCCCTGGAAACATTTACATTCACCTAATTTTCATATGCCTACTTTCTTTAAGAAAGTATTGCAAATTTTACATTTGAATAGCTCCATGGACTTTTAATGCGTTTGCTTTAAATATACTTGTTTAAAATTAAACGTTTTATACATTTTATTGAAAGAGGAAATTGTTTTCAGAAGACGGAAGAATTATTTCCATAGTTAAAAGTATACTTTATGTCATGACTATACTTGAAATGGAAATACTTTTATACTAAATGCAAACTGCATAATTTATGCGCATATTTAAGCCTGGATTATTGATTATATTATAACAAGATAGCACCTGGAAGATACCATGAATCGCCTTTACATTGATAACAATGGCATCACGCAATTATGCAAGCTGAACAAGAAAAAGTTTAGTTCTATTGTGAACAAACACATCTTGTTTGACTTATATATGACGGCCAGCTTACGTAAAGTATTTCGTTTAACAATAGAGGAAATCAGTAATTTATTCATCATGTAGTAAGTATTCGAATTTACGCCTTTTCTCGTCATTTTTAAATTCTCCTACAATAGTATAGAGAAAACTTTTAAAAAAAAAATTCGAATTCAAAATTTTTATAGAATCACAGAATTATGTCTGTTTGTATGACGTACATGTTTGTGTATGTGTTTGCATCTGTGTGTGTGCATTTCACAGAGGTGGGGACATGACAACAAAAGAAAGAATCTCCGTGTCTTCATGAAATTTCATGTTTGGAAACTGTATACAAATCAGCAAAACTAGAAAGCATATTTCGAAATTTTCATATTTAGGCATATACTTTATTTGATAAAGATATAGGCGTGTATTTTATTCGATAAGGATTTTTATAACATTATTATGCAATAAACAATAATATTCCCGAAATATATAGCAATATAATATGTGCAAAGAACTAACTTAAACTACGGTATGCATGAATAAAAAAGCGCAACTGTATATATCAACACTTAGAAAAATAGTTCTATAAATATAAAAATAAAAATCCACACCGACTGCTTCATATTTCACTATTAATTTGCCGAGAGTATATTTAGGAACGAAAGTTCTTAAACAGGTTCGAAATTATATCTTTATGCACAGAAAGTATATTTGGAAACTATGGCTTAAATAATATTTGAATTTCTATTATGTATATACTGATAGCATATGTGAGAATATAAGCTCAAAAAAGTTCAGAATCTTTATTATACAGTGAGGCCATATTCGAGAACACAAAGTTAAAGAAGATTCAGTTTCCACTACGTATATATTGTAAAGAAAAAAGCTCTGAAATAGATTTATTTTTAATGTCTAATACATGTAGCGGACGCTTATAAAGCTGTATTAAATGCCTTTTGATGGAGATGTTTTTATCTATGACTAAGTAGTTGAATTAGCGTTCTCGTTGCATCGGTGACGCCGGCTGTGAACGAAGCATTCTTCCTTCTATTGTTTCCAATCACTCAGCTTTCTAACAATATAAAAATGTACTTCTGTGCTCCTCATGCGAGTACATGCATTATAAAGATGTACTTTCTGAGCCCCCCATGAGATGGCATTTGAACAAAGGACGAAGGATTCAAATTTTTCAGGACTTTTTTCGTTGACTATGCGATCGGCACCATAATTCACCACAAATTCGACTCTGTGGCCTCATGACAGCTATTTTATGTCAACTATACGATATGTCAACTGTACGATATTATGTCAACTGACGATTCATTTATAACCCAGCAAATAACTTCGTTCGTCAAGCGATAACTCACCAGGAGGGTTATTATTGTAGCAAACATTCATAAGGCCTTGAGCTGGAGACGTCTGTAGCTCAACGCTATGATGCTAGCCTACTACGCTTTGATTTCGGGTTTAAACTCCATTACCGGTTTAGTGATTTTGCTTTCTCACAACACACACACACAGACACACACACTCACACACACACACACATATATATATATATAATATATATATATATATATATATATATAAAGAGCATTTCTACATATTGGTACTGTGTTTCATTTGATAGAATTACTTGACTATCTGCACAATAAATGAATTTCTCTAAAACAATTTCATAAATTTACGTTAGCACTCAAGGACACTTATGTGACTATTAATTCTGATTTTAATCATGATAAATGTGTATATGAATAGTATATCGTAAAATATAAAAGTATTAGAAATTCAACTGGAGTCTCTGAACCTCTGACTCAGAATATTTATCGAATGGAAGCAGATATTATATTTCTTTAGATTAAATGCAATTTCGTTCTAAATTTTTGAAGCCATCCTGTATAATTTTCTTTAATGAATTGGAGTGGGAAATTACACTTGTTTCCTTGAGAGCTATGCGTAATCAAGGTTTTTCAATTAATATCATTAAATTAGACTTGTTCATTAGATTAGATTTGCCGTGTATAAATTTAAAATGCTCTCATTTGCATTTTGATTTGTTATCATGTTTTAAATTTTGTCCTCAATAAAAAAGTAATCAGAATATGGGTTTATTTCAACAAATGCATTTTTACTTTCAGTGTGTATTAATTAATTCATTTGAGAAAAAAATATGTTTACAAAGTTAAATAAACAAAGTGAGGTTATACTCAAGCCACATGACTGAAATTTAACTAACACTTTGAAGAAAACAAACTTAGAAGCAATTACTTTAAATAACTAAAGACCAAGAAAATATCTGTGATAAACAACTATATTTAACTTTCTCGTATTTCAGTTTCAGATCCCTTTGCATCATAATCTCAGAAGCTATTTGATTTAGTCCAGTGTGGTTCCCATGTGATTTACCCCTATATACAGGGAATTTAACATGGTTCCACGTGGGATCCAAATGGTTTGTCCGATTTCCAGATCATATAAGAAATTTGCCGTGGCTCCTTGAAAGACCTACATGTTCAATACATTTTTGCAAATTAGCTGATATGGGGCCAATAGGGAGGGGGGGGATAGCATGAGGCAATGGAGCCGTCTGGATCGTCCAAATTCAATCCGTCATGAATGAGCGTCGTATTAACTGCTCTTATCACTTCCTCACAGTCCAATCAGAACGACCGTATTCCAACGATACGCCAACTGTCTAGGCATGTTTATTACTCACTACTCCTACTACCTAATACTTCCTCTGTTACTGCCTAACTCTAACCTCTAACACTGACCTTTATTACTACCTAACACGTTCAGTAAATGCAAGGTTCTTTATAAGATTGAGCAATCAGCCTGGCAACAAATCAAAAAAGTTGTCAGTTTGAAATCAGCTGGAGAGAATTTCTTCATTCGTATAGAAAAGGGCCAGAGAGGACGCTGAGAGGAGTTGCCAAACCACAGTAAGTTTTCGTATTCCTATAGTTAAAAAAATATTCGTTATATTTGAAGTGGCAATAAGTAATAGCTTATAAGTTAGCTTTATTTTCAACAACTAGTAGTGCTATTTCTATTTTTCAAAATCAGCAGGGAACTTTTATAGCACTGCAATTGCAATTGTATCCCTATGTGAACGGAAAATGACTGCTCCCCTTGGGCACATATCATTTCACCATCTAAGTTCTTTAATAAATGCCGCAGGGAAAGGTTATTTGCATGAATCTGACAGATAAACCATTATAAGAGTTTTGAGATGTAGTTCAAAAAGACGTATTTCACCTGCTAGGGACCTTCTCCTCCCTTCCTATTGACCATGGTGCCATCAGAATCCACAGCCAAAAACAAGGACAAATAAATAGTTTTATCATCCAGATGCTAATTGTAATATCTACAGCATATCTTACATTTATTATTACTTTCATGTTCAAGATATGTAAGTTCTGGTTCTTATTTAAGAGTATAGATTCGAGGATGCTCAAAATGTATATCCATCAAAATTTGGGAGTCAAATTTTTAATCCCAATGCAATAATTTATGTTTACATAAGTAAGATATTGTAGGTAATGTAAAAATACTAACTTAAATTATTAAAGTTGCTCAAAAATATTTTTCCATGCTGTCAATGCCATGTTTCTGTCATATAATACGTCCCAACAGCCAATTGTTTCGTAATAAACGATTCTAAAACGTAAGAAATCGTAGCAATGTCGATATTTTTCAATTTTATATGCTAACTGAAAATGAGAACGATCTTCTAAATTACATTATTTATTTCACTTTTTAATTACATGCAGATTTCTGTGCATTGGTTGTAATTAGGTTTAAAACTTATGTTGCACTGAGCTTCAAAATTCTGTTTTTACAGTATTACTAATGTATATTACTTATATTTCACAGATATCAGTAGTCAGAACCAAAATTCCTTAACTCCCTCCGCCGCCTCTCTCACTGGTGACACATTAAATTGCTTTCCATTCCCTAAGGCTAGAATGTTTTTTGCAATATATAGATTTTCTTTAGTTTCACAGTTTAATCGTAATGAGTTTTAAACTATTTTTTTCATCTTCATCAACGGCAAATATACCCCAAATTGGAATACACGAATTTTATATGAAAATTTACTTTCCTAACCTCACGCTTCTGATCTTAAAGAAAGTAAATTTTTAATTTTAATATATATAAAACCAAAAAGTGCACGGCTGATCACCCATTGAAACCCATGATCCATTTCGCGGTTATTTTTGCTCATCAATGCGTTGCATATTTTGAAATAGTTAATGAACACAAAACTCTTTATATCCAGGATTTTAGAATTTTTCTACTATAAGTATACACTTCGAATCCAGTAACGACGCAAAGCATTATTTTACCACCACCCCCCCTATCGTTAGTTTTTTTTCCTTTAATAGAACAGAAGTTGCTTTACTGTATACCTGAGATCTTAGCATTTTGATAATGTTTTGTGAGACTAAACACGCCCTCTACCATTTCTGGATTCGAAGTGGTAATACATTTACTAGAAAAATTCTACACTCTTTGTTTAAAGTATTTTATATTCGCTTATTAGTCATTCCATGTAGTCACCCATGATTAGTCACCCAGTGGTGGTTCCATGACCATTTCTGAACATTTTTATATATCGCACAAATATTCCTACATATTTCAGCAGATGAAAAACAATGTTTAAAATTTTTTCATCTAACTTGTGTGTTCTGGTGCGGCCATTTTTCCAACATGGCGTCCTCCAAATTTGAAGAATTTTGATGTTCAGACAAATTTAAATATCTTGGGATCCAAAAGAGCTAGATACTTGGAATAAGAACTATTTTATTGGTCCTAAATTAATCTATATTTCACGTGATTATAAAATTTGTCTAACTGCTATGTTATTGACTAAAATTCAGAGTTGAAATTCAGCACCGGTTTAGCTAAAACTGCAGTTTTTGAGCATTTTGAAAGGACTGAAAGAAACAATTCTACATATTCAAATTTTTATCGTGCCTTACCCTACTCTCATAGTTTTAGTCTGAGAAATTTGAAGATTGAAAACTTTGTCATTTTTATTTTATTAAGCCCTAAGCATGGAGGTTTATTCAAATTAAAGAATATTTAAGTCTTAACTATTTGCTTACGGGTGGGACCCAAATGAAGAATGTTTGTCGAAATCGAACTGTTTGGGATAAGTTATGTCAAATACCTGTCTTTTGGGGAGGTTCTTCGTTTGAGATAGACGCTGTCCCACCCGTAAGCAAAAAGTTAATATCTGTGGTGAGGGAACCGGGCAAAATATGAAACTTGCAAGGAATCAAGTATTACATCGTAGCTAATTGTGCTACAAATTTGGAGTTTGACATTTCTGGTTTTATTGCTATTTAGCAATGAATAAGTTCTAAAAAGTAAGATTAATTTTAATTTACCAACTATGGTGGAAGAGAAAAACTTTTTTCCCAAAAACGTTTCGTAATAAAAGACAAAAGTTACCTCTTATTATAAGATGTCTTCATTCAAAATTCAAATAATTTTGATTAATATCTTTAGGTGCCACAAAAAAGGAAAAAATTAAAAAAATGTGAGAAAACTCCATTTAAAAAAAAGGGAAAATCTGATTATTTATATTTTAATCATTTTAATGCGATTGAGGTAAAAAGTAGCCTTTAAATATATGTTTTCTTGAAAAATTCAAATAATGCTAATTAATTATTTTCCCCATCACAAAAGAGTTGAAATTTGCGAAAAATGTATATAGAACAAAATATTTCGATTTTTTTTCCCTAATAGCATATTTAATTTTATGCAACTTCATAAGGCCCTAAAGATGAATAATGTTTTTTGCCTAACCATAAATAAGAATACGCTAATTGGTAATAATTTTATTCTTGTATTTACATAGAATAGAAATGCAGACTTTCATATCACATTTCTCATGCAATTCTTACTAAAATCAGCACTCTCACAGCTGCAATGATCATAAAATTCTCACTCAGTCTATGAGGAGCCTTGTTATATGTGCAATAAGGCTGTAGTTTACTTACATTTCAACTGAGGATAGAAATATGAATAAGAATGGAGGTCTATGTTTTGATGATAGGGGAGATAAAATTACAGTGCAGGCAAAAAAAACATATTGTCGGAAGACAATTCTGAAAGAGCACATACTATTTTGAAAATCTGGAGTCAAAATATACAGGCCATACAACAAAGTACAGCACATCGCTCCACATAAAGAGCAATTGAACACTGAATAAGTGACGACAAGTTACATTACATCTAACACAGTAAACCATAGAGCTATAATCAACTATGCTGCAATTACAACTTCTCACCAAGCACAGATTTGCAAATATACTGCGACCACGACACCTCCCAGACATGAATGGCATTTTCATGGCCACTGCAGCACTACTGTAGAAGTGCTGATTTTAGTAGGAATTGCCTGAGAAACGTGATATAGAAGTTGACACTACTATTCTGTATAACAAGGTACGGAAAAATTTTTACAAAAGAATTTCTTATTTATAATTAGGCAAAATATATTATGCATCTTTAGAGCCCTATGTTGGTAAATCAAAATTAATATTTAATTCTTTGTGGACTTATTCATTGCTCCATAGAAATAAAACCAGAAAATTCTAAAACTCCAAACTTGTAGCACAATTAGCTGCAATGTAATACTTGATTTCTTGCATATTTCCTATTTTTCCCGATCCCCTATCAGAGATATTAAGACTTAAATATTCGCAAATTTGAATACACAACCATGTTTGGGGCTTAATAAAAACATCTGATGTGGGCAACACATGACTTTCCTTATATAATGCAATGAATTTATTACTTTTACAGTAAAAAAAATAGGTTTTTCTTATAGTAGATACTTATATCCTTTCCAAAATATTGAATTTTCGACAATTAGTCGTCATTTTCATTGATTTAGCGTCATTTTAATCCATTTGGCGAGATTTTCGCTAATTTGGCAACATTTCAAAAAGTCGCCAAGTTGGCAACATTCCGCCAAATTCGTCGCCAAAATCTCGCCAAGCTTTACTGACGGAGAAATAAGCTATTCTTATAACAGATAAATGACTATTGGCGTTCAAATACAAAAGTATTACGCGAAGTATCTTTTCTCATGAATGGAACGAGCTAGATCCACGAGAATGATGTCACCCAATTTATCGCATGGTATTACATATGAAAAGTGAACATGTTTCTCAATAGGAAATATATTCTTTTTATTTTATATGACTTTTTGATAATTTTTTTGAAAAATGTGAAATATCTCAAGAACGGTTCGTGTTAGCGTTCTACATTTTATGTTAATCGTTCTCTAATGAAAAATTACATAAGGAATGTCTATTTGCGTAACTTTATTAGCGGTTTTGATTTTTTGACGATTTTTTCAAAATTTCACTCGAAAATTTAGGGGGGTTCTGAACATTTGATTACGTTTAAAAACAATAGGCTTCCAGTGTTTACGGATTGTGATTTTTGTACCAAATTTCATTCGAATCGGTCCATTCGTTCGTCAGTTATCGTGTCCACAGACCCACTGACACACACACACACATACTTTCACACACACACACACACACAGAGACATCACTTCAAAAATGTTTGATTCGTGATCAGGAATGCTTGAAACGTGCTCTCCCGTCGAAAACTCGAATTCGAATTTTCGACCCCGTCACAATACTTTCCTTATACATAATGTATATAAGGAAAGTAATAAAAAGGGTCATGTTCTCAGTTTTTAAATTTTTCAGGCTAAGACTGTGGGGGAAGGGGAGAGTCTCGTTTGGAAAGTCTCTTTTAACTCTTTTGGATTCCAAGATATTTAAATTTGCGTGAACATCAAAATTCATCAAATTTAGAGTTCGCCATGGTGAAAAAAATGGCCGCACCAGGGAAACAAGCTAGTTGAAAATTTTCAAAAATTGTTTTTCGTCTGCTAATATATGTAGGAACATTTGTGCAATATTTAAAAATTTTCAAAAATGGTTATGCAACCAAATATTCTTTTTTGGGGTAATTTCATATGGAATGACCCTGATATCATTTCATTGGCTTCAGAAGACTGACGAGCAACTTTGCTAACAAGCGATAGTCACCATGAAACCAATGTCCACGGGTGATGATGGAAGATCCATTGAGTTCTTTTATACTTTAACAATCATAACGTTATAGTGCAGAAACCCTTTCATTTGAATATGGATATTTGATCTGGTTCACTATTCCAATACAGTGTCAGTGCATGAAAATTAACTTTTCGATGTTTACAGTAAACATATTTTTCTGTCTAATTGTTGGGATAAATAATCTAAAAATAAATAAATAATTTAATTATAAAAATCTTAAAATAAATAATTCATTCTACAAATGCATATAATGGTTGAATAAAGTATCAAAATGTTTCAATGGTAAAAAACTGCCTTCTTCGTCAGGTTAAAAGAGAACAAGAAAGATCAAACATGCTTAAAGCATTGATTATGAACCACTTTCCAAATTCAATGCAATTTATTTAAACATGTCTAAAATGCAATACATTCTTTGCTAATATTTCAAAACTTATCACAATACTACATTAATTTATTAAATTTGAAAACTTAAACCTTCATCGAAAAAAATGAACTTCATTCAAATGACGGCATTGAAATATAAATTACCTGGTTTAAATATTTCTAAAATGTGATACATTTGTCGGTAATAATTTTAGAATTATCATAATACTACGATAATTTATAATATTTGAAAACTTCATCGAAAAACAACTGACATTCATTCAAATGACGTCATAGAAAAATAACACGCCTGGCTCTCTCTCTAAAAGCAGCATTTCGTTCATAAATAATTTCCCATTCATGTCATTCATCACAATACTATAATAATTTATTCTATTTTAAATTAAGACAATGGAGCTACAATTAATTAAACTCTATGTTTAAAACCGTCCTTCTCTTTGTAAAATCAACGAATACTTCATTCATATCAACTATACAGACTCCATGAACTAAATGATTTTGTGTTAAAGAAATACAGCAATTCTAATACAACTCATTCTACATATTTTGCTGTTTACATTTTACATAGGTGAAAAATAGGCTTCGTTGTAGAAATATTCAAATTTGGATGAGCATTTAAACTCAAATATATTGTATTTGCGCTGTTTCAGTATGTAGATGCAAAGAATTTAAGCAAAAATAAAGTAGTTTTAGGACGGTTACAACACTCAATATGAATTAAAAAGAACTTTAAAATTCACGATTTTGAGACAAGATGGATGCCATATATCATTTTGAAGTGGGTCACGTGATCTTTTCATCTCATGGTCACGTGATCGCTTCATATAAGAGGTTATTATTATTTTAATTTTTATTTAAAAAACAACTGAATATATTTCGCTGAATTTTTTTTTATATATTTTATGGAGCAATTTGAATATTAACTAAAATTTTCGAAGCAATTTGTGAATTTTAAATTCGTTTAAAAAATGTTTGAAAAATTAGGTCCTATATGGCTCAATGTATTTCATTTTTTCAACCCGGGTTCAATCCAAAACTAATTGGGTGATATTTGTTATTTATATTCCCATAGGTCCTACAGACCGTCTGAACAACATACTGAAATTTCATTTAGATTAAGTCATTTTTACGGCAGTTATCGTGCTAACGGACAGACAGACAGATAGACAGACAGAATGAACAAAGTCATAAACACTTTTCAACTTTGTTGTAAAGTGTTAATAACAGTACAATGAAAGGCGAGGTTACTTCTGCCAACATAATCTTTAACTGCCGTATCTATCTATATCCTTTTGTTGATACGGGTGCGCTGTTTCATTTATCCTGACGAAGAAGACTCTTTTTAACACTTTACAACAAAGTTGAAAAGTGTTTATGACTTTGTTCATTCTGTCTGTCTGTCTGTCTGTCCGTTAGCACAATAACTGCCGTAAAAAGGACTCTATCAAAATGAAATTTTAGTATGTTGTTCAGACGGTCTGTGGGACGTATGGGAATATAAATAAATAATATCACCCAATTAGTTTGGGATTTAACCCGGGTTAAAAAAATGAAATACATTGAACCCTATGGGACCTAATTTTTCAAACATTTTTTAAGCGGATTTAAAATTCCCAAATTGCTTCGAAAGTTTTATGAAATATTTAATTTATCCCATAAAATATATAAAAAAAAAATTCAGCAAAATATATTCAGTAGTTTTTTAAATAAAAATTAAAATAATAATTACACCTTTTATATGAAGAGATCACGTGACCCACGTCAAAATAAAATACGGAATCCATCTTGTGTCAAAATCGTGATTTTTAAAGTTCTTTTTAATTCATATTGAGTGTTTTATCCGTCCTAAAACCGCTTAATTTTTACTTAAATTCTGTGCATCTACGTACTGAAACAACGCAATTACAATATATTTGTGTTTAAATGATCATTCAAATTTGATTATTTCTACAACGAAGCCTAGTTTTCACCTATGGAAAATGTAAACAGCAAAATATGTAGAATCAGTTGTATAAGAATTGCTATATTTCTTTAACACAAAATTATTTAATTCATGGAGTCTGTCATATAACTGATATGAATGAAACATTCATTGATATTACAGAGAAGGACGATTTTCTGGATAAAGTTTCAAGCATAGAGTTTAATTACTTGTAGCTCCATGGTCTTAAGTTTTTAAATAAAATAAATTATTATAGTATTGTGATGAATGAAACGAATTGAAAACTGTTTATGAATGAAATGCTGCTTTTATAGAGAGAGCCAAACGTGTTATATTTCGATGACGTCATTTGAATAAATTTCAGTTGTTTTCGATGATGTTTTCAAATATAAAAAATTATTGTAGTATCATGATAATTTGAAAAATATTACCAAGGAATGTATTGTATTTTAGAGATGTTTTAACCAAGCAATTTATATTTCTATGCCGTCATTTAAATGAAGTTCATTTTTTTAAAGAAGTTTTAAGGTTTGAAATATAATAAATTAATGTAGGATTGTGATAATTTTAAATATATTACCGAGGAATGTATCGCATTTTAGAGATGTTTAAATAAAATTGCATTAAAGTTGGAAAGTGTTTCATAATCAATGCTTTATGCATGATTGATCTTTCTTGTTTGCTTTTGGGACCGGTTGATATCTTTTGCCTTTACTGTGAAGTTCCTCCTTCCGTTCTACTGAGATATTTCGTTCTGTTACCAATTATAATAAATAGAAAATTTAATGGTCTCAATACAACGTTTACTACTTAAGGACAATATTTAATATTGCTGTTTATGATTGCATGCAGATGTGGACATAAATAATTATCATGAATTGATAAAATAATAGTGTATATTGTACATATTAATATTTTAAGTCCTAAGGCGGAATTAAATTATTTAATATTCATTAATGAATGAGTGTTTGTATATGAATTCAAATAAATAAAAAAATATACTCTTCACATTATTTATTTACACTATTTATCTTACATTTTGTATATCACTCTTATTTATTTATTTTATCTTTCAGGTAAGTGCATCTCTGATCTTGTTTTTGTCACTGTAAACAGGCAGCAGTATTACATTTTAATGAAGTAAGTATCGATTTTATAAGAGTAAAATATGTCGAAAACCCAGACAGCTCGACTCATCCTGAGGTACGAGCAGCTATTTGAGTTGTCTGGAACAGAGTAAAATATGTTGAAGACCCAGACCGTCCGACTCGTCCAGAGGACTTAGAGTAACAAGTTGGACGGCCGGGAAGAGAGTAAAATATGTGTAATATGTTATAGAAAAACCTATATCATAGCCGTATTCGAACCACGGGTCTCCGCATTTTTCGATTATACGGGATATTTGATTATCCGGGGAAACATATGTACTATAGTCACTATTTAAATGTCCTGGTGGCCTAGTATGTCGACTACAGAGATAATAAACATGAAATATTGAAAAGATTAATAATGAAAATTTTATATTTTTATGAAATAAAAATTCTAGACTTGCATATATATATATATTTATTTATTTTATTACTTATACCGAATAAAACCTTCAACGTTGATTGAAAGTTTTTCAAGGTGAAGGGAAAACGTTTCTAAAGACAAATTTTCCTGTACAAACTTTTTTCTTGATTCGATACTCATTCTCATACTAAGATTGTCCACTCATTATTAGATTATCCTGGAAAACTTATACTTACTATAGTCACTATTTAAATGTCGAATGTCCTAATAACCTAGTATATCGACTACACACATAATAAACATGAAATATCGAAAAGATTAATAATAAGAAATATATTTTCTGATAAAATAAATATCCTAGATTAGCATATACATACTAGTTACTGTATTACTTATGTCGAAGAAAATCGTCAATGTTGATTGTTTAGAGCAGGGGTCCCCAACCCAATGCCCGCGGGTGCCCGGCGACCGTTTTATGTGTGCCTGCCGCTGTACGACCACGATAAAAAATTAATCGTATGTACATAAAACTCCTCACCAAAACCACACGGGAAAACAATATGTACATTTTGAAATTCATTCTTCCCGCTCACCGTTCGTTACTATGTGAGTGCAAATGGCAATGAAATAATCATTATTTCATTTCCACCGGAAATTATTTCATTTCTGGAATTATTTCATTTCCACCAGAAGCATTATTTAATAATGCTTCCGATACTCGCTAGAGGCGATACTGTCGATTTCCTCAAGTAATACTACTATCTGTTTTTATTTAAAGTTGAATAGTCAGTGTAGTTTACGGTGTGTAAAATAAACGTACATTTGACGTATCTAGTTCATTATTATTTATTCATAGTTATATGCCCAGATTTTTATATACGGTGTCTCCTACTTCATTGTTTCTAAATACTTTGTTACTTTAACCCCAAAATGGGTGAATCAAATAAAAGAAAACGAACCTATAATTATAATACTTACTGGGAGAAATCATATTATTTCGACAATTTTAAAAATAAATGTTTTTGTTTATTGTGTGGTAGTAGCATTGCAGTGCCGAAAAGACATAATGTTGAACGTCACTTCCAGACAATTCATGCCACTTTTAATACGAGCTATCCACTTAAATCTGAAGTAAGAAAAAAGGAAATAAATCAACTAAAGTCAACCCTGTCTGCCCAACAGTCGATTTTCACTAGGCCTGTGGTAAAATCTAAAAATGCCACTCTTGCTTCTTTCAAAATTTCTCACATGCTCGCAAAGAAGAAAAAGCCTTTCCAGGATGGTGAGTTATTAAAAGAAGCATTTCTAACTGGCGCCGATTGCTTATTTGAGGGATTTTCTAGCAAACGTGAGATTATGTCAGCAATATAAGATTTACAGTTGTATGATAACACAATCACAAAAAGAATACATGCCATTTCAGACATTCAAACTCAGTTAAAAGGTGACTTGGAAATATGTGACTGGTTCTCACTACAATTGGACGAGTCTACAGATTTATCAGACACAGCACAGTTAGCAGTTATGGGGAGAATGTTATTTAGTAACTTTACTGTAAAAGAAGATCTACTGAAAATATTACCGATGAAAGGACGAACAACAGGTGAAGAAATCTATAACATATGCAGAGTCGATAGATATGCCTCTGCACAAGCTGTCGGCTACTGATGGGACACCAGCAATGGTTGGATATCCAATATCAATGATTTTATTACCCTCTGTATGAAGATTCGAAACTTTCCCAAACTTTATGTCATATCACTGTATTATCCACCAGGAAACTTTCTGTGGTAGAATACTACCCTTCGGACACGTCATAAAAATAGTTACAAAATAGTAAACTTTATTCGAGCAGCCCCTTTGCAACATCGCCTTTTCAAGGCCCTACTAGAAAACCCTAAAGATCCTGATCTTATTATGCATACTGAAGTACGTTAGCTCAGTAAATGCAAAGCTCTTACAAAATTTGTAAATTTAAATGAAGAAATAAAAAATTATCTCAATACCAAAAATCAAAATTTTGTTGAACTAACGTAATCTCGCTGGCTGGTGGATTTGTGTTTTATCACAGACATAATGGAAAAATTTAATTATTTAAACTGCTTTTATTGAGCTGCATGGGAAAGACAAACATATAGCTATAATAATAGGTAAACTCATTTAAAGCTAAACTGGTTTTGTGGATATCCCATCTGCAGATGAAGTTATTTATGCAATTCCCAAATATGAAAAAAATGATAGGCGACGCTGAAACTGACTTATCATCATTTGTTATCAACCTTCAATTACTCCATGACCAGTTTGAAAAGCGATTTCAATAGTTGAATATCATCGAGCCAACGGTCACCTTTTTTATCAATCCTTTTACTTGCCAAGTAACTGTAACCGAAATAGCTGCATACATTGCAGAGTTTGTTCCAGTAAGGACAGAAGAACTGGAGCTAGAAATTTTGGAACTTCAGAATGAGATTGTCCTAAAATCCAATGCATCAGATGAGAGCTTCTGGAATTTAGTTGACATAACAAATTTCCATTCTTGAAAAAAACATCATGCAAGATAAAATCGTTTTTCGGTTCCACATACTTGTGTGAATCACTGTACTTACAGATGAAAATCTTGAGGAGTGCTTGTGAGGAGGACTATCATCATACTCTACCAATTATGAAGCAATGACCAATAAAATGCATTGCCAAAGATTACATTGACTTTGAGATTTATATTTTTAATTAAGAATTTTTATACCTTGTAAAATTTCTTATAAATTATTAAATAATTATTTATTTTACATAAGAATATTAACCATCCTTTTTATATGTTCAAATTATATGTTTGGAATTGAATATTTTTTGTATATTACGTGCATTATTTATTAACTATGTCCAACTATAATATTATTAAATAATTATTTATTTTACATAAGAATATTAACCATCCATTTTATATGTTCAAATTATATTTTTGTAATTGAATATTTTTTGTATATTATGTGTATTATTAACTATGTTCAACTATAAATTTATCTTGAAAAAATAAATGGTGCCCGCCTCCCGACCGATATTTTAAATTGTGCTCTTAGGTACAAAAAGGTTAGGGACCCCTGGTTTAGTGGATTTTGAAATTTCTTCAAGAAGGACAGAGGACGTTTGTAAAGGCAAAACTTCCTGTGAAAACTTTTTTTTCTTCCTTTAGTACTCATTTTAATGTTAAGGTTTTTCTGTATTTATTCGATTATTCGAAGAATGATCGTTAATATTCTATAAAACGAGGAAATTTAACATTGATTCTATAGGAATACTTTTTTTTCTATACGATTTAATTGGTATAAACGGGGTAATCGACTATACATGACCTTAATAAGTGGGGATGACTTATTCAAGTCACAGGTTAGACTTGAATAAGCCATCCCCACTTCAGGACCTCTAACAAAATGACACTTACAATGCCTGTCGGAATAAGCGGTACTATTATGTTTGGAATTCAAATGAGCATTGTCGTCTTCTTTGACCCAGACCTTCCGACTTAACCGAAAGTGTTAGATATCTGTTTGAGCAGCCGGGACAGCACCAACCAATTTAGACCGGAACCCAGTGGGGGCAACATTCACAGAGACAGCACCCTCCTTCCCCTACCACCAAACTCTCGGAAGGACTTAAGGACTCACATTTTACGTAAGCCTTTCCTTATAAAATGAATGGAGTTGTTAAGGAATTTCATAGGAACCCTGTATATAGCACAATATCATTCCGTTTATCCCTGCACTCACGAACTGATAAACTGCTGCTATAAATTGAATTGTCCTTAGAGTTGAAAATAATTATTTTTTTAAAGATCAGCTAACTATTGTTACTCAGAAACAGTTCATTCATGAAAGAGTGCTCAATAATCTGATACGTCAATACATTGTAAATTCTTTTAAGCAGAAATTAAAGAAACTCATTAATTCGTTTTATTTTGAGTCGTTCCAGAGATATTAGAAATTTTATTTCTTCCTTGGAGTGTGATATCTTTAGAAAGAAGCAAACAATTTCCGTGAAATCTGACATGCTTATTTTAATAAGTAACAATAAACCTCTGATTTTTATTGGTGAATTGAGAAATGCTCTAATTTGTGATTATTTTGTCACAATATCGAAATTTTCTGACTTACAGCTTATGTCTAACACAACAGAGTTTTTAAACATCTATGCATAACATTAAATTTTTCAACCCAAAATTAAAACTTTGCTTACATAATAATATTCTACACTCCTTACGATTTCAAAAACTTTTGAATTTTTCCCGTCCTATAATTCTTTTATAAACTACAGATTCAAGCCAAGATTATTCGCTGGTGAGCAATTTAGCGTTTCCTCTAAAGACTAACTAAATAGCACTATTTATTCCTATAAAGCATGACATTTCAAAGGAAAAGCAAATCTGGTTCCATTAGACTACTTCCAGTAGAATTGTGCCTTTTAGAGAACATATGTTCTGGAAATGTTTATTATTTCTACTCCCACATTCTGGAAGCATTTCATATCAGTTATATGAAGATTTTTTTATGATTTTTTTATTCAAAGATGTATTTTCGACTTGGGAAATGATTACATGGTAAATGCCTGATATTCTTATTGAGGTCATTCTCTTTCGGTCAAATTTAAAGTATGTGAAATAAAACGAATATCAGCACTCGAAATGTTTTATACGTTGCAAATTTCATAGTATGCATTTTTCAGCACAAAATTAAACATCTACTTGCATAATATTCTACACTTCTTACGATTTTAGAAACGTTTGAACTTTTTCCGTCCTATAGTTCTTTTATAAACTACAGATTCAAGCCAAGACTATTTTCTGGAGAGCAATTTGTCGTTTCTTCTAAAGAGTAACTAAAGAGCACTGTTTCCTCATATAAAGAGTGGCATTTCAAAGGAAAAGCAAATCTGGGTTTCATTAGACTACTTCCAGTGGAATTGTATCTTTTTCGGAACATATGTTCCGAAAATATTTTTTTCTATTTTCACATTCTAGAAGCATTTCATATCAGGTATACTCCAAAGATTCTTTTACGACATTTTTCTTTAAAGATATATTTTCTGCGTGGGAAATAATCGTATGCTGTTGTGCGGTACTTTACTACACATCCTGTCCGGGACGCGAAGATTGGCCGTAATCGAAAATAAAAATTCAATTAATCGTTAGAAAATTAGGACACCTTTAAATAATTTTAAAACATAAAACATTTATTGACACCTACTATATTAAATAGAAAAAGCACAATATAAAGTATTTTACATAGATACAATTCCTGCCTATCAACTAACGTTGATTTCCCCTTCTCTAAAAACAGCATGATTCGGGGCTCAATATAGTTTGCATATCTTACGCAAAAATAGCACTTTCTAGTAGTGACAGGAAACATGCATTTCGTGTGGGCAAGGAGAAAGAGAGAGAAACTAAAGAGGAAATGTATATTGACCATGACTGTTGTATACCATGACTGTTAATTGCAGTGGTGTGGTATCGGACTCAGGCAATCCCAGTCGGAGATCGTCAGCTTCGTCGGGGGATCCTCAGAACTTATCCCTTTGCTCTCACAAAACATTCTCCTCGCTTCTCTTTCTCCCTTCGAAAAAATTCTGAAAATTTACACACGCCTACTCTTTTCTTGATTGGCCTTGGGGCTCAGGAACAACGCCCAGGCTGCTTACTATTGGACAAAATGACCCCTCGGACTATCAACGACATTTTAGCCCCACGTAATCTCTGACTCCACTGTGCCCTAATTTAAAGGGGCCGGTATCCCTTTCGAACATGGAACGCTTCTGACTATCAAGCCGGGGAGAATTCCAAAGCTTCAAGGTATTCCCCGCCTTGGCTTAGCAGGTGGCCAGATGGGGCGAAGGGTAAGCATTGCCTTGCCGTCTCCGGGAACGACATCTGTACATTCTGATCCAAAATAAAAATATTGGAAGTATGGGAAAACCATACGACATATGGTAACTGCCTGCGATTCTTATCGAGGTCCCTTTCTTTAGATCAGAGATAAAGTATGTGACATAAAACGAAAAACAGCGCTCAAAATATTGTATACTTTGCAAATTCCGTAGTGTGCATTTATCAATGCATTTAACAATGCGTTTTTCGACCCAAAATTAAACCCTTACTTACATAATAATATTCTGCAATTCTTACAATTTCAAAAACACATGAACCTTTCCCGTCCGATAATTCCTTTATAAACTACAGATTCAAGCCAAGACTATTCGCTGGAGAGCAGTTTAGCGTTTCCTCTAAAGAGTAACTAAAGAGTAATATTTCTCCGTATAAAGCATGACATTTCAAAGGAAAAGCAAATCTGGTTCCATTAGACTACTTCCAGTAGAATTGTGCCTTTTACAGAACATATGTTGCGGAAATGTTTATTATTTCTACTTCCACATTCTGGAAGCATTCTTTATCAGTTATACTCAGAAGATTCTTTTATGACTTTTTTCTTCAAAGATGTATTTTCGGCGTGGGAAATGATCGTACGGTAAGTACCAGTGATCCTTATCTAGGTCACTCTCTTTAGGTCAAAGATAAAGTATGCGAAATAAAACGAATTTCCGAGCTCGAAATGTTTTATACGCTGCAAATTTCGTAGTATTTCTGTAGATACCGTCCCTTTATCTATCGAAATATGTATAGAGGAAAAATAACTCAATCTAGAGTTTAACTCCCAACGTCCAAGTTGGTATTCAAATTTAGGGTGCAAATCAGTGTCTGTACTAAAAAAGAAAAGTTCAGACAAGTCAGTTGTTTTTCTTTGGGAACCACAATTTTTTTCCCGAGCCATGAAAGCATTGAAAAAGGGAATTTCTAAAATCGCAAACACAGACATTTTACAAAAAGATTACTTCCTGCTAGCTGCAAGGTCCATCTATATCCAAATAATTCACTCACCAGCTTTCAAATGCTATGGAACCAGGTTTGAATTCCGGGTACAGGTGGAAAATTCCGTGCAAGTCTACATGCCAATAGTTATTTGAAATGGATTTTTAATTTCTAGTCCTCTGATCCCAAGTAGTTTTGGTGTGCATTATGAAACAATAAAGTGTAAAAATAATTAAATATATTCAAACCTGGGAGAAGTAAGCGTTGACGGAAGAAAGTTTTTTGGTTAAATTATCTGGACAATCAGAGGTACAATTAAAATAAACGGGCAGTCAAGTGTACAGTTAAAAAGAATGTACCGCCAGGGGATAAACTGAAAGAAATAGACAATCATGTAATACAACTTAAATAAATAGATAGCCAAGGGATGCAACTAAAATAAATGGACAGTAAAGGGATACAAACAAAATGCATGGACAGTGAAGGGATACATACAATTGAAAGCAATGGCTAGTCGGGGTTCACCTGAAAAAATAAATCGACAGTCAGAGGGTGCAATTGAAAGAAAGAAACAGTCTGGGTACACAACTGAAAAAATTGGGCAGTTAGAAGATACAATTGAAAGAAATGGACAATCGGGTGTACAGTTAAAAAAGAAATAACTGAAAGAAATGAACAATCAGAAATACAAGTGAAACAAATGAACATTCAGATAATACAATTGAAATTGGATAGTCAGAAGGTGCAATTGAAGGAGATGGACAGTTAGCTCCCCAATTCATCTTTGCACACTTATAATATCAACCACGTAACATAAACTAATGGAGCTGGATTTTTAACACTTTACAACAAAGTTGAAAAGTGTTTATGACTTTGTTCATTCTGTCTGTCTGTGTGTCTGTCTGTCTGTCTGTCTGTCCGTTAGCACGATAACTGCCGTAAAAATGACTTAATCATAATGAAATTTTAGTATGTTGTTCAGACGGTCTATAGGACCTATGGGAATATAAATGAATAATATCACACAATTAGTTTTGGATTGAACCCGGGTTGAAAAAATGGAATACATTGAGCCCTATGGGACCTAATTTTTCAAGCATTTTTTAAGCGGATTTAAAATTCACAAATTGCTTCGAAAATTTTAGGCAATATTCAAATTGTTCCATAAAATATATAAAAAAAAAATTCAGCGAAATATATTCAGTAGTTTTTTAAATAAAAATTAAAATAATAATAACACCTCTTATATGAAGCGATCACGTGTCCATGATATGAAACGATCACATGACCCACTTCAAAATGATATATGGCATCCATCTTGTGTCAAAATCGTGATTTTTAAAGTTCTTTTTAATGCATATTGAGTGTTGTATCCGTCTTAAAACTACTTTATTTTTGCCTAAATTCTGTGCATCTACTTACTAAAACAACGCAATGACAATATATTTCAGTTTAAATGCTCATCCAAATATGATTATTTCTACTATTAAGCCTATTTTTCACCTATGTAAAATGTAAACAGCAAAATATATAGAATGAGTTGTATTAGAATCGCTGTAATTCTTTAACACAAAATAATTTAGTCCATGGAGTCTGCTTAGCTGATATGAATGAAATATTTATTGATTTTAGAAAGAGAAGGACGATATTTTTCGATGAAGTTTTACGCATAGAGATTACTTACTTGTAGTTCAATGGTCTTAATTTTTAAATAAAATAAATTATTATAGTATTGTGATGAATGACATGAATGGGGGAATTATTTATGAATGAAATGTTGCTTTTATAGAGAGAGCCAGGCGTGTTATTTTTTATGACGTCATTTGAATGAATTTCAATTGTTTTCGATGAAGTTTTCAAATATAATAAATTATCGTAGTATTATGATAATTCTAAAATTATTACCGAGGAATGTATCACATTTTAGAGATATTTAAACCAGGCAATTTATACTTTAATGCCGTCATTTGAATGAAGTTAATTTTTTTCGATGAAGGTTTAAGGTTTCAAATATAATAAATTAATGTAGTATTGCGATAAGTTTTAAAATATTATCGAGGACTGTATTGCATTTTAGACATGTTTAAATAAAATTGCATTGAAGTTGGAAAGTGTTTCATAATCAATGCTTTAAGCATGATTGATCTTTCTTGTTAATTTATCCCCCGGGATGAAAAAAGGAGCTTTTGAAAATGTCCTTCCAGCCCCTCAACAGTCGTCCAGTGATCATAAAGACTAAATCTTTGTACACTTATAGTATCCCCGGGACATAATCTAACGGATTTAGATTTTTTTCATGGGGACATAGAAAAGGGGGCTTTTCGAAATATCTTGTCAGATCCTCTAAAACCTCTGAATTTATACACGCTAAAAGCTTAATCTTTGCGCATTTATAGTACCAACCACGTAACATAACTGACGGAGCCGGGTTTTTTATACCTCTCTAGGGGCAAACATAATGGAAGAGGTCGAAAAGTATTTTCAGACCCTCCAGAAGCCTCCCGAGTTACAGCCAACTGATTTTGAAGGCTGTAACTTTGCACAATTGTATTGACCACGGAATAGTAACTAACTGGGTTATTTTTGATTAAGACAACAATTTTCGAGGCTGAACGCCATACATTGTGAAACAAATCGAAATGATTAAAAAAGTTGTAACCTAAACTTTTAAAAGTCTGACTTTCCCTGTCTTTGGCGAGTTTAAATACTAGTACAATTAAAATCACTCCATTGACCAATATTCTATATTAACCGAGTTAAACAGTATTTATTCTACACTTTTTTTAAATACCAAAGGTATTTAAACCGTTCTCTCTTATTTCTCTCTGAGAAATAGGAGATTTATATCTTTCATTCACACTAGAATGGTTCGTTTTCTCTAAATAGTATCTGGGGAGCACTATTTCTTTATAAAGAACGGTATTACTAGAACATCTGAAGCCATTAGACTATTTCTAGTAAAATCGTATATTTTCTACAACGAATGCTCCGGAAATTATTATTCCTTCTCCTTGCATTTCCAGGAGCATTTTACGTCGGTTATATTCGAGAAATGTCTTTATGACTTTGTTTCTCCAAAGATGTATTCTTTCTGTGGGAAATGAGTTTACGGCGAATATCTGAGATTCTTATCTAGGTCACTCTGTAGGAATCCAAGTTTTGGGTCAGTATCAGGAGTTTATGGTCAAAGAATAGGAGTTGCAAGACAAATAGCAGTTTGGGTTACGGAATTATATACCTGTTGAAATTTTAGTGTGCTATGCATGCTTTAAATATCAGATTAATTTTATTTTCCTTCCATGCCAATAGTGACATAAATCCCATTCTGAACGAATTGCCATGGAATCTTTGTTATGACAGTATGAAGTTCTCTGTCCATCCGAAGAAAAATGTGAGATACTAAAATTTCAACAGGGTATATAATTCCGTAAACCAAACTGCTATTTGTCTTACAACTCCTATTCTTTGAACATAAACTTCTGATACTGACACAAAATTTAAATTCTTACAGAACGACCAAACACTTTATAAACTAAGTGAATAGATTTATAAAAATCTAACAATTGGATAATTACATCATAAGTATTGAATTATATGATAATTTAATTATCTTTCAAACACACTTTAAACGGAAACCATGCATTTAACATAGGAATTTTCGTGAATTTCGTTAAAAATATATAGTTTTCATATTTTCAAAGTGTATCCGATATTTAAATTGCGATATAAAAAATTGACTGGCAATATAATTTTTATAATGAACAGCAGCTTCTTTAAATATTACACACTGCTCCAAAACAAAATTACATTTACTCATTAGGTCTAATTTTTGACATCGAAAATAATCTGGCTGTTCTTCGTGGCTAATCGCTACCACCATCTATTGGCAAATACATTTAAACATTTTTGGAAACTGAGTGGTATTATTTAAGAATTAGCGGCCGTTTATGTAAGACCTGAGCAACGCCATGTAATTCGTTTTAGATGAAAATAAAAACTGGAAATGTCCATCTGAGACACCTAAACACATAGGCAATAAGACATCCTATATTTGTCTGGTACCTTTCTACCTCCTCTCAAACATATCCAGGAATTCACGCTATGTTGTCTTTGTAGACTTCGTTATCCTGTAACTTTTCTCAACAAACATCCGCTCTACAGCGGTGTATCCAGCTATCCTAAGAGACATGTGACGACACAGTGAAATGCACATCAACACCCAACAGATGATGTACCCGACCATCTAGGGAGGTGATGGCATAATTAATCATCATATTATTATAAAAATCACTACCACGCATTTCTCAAGGATTAAGGTCACTTGTAAACTAAACGTATTGTTTCTATGTAGCGTAAGAACAACAACAGTTGGTTCTTTGGGGAGGGGGGGGGGGGCTACCCAGTGAAACGCCCAATACAATTTATCGCTATACTCCCATGAATTTCGATAAAATCGGTCTTGATATCAATATTTTATGGCATGTGGTGTATTTTAAGGGTGAGCGTCAGTAAATCTTCTGCCCTATCCGCGCTTTGTTAACTTTCGCAGAACACGTTTTTCGCCGAAATTCTGCTCAAACAGTTGCGAAATATTTTCTGAAAAATAAAATGCAATGCTTAGATTATATTAAAACTAAATTTAATACTCAATAAAATATTATATATATTTTTTATTGTAATCCAAAATATTTTTGGTGCTGCCATCTGTTGTCGTAATTTAATTCATACCGACTATTTTTATTTTTAATGAACATTTTTAAATGTCTATTCCTTCTAATACGGTTTTAAATACAACAGATCATATATAATAATGCCACAATCACGAAAAGGTAATTTAACTTGGACTTGAAGGCAAAAGAATTTTAAGACAAGGCTGCAGTTCTCAGTGATGTACATACAGATCCCCTTATCAAATTTATAGAATTTGAAATTACCGGTATGAATTAAATTACGACAATAGATGGCAGCATCAAAAATATTTTGGATTAAAATAAAAAAAAATATATTCTATATTTTAATGAATATGAAGTTTAGTTTTAATATAATCTAAGCATTGCATTTTATTTTTCAGAAAATATTTCGCAACAGTTTGAGCAGAATTTCGGCATGAAATGTGTTCTGCAAAAGTTAACAAAGCGCGGATAGGGCAGAAGATTTACTGACCCTCACCATTAATCGGAAAAATCTCAGAATTATACTAGCAGGTGATTGTTATATCGGAAAAGGAGGAAATAATTCATTTGTGGAGATATCTTTGAAATGTCACTTATTATTTCTCATTCATAAAGTATTGATTTCAGTTGTAAAGCATTAAAGGTGTTACATGTCTCATTGCCTATTCCTTTCTTCAGATGAAACTGCAACCGCGAAAAACATACCACCGAGTTTCCGCAGATGTAACATTTCAGCAAAAACAGATCAGTATGATTATCCACTACCATTTAATCGATACGCCTGTGCCACTAGTAAAAGTTATTATTTTTATACGTATTTTAATTGTAAACCACTGGATATACGTTAAGTCAGTGTCACTGGGATAAGTTATTATTTATTTCTATGCGTATTTTAATTGTAAACCACTGGATACGTCAAGTTAGTGTCACTAGGATAAGAAATATTTTCTATATGTATTTTAAATTATTACAATCTGTTTTCAATTCCCATGAGCCTAATTACGCTCCTTCGTGATATGTAAATGTCATGTATAATGTATTAAAGAGCTTTTTCATGAGAAGCATTTTAGGGAGCGAAATATGGAGTAAATTAATAAAGAAATGTTACGGAGATGAAACGAAAGTATGTAACGTAAGTAACATCATATTATAACGAATACCTAACAAAAAAAATACTATTATAATTTGAAGGTCTGTGTCGCTTGACCTTGGCGATGAATTTGATGAAATATTGCTAACTTGGTGACTTTTGGTGAATTCTAGAATCGTCTCGAATTTTGTAGATTGGCTAAGAGCTTTACGAGTTACATGCTTTTTTCCAAATTTTCCGCAGATTAAATATAAACTCGCCATCGGTCAATTGGGTTGTTGGCTTGAAAAGTGTAAAAGTATCTGTCAAACTCAATATAGGAAACAATAAGTTTTTATTCTTATGATTATATATGCTCTTTAAGCTGTATTATGCTCTTTAAGCTGTATTATTTAAACTGTAACGCTTCTGGTAGGAAATACAAAACAATAAATTTTAGATCTGCAACATCTGTAAATCGACATCTGCGCTATACGCCAGTATGGGTTTATCGCTGGCGTCGACCCCACGCTCACTCGTTGGCATGATTGCAAACGTTAAACCGACAATAATTTTGTCGTTTGGGGTCCAATTCGGACAAAAATTAACTTCATTCTATTAATCTATCAAAATTGTAAAATTTTCCTAGAAAAATCAAAACATTTCAAAAGATCAAAACAAAATCAAGACCTTTCTGTAGTGCATTGTGCCATTGTCCCACACAACACACATCAACCTCTTTTCATTCGAAATATGCGAAAGAAATTATATTTCACATCAATCCATAAAGAGCAACAGTTGCTCACTATTTTTTTTTTATTAAATAAAAATTATTCAAAGCATAAATACATAAAATTAACCCTCCCTCAAAATTAAAATCCGTCATAAGGAAGAACAAACATCCTTTTATAATGAGGATGTTTTACAGCAAAAATAAAAGAGTTGTGCGTAGATAGTTGCATGAGTATCCCTTCAAAGAACAATACATTTTGAGTAAATAAGTTAAGCAGTATGCATATTTTTGAAAATTTTCTCACTTCAAACTTTAGATATCATGAAGTAACGTTACAAAGAACCTTCATAAATATATAATTTCGCAATTACAATTCACCTTTATTTTTTTTCTTTGCTGTACCTCTGAAATAAAAGTGCTTCATTCAGAAATGCAAAGCGACAAAATTCAATTTGCATAAATTTGAATGTAGAAGTGGTGTTCCATGTCTGAATGAAATCCTTACTTCAAAGAGATGTACAAGAAATAAATATTTCTCTGCGCAAGACATTGTTTCTTTTTCTCATCCCTTGATTTGCATGGTATAATTTAGTTCCACAAAAATAATGCACAAACGGAGATTAATATTTGCATCGTAGCTGAAGAAATAACATGAGAAATTGCTGGTTATTTCAAACTGCAAAATAAAATGGAAAGATAATTAAACCTACTTTAAGGGAAAATATAGAATTTTTTACTCGAAATATTTCTTATTCAAAATACATATGCATTAAATATTTTGTCAGATACAATATTTTAAATATGTCAAAATTACTTTCATTAGTGGGATTATTATATCTTGAAGAGAATAACATCTAGGGTATCCTGCTAAAATCGAAGTATTACGAAAAATGTAAACATTTCAAACGCTTATATCTCCGAACCGAAATGATAAAAGTATAAACAGTTTATATTTATTTCGTAAGGAACAGGGTGCCGATCCGGTGGTCGAGCGGTCAGGGGCAAGCGTTTCCATCTAATCGCTGAATTGCCGGTTTGTGGGTTGGAATCCCGCCAACGGGCATGGATGTTGTATTGTCGAGGCAAAGTCAGACTTCCGCCCTTGGGGTGCCTCAATATAAAGTGAAGCTGCAAATTTCTTCCCATGGAACCAAGGGTCTAGTGGACGTGGTGCATAGGCGCTCCTTCACCACGGGGGAATAAGTAACAGCAACAACAGGGAACAGGGTACCATGTAGGAATACAAAAGTGATTTGAATGTTTTGAATACTTTTTCTCAAAAATGAAAAATGTTTTGTGCGAGCAAATGTTTGCTTTTGTTTTATTTCAATCAGCATATCTTCTAAACGCTTTCAATGTTGTTTAGCAGTCGTTTTGTCAACTTGAAAAATATTGAAAATGTTCCACTCTTAAACTTTTTAATGCTTATATCTCAAAAACTACAAGAGCCAGCTATAAATTGTACAAAAGTAATTTGTATCCCTTTGAAATAAGAATATAAGGATATATAATTGAATTTTGAATCGGAGTTTGCTTAGTTTTTGAAAAGGAGTGGTTATAATAGCGAATATATTGTGATCCAAAATGTCTTTCATATTAGTTGAAGATTTTAACGTAAACATCGAAAACCCAAAAAATGTTGGAGTTATTCTACTTTATGCCGAAAATATTCAACTTAAAATTTGCATCAGATCCGGAAATTTCAATTTCGTGAGATTAAAGTTCTATAGACATGATATTCGCAACTTAGAACCATTAAGTTGTTTCAATTATGTTTCTTACTTGAGTTACTGTAAGTCCATATGATTTGTTGTAAACGAAACAAATGAAACTGAAAACAACAAATAATCTTATTGTACTTAATTGGGGTTTTATTTTGCAGGATGTTATTCGCGCAAAACCATTTCGAATCCATCAGGCTGAGGCCACTGCCAATTTTTTCAAGTTTATCACTATGAATGAAAATGAGTTAAATGTTTTCAAGCAATGAGTGGTAGTATTCTTATACTTAGGCCTGTGTATCCCAAACTTACAGCAATCGCGTACTCTAAAAATAAAGACAATCAAAAATTGGCCATAAATAAAAGTCTTTTGTTAAAATCTCCTTTTACGACATATTAAAATCACACGGCCATAGCTCTTTTGGACATTATTATGCCCTTCATCAATGGCGAATTGAAAATAAGTGGCGAACTCGCCTTAACTCGCCTACTCTTTTATAAGATTTAATCTTATTGTGGTACCTCCCTCGAATAGTTCCAAGGATGTTTCCATAATGCAATTTTATCTATGGACTTGCAGTATATTCGTTCTTCTTACGGAATGTATAATGTAAATAAACACAAAAATCACAATTTGCGGTAAACGTATAAAATTTGGAGTCTTTCTTTGAAATTTTATATTAATTTTCACAAAAACAAAATACATGAGTTATTGGGTGATAAAATAATAAGCAAACTTTGTTGCCACTTGAAGTTGTCAAAGATAACATACAGTAAACAATTAAATAGGTAAGAATAATCTCATTGTACTTTATTGGTTTGCAGTAAGTGAACCATGCAGTATAAGTGAAAAGTATTTAAAAGTAGCGGAAAGACTGAAAATAACAGAATATTTTGAGAATTATACCTAAACTAGTAACTGTACCCGGCGTTTCCCGAGATTTATAGCAGGGTATAATTAAATTCATTAATTTTTTTTCAAAGGCTTAGTCGCCTGCTACACAAGCACACGCTTAAATTACATTAACACAAGCTAGCATATAAGCACCAATCGCGTGTGTGCATATAAGCAAACTCGCCCTAAATAAGAAGCGCAATTTTTTGCCATATTTTCTAAATATCGCAAAATCAAAGCGTCCACTATATATACATAATTAAATAAGCTCCCCCTGCCTAAAAAATACATTTAAATACAATTTAAAATGGCTCCGATCCAAAAATTGGACGCTTCATATCGCACACACTCTTCACAAAAGTAAAATATGTGATAATCACGATTGACCTCATCCGATCATGAGGACGCGAAATACGCAGACACTCTCACCCAATCTCAAAATATCTATTCCTCCAAACAAAATGAGTCTGGTCCATTTCGCCGTACGTTTCGATCTCGAGTATGTCCTGAAGACTGCTAGATTCGTTCAAAAAAACAAATACATGCCTCGGATTTATAAATCTATAATTAATCAACGGATGGGTTTATGAAATTGTTTCTTCTTTTCTGGAGTGGTCTGTTACATTTTAAGCAGCTGTTGAAAAAAAAATGAACGATGGATATCGAGTCAATTTTTATATATCGTAGTATAAAAATTGAAGAAGTTTTAAACGCACGAAAAGTATACATATATTTTTAAATTTATGAAAATTTTTCTATTCATCGGACTCTATTTAAAGTTTGTTTGAAAGAAAAATTTCCAATATTTTTAATGGTGTCAAGATGGAGACACTGTGATAAAATGTTAGCTTATTAAGTAATTGATTTATGTAAATACCGACCTAAATCGGGGTGAAACATAAAATAACTAAAGAACTAATTCGAAATTGAAAATATAAAGCCAAGGTGCACCGATTCGGGTCCTGAAGAATCTATGTTCAAATTTATTGGTTGTACAACGCTTTAATATTTCCCGCTACAGACTTCACACACACACATAGAGAGATAGATATCTTCCTTTGTGAAATCAGATGACGCTAGTGTTAATCCGGTCCCATCTGTTCTCGTATGAGACAATAGGAAATTGCAGTGTTTATTGATGTATTTTTTTTATTATAGTTATCTAATTTTGAATAAAAGTTCTTAGTGAACTACTACTCTATACCCTCCAGAATTTTATGCTAAAACCATATTAGTTATCATCTAAACTCTATATGTAGCCAATCTTGTGAAATAGATGCTTCAAGGAAAATGAAAATTGTTGAACCAGGAGCAGAAAAAAACCGGAATTGGAAATCCTTACCGGTTTCCCCAACAACCTTGTCTAAAATTTTATTCTAAATACATGATAGTCATCATTTAAGCTGTATCTGTAGCAAATCCTGGGAAATAAATGTTTGAAAAAATTTAGTAAAAACAATAAATGGCAACATTTTCTTCTACCAATAATGGAACTAAATTATTAAGTATAAAAGAATTGGCGAAATAACTATATTCAAATCATAATAAACTCTTTTCATTTAATACACATTATTGTAAATATGCCATTTTATAATTCCCAGCATTATTTATTAGAATAGAAACATATAAATGCAAAATTAATTCTGTATTGCTCTAATTTTCAAATATTTAAAGTGTTTACTTTCTGCAAATATATTTAATTGGAATACGATGCAGGAATCCAATATTGCTTACTTTGATAATGCAGCGTGTTTAAGTTACCCGGAGTTAATTATTAATTTAAAAGATTTCTGTGAGCGATGCTTTTGGAATTCCCCTGTCTGCTGAAAATTAATGAACTCTCTCACGGTAAAATCACTAGAGAAGGCGACATCTGTACCACATGAGAGATGGCATACGTTTAAGATGTTTATAAGATAAATGGAAGATATTTATTTACACTTCGCCATCCATCATGATATCAGCTCATAAAAATCTGCTCAAGTAATATTCTTGGACAAGATTCAACTTCATGAATAAGCGGATTGTTCGGATCTTGAGATTCAATTGAACTTTGGTGGAACCAGGAAAATGATGCATGGTTATTTAGTTCGTTAAGATGGATTTTTATACTTTCATGTCCATAAACAGTAATAAGAGGAGTAAAATGATGGATTTTTTTGTATTCATATATGAAGCGCATGCTTTAGCAATGTATTTGAAAACATTTATATCTAATTTACAACAAATTTATCCATGCAATACAAACAGATTTCAAAATAAAAAGTTTTGTTTCAACTTTTTTTATTTCAACTTTTTTTATTTCAGTAGTTCAACAAATTTATTCCATTTTTCCAGACTCATTTCTTTCGCTTACATGCTTTCAAAGAGCTACAAGTTACTTGTTAACTATTTATAGTCAACAAACACGTTTAGTTTTCACCTCAACTTCATCTAGAAACTCTGATCATAGACTGCACCTCAAAATATTCAATTATTTTACAAACTTGCTTTGCGATATGAAAATTAAGCATATACAATGTTACTGATGAGATTTTATATGCAAGTTAATCTACTTGCCAGGCGTCACATACATGCTTTCTTGAATACTTATATTTTCATCTGTTCTATTCAAATCTCACAAGTCATTAAGCATCTTTAGAATTTCCATATTCATTTACCTCCTAATTTTTTTAACAAAATAAAACATACCGTGCTTATGCACCAATGCTTCACCAAGGAGTAAGTAAAGAGGCTGGGCTGCAACAACCGTGGCATTTTAAATATTACAGCTTTCCCTTTGATTGGAGAACCCAAGATAAAATGCTAAAATATTGAAATTCTAACCACTCTGCTTCGAAAAATAAAAGCTCGATGTAAAATCCAATTA
This sequence comes from Amaurobius ferox, assembly GCA_951213105.1. Taxonomy (NCBI): domain Eukaryota; kingdom Metazoa; phylum Arthropoda; class Arachnida; order Araneae; family Amaurobiidae; genus Amaurobius; species Amaurobius ferox. Next base: position 34,362,370 of record OX578135.1, on the reverse strand, counting down.
TATACACCTGTATGTATTTTAAACAGCTATAAATTCGTCATGTAGCTTATAACTAGCACATTTAGTTTTTGAGATATAAGCATTACAAGCTTGTAAAATGGAAGCTTCTTCAACTTGCCAAGACGATAACTCGAAAACTATAGGATTTTTCTATGCAGATTTAGAAACAAAATTTCATAATACATATTTAATCGCTTGCTATTTATATCTATTTTTTATAGTTTCGAAGATATTTTGAGTGAAAGTAAGAAAATGGGAAAACATTCGCTCAGACAGATACTTTTAAAATTATTTGTATACATTCACTTTCTGGATCCTTTTTTCGACAGAAAAAAAAGAAAAATTATTTGCATTCTTATTAGTTTCGGAGATATTAACGTCCAAAGTGTTTAGATTTCTCGTAACGCTCAGGTTCCTGCCACAGATACCGTTATTCACAGACGTTATCCACATCAAAAATAATTTAAACCAAAGAAAAACATGGTTTAATTTAAACCAATGGAGTTAACATAGTCTAAACCCAAGGAGTTTAAACCAGCATGTCCTGCTATCAACTCAAAAATATTCAAACTGTTTTTTTTTCAGTTTCAATATTTTTACTTGATTAATAAATGAAAAAATTGCAAGATAAGTTGTAACTATCGTAAAGACATGAGGTCTCTTTTAATATTATCCAGTATAGTTGAAAAGTGTTTATGACTACACCCATATTATATGAAGAGATCACGTGACCCACTTCAAAATAAAATATGGCATCCATCTTTTTTAAAGTGTCAAAATCGTAATTTTTAAAGTTCTTTTTAATTTATATTTAGTGTTGTATTCGTCTTAAAACCGCTTCATTTTTGCGTATTTTCTATACATCTATATTCTGCGTCAACGCAATTACAAATTTTTTAGTTTAAATGATCATCAAACTTGATTATTTCTACAACGAAGCCTAATTTTAATGGATGCAGAATGTAAGTAAGTGATTTGAAGATGAGTTGTATAAGGATTTCTGAATTTTTTTCACGCAAAATTATTTAGCACTGGAGTCTGGAATATAAGTGTATCAATAAAATATTCACTGCTTTTACATAGAGAGCCAGACGATTTATATTTCAATAACGTAATTTGAATAAATTTCATTTTTTTCGATGAAGTTTTGAGTTTTCAAATAAAATAAATTATTGTAATTCTGTGATAATTAAAAAAATATCACAGCTGAATGCATCGCATATTAGAGACGCGATACATTTAGTGGATTGCATTTTAGTTGAAAATTGTGTTTCATAATCAATGCTTTACGCATGATTGATCTTTCTTGTTCTTTAATTTAGCCAGAGAAGCTGTTATTAACAGGGCTCTGCACTAAATTTTAAAGATGTTATTGTTGTTACTTATTCTCCCGTGGTAAAGGGGCGCCTATGCACCACGTCCACTAGACCCCTGGTTCCATGGCGGAGGGGAGAAATTTGCAGCTTCACTTTACATTGAGGCACCCCAAGGGCGGAAGAAATTTTGAATGTTTCAAACATTGGGATACTTTTCTTACAAACCATCACAAAAAACAATACATGTGTACATAGAAAGCTATATTTTGGTTATTACTCCCACCATTTACCTTGTTAGTGGACGTATAAAATGTATTAAATTCGAACAGAGGCACAGGGTTTATACCGTTTGCTTCAAGTGTAATATTGCACAAGCCTCCCACGGTCATCTTTTCTACTGGTCGGGGTTTCGAAAGTCCCTTATTGGTGTCGAAAGCCCAGACCATCCGACTCATCCTAGGACATAGAGCAATTGAATGGATGGCCGGGAAAATCCCTTATTGGTGTGTAATTTCTTGGGGATACATGGACTGTTGGACCTGGTCTAGCCCCTTGTTAGACTGGGCAGGATTAGTAACAACAGCAACACCATTTACCTCAATTTATTCTGTTACTGAAATGTTAAAAAATGTAAAGTATTTATGACCAACAAATTCCGTTGATTGAAATACGATACAAAACTCAGCAAACGTAATAAAATAATGCATAGTGTTTGAGTAACCTCAAGTAAATAAATACTTTTAAATATTCTTATGAAGGGTGCTTTTAAATTTCACCTGTCTGCCTTAAAATTAATGAATTCCTGCTTGGTAAAGGGACACAAGAAAAGGCGACATCTGTATCCCATCCGATATATTATACGTGTGAGATGTTTATGAAGATAAAGCAAAAATGTTTATTTATGCTAAGCAATCAATCACGATATCAGCTCATAAAAATCTGTCCCAGCAATATTCTTGGATAAGATTCAATTTCGTGAATAAGCGGATTGTTCCGATTTTGAGGTTTAAGTAGACTTTCATCCTAAATTGCGCGTGAATGAAAACAAATATAAAGTGCGTATTTACTTTCCCTACAAGATATGGTAGAATGATTGAAAAATTGCGCACATCCAATTTTTACTTTCTTATACTGTAGAATACAGTATAGAGAAAGTGTTGTTTTCACGAAAATTTTCGATTTCGAAATTTTGCTGCCAATGGACCTCCTGAGCACGTTTTGAATGCTTTTGAAGTGATGTTTGTCTGCTGTCTATTTCTTGTGTACGCAATAGCTGTAATAAATATTAATGAAATTTAACGAAACTTTACAATCATCTTTGTTAACGAAACATCTAGAACTAGATAAAATGTTCTGTAATTTCAGCGAAAACTTTGACATTTATTCGAAATTTTATATTTCCCTAACATGGCAGTAATGGACAAAATTTGACATAATCATGCATAAAAGGGACAATTTATGGTTCAGAGATCACGAAACATCACAGTTTCAATCTTTATAGTTAACAATAGCCCCGGTATAATTTTCGTGTTCGTGACATCGTGACATCATTAGCCCTCCCACAGTGGATGGGGGGGGGGGGGGGGGGTCATGTCAATGGATTGTCAAACTTAGTATCAATCGAAAGATTTTTTTTCAAGCCCTTTAAAAGAAAGGGTAATAATTGTGATAATTTCGACCAACGATACAGATTTCTTAACAATTTTCTTACAGAATTTGCAAAAAAAAAAAAAAAAACCTATTTTAGAAATGAATTCTCTTATGAAAAAGTCGAGTTGAACCACACTCAAGTTAATAGATTACATCATATAATGTTCTAAGAAATTGAAATATTAGAATTATTTTTTTTTCACTTATGTGGCGCGAATATTTCCTCAAAATTATGTTAGAAATATCGTTTGATATTTTTGATGCATCAGACAATTGTTACAGACCTCTATTTTATCAAAAGAACATAGCGTTTTCCCTGCATAAAAGAATTTTTATATGAGGTCAATATTTCTCTAACCATTCTTGTAAGAGTGTCAATGAAGAGGAGTATTAGGAAAAGTATCTGTTCTCTAAACCCCCTAACACCTGAACAATTACCAAGCTAGTAAAGCGTTTTCCAGAAACTGAATCTGTCTCGGGCAAAGAAAGAATAGACCGGTCTTTCATTAACAGATCCAGTTTTACGAAATCGATTTACTACCGCCATAACTGTTGAATTGGGGTTTTATTTCTTCTACTACTCTTCAATGACATTTTAATAGGAATGACTAGAGAAATGTTGCTCTGAAATAAAAAAAAATACGATGTGGACAGCACATAACTAACTTTTCCTATGTTATGCAGTGAATTTACTTCTTTCACGGTGAAAAAAAGGATGCATAAGATCTACGGTACGATGTTTTTAATGTTAAATTATGTATTTGGCGCCTTTTCGAAAGATAACATGCAAAACTATTTCAAAGTACCCGATTAACTTATATTTCAAGCAATTCTAAATTGACAATTATTATTATTGATAGCATCCGCAATAAGCAAGTATCCATATATTATATTTTAATAATTAATTCATCAATTTGGCGTCATTTTTGCGCTAAATTGATGATTTTTTTTTTAATTTTAGGACAATATTTCTATAACCATTCTTATTCGAGCCATTTAAGAGTTTCAGAAGAAATACCTATGCTCTAAGACCACAAAAGATTCAGCAGTTATGAGGATAGTTGAGCGTTTTCCAGAAACTGAATCTGTTGCAGACAAAGCAAGAGTAGACATACCATTTTTTTTTACTCAGGATAAACAGAGGATATAGAGGCTACGCTATTAAAACTCGTCAATGACACTTTAATAAGAATGACTAGAATAATATTACTCTAAGAAAATTATTCTCTCTGGGAAAACGCCAAGATCTTTGATTGATTGAAACGATGTCTTTAATTGTCATCTGACATGTTAAAAACAGCTGACGATATTTCTGATATTTTTAAAGTATATATATTAGGATATATATATGGTATATTTATAGGGTATATATATAGGCTACGTAACTGAAAAATAAATCTACAATATAGAGTTTTCTGTATATTATAAGATTTTAAAATTTAATATGCCCGACTTTCATCCGACTGGCTATAAAAATATTGATCTAAAAATATTCCTCTCTGAAAAATCGCTACGTCCTTTGATTGATAGAAAAGATGCCTTTACAGATCATCTAACACATTAAAAAATAACACACGATATTACTGATATTTTTAACATATATATATTAAGATATATAAAGTATATATATACATACATACATACATACACACACACACACACATATATATATATATATATATATATATATATATATATATATATATATATATATATATATATACAGGGTGTCCCAAAAAGATTGAAACGCGCCTTAATTCTTTACCTGATGGAGATAAGTGGGCGATGTAAATTGCAAAAATGTTGAAAGTAAGGTAGGAAATAAGACTACGTTAATGAAATAGTCCTCCCATTAATTTTCAAAATGTTATGCTTTTTAAATTTTTATACGACCCCTTAAACAAATTCGATCAGTCAGAAAATTTTTATTTGTAATGCAACAAGATCATTAAAAAAACCTCATATCTGTATCTTTAAAATTGAGCGAGTTATATTTAATTGAAAATTGAACATTGTGAATGGGGACCCTATATCAAATTAGAAACGTAAATGTGTGCCATATCACAAAAAAGATAAAACTGGATGATAATACATAGGAGACATTTTTGCGAATTCCGCGTAGGCTCACGATGCAATCATGGATTCTTTTCAATAACTAAGTACTTTTTCAATAATTAAGTACTTTTAAGTACTTTTTTATCTAAACAATTTCTTCCGTCAATTTATTTATGATCCCTATTTTCACTGATGAAGCAGCCTTTTACATGGTACGGAAAAGTGGCATAAGTCAGACTTTTTCCTTTATCATAATTCAGTTGATTTTAAAGATACAGATATGCGGGTTTTTTTAATGATCTTGTTGATATATATATATATATTGATAGATAGAAAATATATATTTAATTATCATCTGGTATATTAAAAACAGCAAACGAAATTTCTGATATTTTAGAGTACATATATTAGGGTATATATATATATATATATATATATATATATATATATATATATATATATATATATATATATATATATATATATATATATATATATATATATATATATATACATGATATATTTATAGGGTATATATAAAGGCTACCTAATTGTAAAATATTCGGCATTTATAGTTTTCTGTACGTTGGATTTTAAAATCTAATATGTCCGACTTCTGCATCACCCAATCACATAGAATGCTAATAAAATATAAATGGGAGTTTTCTATTCCAGCGATTGCCATACCACGCTTGTAATTTTTAGCCTCTTTCACAGCTTTCTTGAACGTATCTATATTACTATCCAAGTATAAACAGTAGACACTGCTGTGAAATGGTAGCTTCGTATCAAGAGATGTTCAAAATATATCAATCCACACAAATCTGGAAATTTCCTTTTCTAATATCATCCCAATACTTGTCCTTGCCATATATTATATATTGTAGGGATATATATTAGATAATAGATTATATATTATATATTGTAGGGAAAGTTTAAAAACATGTTAAAGACCATTCACGTCATGAAATCATTATTTCTGTTAAATCAAGATTTAAAATTCATATAAATTACATCTTTAGATTGAAAAAGAATTCCCCTCTTTACTTCACTTTTCCGGGAGTATATTTTATTCGTCTGAAGTCACCTTTATTTTACAAAAAAACTGCTTTTCCATCATCACGATCCAAAGAACTTCTGCTAAAGAATGATATTCTCTGGCAGGATATTGAATTTTTTTCTTCTGGAAACGAAGTCGGTGTGATAGAATGCATAGTATTTTACTTTTTGAGATCTCTTTTCATTTTAAGGTATTACCTTTTACTGCCTCTGTCCTTTAACATCTTGACTATACCAAGCGTATATCGGTAAAATTTGACCTGGGACCAGAAGTTGTTTTTTTTTATATTTCACATCTACTGTCTCTTGCAATTTTGCATCGTACTACTTTTAATGTTCAAATGCTGAAAAATATATATAAAAGGTTTTTTTCTTAAAATTGTATTCATGAAAGTATTGAAAAACGTTCTGTGAGGCCAGCCACTTTCACCCAAATATTCTTCTGGAGACTACAGCTATTAAATCTTACACAATAAAACAATATGTCTATGTGTTTATCTATAGAGGAAAATCAAAGCTTCTGATATTCCACAATATTATTTACAAAGGTACTTCAGGTTCCCGGTCGAGACGGCTCAGAGAGATTTTTATAAAATTCGAATTAGTTTAACAATTTTGAACATTTAAAGCCAAAATTTACCCGAATTTTCGTCACTTTTAATCCTATTATCGAACAAATGATTCTGCTAGGATGTTGGTCTCTTTCTTCCACAGATGCAAACAATATCTCAGACTTCTGGTCTAAACTCTGTGTACTATTTCATCTGTGATTTTTTAATTTCGTGGATTTAAAAGATAAATTTTCAATTTTGGGAATACAGAATTATCTCAATATTATACGTGTGTTCTGAAAATTTGAATTAAATCATACGTAAAAACTTTCAGAAATTAGCTTATAAAATTTTATTTCTATTTTCGGCTTCGAAGTCAGTTTCGTTTTTCCTTTTGATCAGCTCCAGTTTGCCTCTTCGATCTGAACTTCAATCACAGAAAACGACTGGATAGGAACTAATGATAAAATGCGAAAATCTGAGTTTTCAATCAAACTTTCTAGAAGTGAAAACTGAACTAAAAACGAAATTATAACATCTTTAACATCAATGAACTTATTTTCTTTTCTGCGATTTCGAGAATTTTCAGCGCGCTTGTTTAAAAAGTATCAAAGAAACTTATTTACGGCGTATTACACCCGCGTTGTGCAATTTGCTTAGTTGTGAACCGGAACATATAGTGAACATAGACCCAACCTGACTTTTACGATAAATACGTCACTGCTTCCCATCTCAACCGAAGGGCAGGCTGTGAAGTCAACTGCAAGGCCCACTACATAGTAATTGGCGAACCATAAAAAGGCGTCTTTCTCCGATAAAATCCAAACCCAAAATTTTATACTTTTGTTTAAAAAATCGCAGAAAATCGAAATATTGGATAATTAATTTTTCTTAATAAAATGCGAAGATACGCACATATTTATGCCAAATTATAGAACTGTTCTAATCTTACATTTTCGAATGCGACCAAATAATAGTTTGATAACCTAAAACACGAACATTTCTGTATGTTTAAAAATAAATAAATATCTATGAAGGAATTTCATATTTCGGTTCAAAGGTCGTTGGTAAGAACGTTCTACGATCTTTACGATTGTATTAATATAAAAATTCTGTGATAATATTTTCAATCGAAACCGTAAGAAACCTATTTATGTGAAAATCTCTCAACGTCGTTCTTTAACATAAAAAAAATTAATTCAAATAAAAATAAATATATATTTAAAATAACTTTAAAAATCACGATTTTTACACTAGGAAGAAAGATAGGCCAACGACCGTACCGTGCTGAAAACACCGGTTCTCGTTAGATCACTGAAGTCAGGCAGCATCGGGCGCGGTTAGTACTTGGGTGGGTGACCACCTGGGAACACCGCGTGTTGTTGGCTCTTTTCGGGCGCGGCAGCCCAGTGGTTAGCGCGCGATTCTCGCCGCTGCCAGAACTGCCGCCGTGTTCATGCGGAGTACGATCACGTTAAACATGTGGGTCCGTAAGTCCTTCCGAGAGGTTGGTGGTAGGGGAAGGAGGGTACGGTCCCTGTGGATGCCTCCCCCACTGGGTTCCGGTCTAAATTGGGTGGCACTTCCCGGCCGTCCAAACAGTTACCTTACACCTTTCTGGTAGGTCGGACGGTCTGGGTCTCAACAACAACAACTAGGAAGAAAGATGGATGTCATATTTTAATTTCAAGTGGATCATGTGATCTCTTCATATAATATGGGTGTAGCTATTATTTTAATAATTATTAAAAAATTACGGAACATATTTTGCTGAATTTTTTTCTTAGGATAATTATAGGATAATTAGAATTATCCTATAATTAGGATAATTTGGATTATATAATACTTATTTATAGGAAAATTTGAATATTTTCTAAAATTTTCGAAGGAATTTGTGAATTTAAACTTCACTTAAAAATACTTGAAAATTTAGGTCCCATAAAGTTTAATGTATTTCACTTTTTCAACCCGGGATCAACCCAAAACTGCTTGGGTGATATTATTCATTTCCATTCCCATATATCCCACAGACCTCTCAACAGCATACTAAAATTTCATTTTGATAAAGTCATTTTTACGGCAGTTATCGTGCGAATGGACAGACAGACAGAATGAACAAAGTCATAAACACTTTTCAACTATGTTGAAAAGTGTTAAAAACTCGATGTTGTCTGTCGTTCTGGGAATTCAGCTAATCCTATACCGAATTCCATGGTTGTCGAAGCTTAGCTTTTCCTATGCAGACGATACACACAGAGACAGACAGACAAAAAGACAAACACATTTTATTATATAATATCATCGTGGTCAAACCACAAGAAAGGTATGTTTTATTATACATCTCTACAGAAGAGAAAGAAATTTGCTTACCTGTAGTGAAACTCCTGTATTAGACACATCATATTTTTCTTCACAATTGGAAAGTTTATAAACAAAAATTTTTCGTATAAAAATAATAGCGAAAGACACATTCGAAAAAAACATTCATAAACGTTAACGTGTGATATTTTTTAAATTCCCCATTCTTATTTTGTGCAAATTTTTGAAGTTCATATTTGTGGGCTTCCGCAGTAATGGCCTCAAAATGGACTTATAGTCTGTGGTCGGAAGTAGCGCGCTACAAGTAGCGAAACTACAGTAGTCACTACTTTTTCTCGTAGTTTGTAGTGCAACGCGCAACTTTTTTAAAAAATCTGATGTGAGCAGCACATGAATTTCCTTATTTAATGCAATGAATTTACTACTTTTACAGTAATAAAAATAGGTTATTGTTGTAGTAGATACTTATATTATTTCCAAGATATTGAATTTTCGTCAATTAGTCGACATTTTAATTGATTTAGCGTCATTTTTATCCATTTGGCTAGGTTTTCGCTAATTTGGCAACATTTAAAAACGTCGCCAAGTTGGCAACATTCCGCCAAATTCGTCGCTAAAATCTCGCCAAGAGATATGGTCGGAGAAATAAGTTATTCTTATAGCAAATAAATGACTTTTAGCGTTAAAATACAAAAGTATTACTAAGTATATTTTCTCATAAATGGAACTAGCTAGATCCACGAGAATGATGTCACCCAATTTATCGCATGATATTGCTTATGAAAAGGGAGCATGTTTCTCAACAGTTAATATATTTTTTCAATTTATTGGATTTTTTGATAAATTTATTTGAAAAATGTGCAATATCTCAAGAACGGTTCATGTTAGCGTTCTGAAGTTTATGTCAATCGTTTTCTAATAAAATATTACATAAGAAATGACTATTTGCGTAACTTTATTAAAAGTTTTAATTTTTTGATGATTTTTTTAACATTTCACTCGGAAATTTAGGGGAGTTCTGAACATTCGATTACGTATAAAAATAATAGGCTTCCAGTGTTCATAGATTGTAATTTTTATACCAAATTTCGTTCGAATCGGTCCATTCGTTTGTCAGTTATCGTCTCCACAGATTTATTGACACACACACACATCATCTCAAAAACGTCTGATTCGTGTTCAGGGATGCTTGAAACGTGCTCTCCCGTCGAAACCTCGAATATGAATTTTCGACCCCGTTACAATACTTTCCTTATACATTATAGGAAAGTAATAAGTAGTGTAGCGAGTAGCGCGTTACAATAAATCAGTAGTTTGTATCGAGTTTTGAAGCTACTTTTAACATTACTTCGGTAAACAAACAAGGTGCTATTCTACATATCATGTGATCACCCTTTCTTAATTTGTATGAAATTTAGTGTTCTGCGCAACGATGTACGGTGAATGGCTGCAGGGTTAGGAAGGCCATTGGCTCATAATGTTGATTTTTTATATGGATATATTCAAATGAGTTATTTCTCAAAAGATCCTGCTTATCTGATTGCAATTTTGAGATGCAAATTCTACTAAAAATGAACAAACATGTTTTTAAATAAATAGTTCTTACTTCTGTTTTATTTTAAACTTTCAATAAATAAAATGGATACATGTCCACTTTAACTAAACTTTAAAATCAAAGACATCCAAAAATAGGTCCTGTACCGAAAAATAGGTCCTGTATCGACTCAAAAATAGATCCTATACCGACTCAAAAATAGGTCCTGTACCGAAAAATAGGTCCTGTACCGACTCAAAAATAGGTTCTGTACCGACTCAAAAATAGGTTCTGTACCGACTCAAAAATAGGTTCTGTACCGACTCAAAAATAGGTTCTGTTTCGGCCACTGATTTAAAGCATTGTGATGCCCTAGAGGGGTTTGTTTGATCGTGTAATTTTTGTACGTCGAGGAAAGGAGATTTTATTAAAGGACTTTAAAACCTATTACTTTCCTTATATACATAATGTATAAGGAAAGTATTGTGACGGGGTCGAAAATTCGAATTCGAGTTTTCGACGGGAGAGCACGTTTCAAGCATCCCTGATCACGAATCAAACATTTTTGGAGGGATGTCTGTGTGTGTGTGTGTGTGTGTGTGTGTGTGAAAGTATGTGTGTATGTGTGTGTGTCAGTGAGTCTGTGGAGACGATAACAGACGAACGAATGGACCGATTCGAACCAAATTTGGTACAAAAATCACAATCCGTAAACACTGGAAGCCTATTGTTTTTATACGTAATCGAATGTTCAGAACCTCCCTAAATTTTCGAATGAAATTTTGAAAAAATCGTCAAAAAATCAAAACCGCTAATAAAGTTACGCAAATAGACATTTCTTATGTAATTTTTCATTAGAAAACGATTGGCATAAATTTTAGAAGGCTAACATGAACCGTTCTCGTGATATTGTACATTTTTCAAAAAAATTATGAAAAAGTCACATAAAAAAAATTCCTATTGAGAAACATGTTCACTTTTCATATGTAATACCATGCGATAAATTGAGTGACATCATTCTCGTGGATCTAGCTCGTTCCATTCATGAAAAAATATACTTTGAATAATACTTTTGTATTTGAACGCCAATAGTCATTTATCTGCTGTAAGAATAACTTTTTTCTTAGTGCATAACTCTTGGCGAGATTTTGGCGACGAATTTGGCGAAATGTCGCCAACTTGGCGACTTTTTGAAATGTTGCCAAATTAACGTAAATCTCGTCAAATGGATAAAAATGACGCTAAATCAATGAAAATGACAACTAATTGTCGAAAATTCAATATCTTGGAAAGAATATTAGTATCTACTATAAGAAAAACCTATTTTTTTACTGTAAAAGTAGTAAATTCATTACATTATATAAGGAAAGTCATGTGTTGCCCACATCAGATTTTTTTGGGTTGTCTTTGATTTTGAAGTTCATACTTTTATTTTATTTTACTGTTTTCAGAAGTGGTTAAAAGCGTAAAGATTGGTAAGTTGATCAGTAAATTTGGGAATCTGGTTGTCTTTGATTTTGAAGTTCATACTTTTATTTTATTTTACTGTTTTCAGAAGTGGTTAAAAGCGTAAAGATTGGTAAGTTGATCAGTAAATTTGGGAATCAGTAAATTTTAATTATTCAGAATAATTATGTTAAATTACTACAATATACCCGTATCCTCAACTTCTTGTGAAAATTGAAGCAGTGACAAAATTAGTCTTATAAAAGTAGTTAGTAGTGACTACATTTTAAAAGTATTTTGTAGTCACTACTTTTTAAAAAGAGTAGTTGTAGTTGTAGTTAACTACATTTGTCATAATGTAGTTGTAGCTGTAGATCACTACAATAATAAAATATATCCGCTAGTTGTACATGATTGACACGGATACACATTTTGAAGTTTAATGACGCTATTAAACTTTTCACAAATACATCACAAACATTACAGAGTTAAAATTTCACATAACAAAACTGGTGGGCTTCGAACCGATGTCGTGAGTCCTACTCTCTTCTTCTTCTTCTTCTTCCTTTCTTTTCTAGGTGTCGCTGCGCTGGCAGCTCACTCGTTATAGTCTCCCCCCCTGGCCACGAAGTCGACTCGACGAGTAGCCAGAAGTGGTAGATGGGGAACTAGGGCTGTTCTGCTTTATTTTAGTCTTTCGGGGTCGGCCCCTCTTACGCAAGGGGGTGATTGGCGTAGCTACGGTGTCGAGAGGCAAGGAGCAAGGTCGGAGGGCAGAGGTGTGGTAAGTCCCAACTGGTATATCTGGGGAACTTGGATCAGCCACTTCATAACTCGTTGGAGAACGCTGAGTTAGTATGACAAAGGGCCCGTCTCGCCGAGGTGCAAACTTCGTGGTTTTCTGGCTGGCTTTATTGCTTATCGGGTGAGTGGTTACCCACACTTCGTCTCCAGGCGCATACGACGGAGCTCCTCTTTTACCTTTATCAGCATATTTCTTCCTCCGATCCTGTTTCTGTTCTACCAAATCCTTTATCTCGGCGCTCATATCTGCAAATCTTCGCAGATATGGCGTAATTTCGGCAACGAAGTTGTCATTATGGATCACGGTTCGTATGTCATGCTGGACGTCGTCCAGAGTCCTAAGTTCTCGTCCGAACTGTAAGAAGGCTGCAGTATGAGCAGTAGTGTCACATCTTGCGGTGTTGAGGGCAAAACGTATAGCTGGAAGTTTTTCGGACCACAAGGTGTGATCGTTTCCCACGAGGATGGCCAGTCTTGGTTTTAGATCTCTATTTTTCCGTTCGACAGGATTCGCTTGAGGCCAATAGACAGGAGTCAGTACTTGTTTGACTCCGAGCACGTTGCACACTTGCTGAAGGACAGCGCTAACAAATTGGGTACCATTGTCGCTGATAAGCCGGCGAGGCAATCCATATCTCAAAAACACCTCCTCCAGTAGAATTACCGCACATTCTTTTGCAGTGGCGTGTTGGAGAGAAAAGAGCTCCACCCACTTGGTAGAGGTATCTTCCACTATGAAAATCCATTTCTTCCCGTCCGGCGTTTTCGGAAGGGGGCCGAAGAGGTCTATCACAAGCGTTTCGAAATGTTGGGAGTACACGGGTGTCCTTAAAAGTCCAGCAGGTTTTTGGTTACTGGGCTTATATCTATTACAATCAACACAGTTCTTTACGTAGTCCGCAATGTATTTTCTCATTCCAGGAAAGTAATAGCGGGAGGCAATCTTGTAGTAAGTACCCTCAGCACCATAATGTCCGCTGGTCGGAGCATCGTGATACTCCTGCAAGATTCTTTTGCACTCTTGGATCGGTACCACTAACTGGGCCTCTTCGGATTCAGTATCCGGGGAGTAACGATACAGGATTCCTTGGGACATAAGATAACCGCGGCTTGTCCAATTTGCGAAATTTTCAGTTCTGTGGTCACCTTCAAAACAGTCAATAATTTTCTTTAAGTCATCATCTTTCAACTGCTCATCCCGGATATCACTCGCTTTCCTGGACGGCAAGTCTATGATGACAGTACAGATGTCACAGGTGGGCCTCTCGTGTGTAGTACATGCAGGGCGGGATAACATGTCGGCAATGACATTCGCTCTACCGGCAATATACTCAAACTTCAAATTATACGATTGAATCTGTAAGGACCACCTTGCCAGTCGTCCTGTCGGCGACTTCAGGCTCATCAGCCATTTTAAGGGCTGATGATCGGATACCACTGCTATTTCAGCTCCTTCGATGTATCCGCGGAATTTTTCTAGCGCCCAGACCACGGCAAGAGCTTCTCGCTCGGTAGTTGAGTAGTTTCTTTCCGCGGAAGTCAACAATCGACTAGCGTACTCGATGGGGTGCTCCTCGGGGCCCTGCCCTTGAGTAAGGACCGCACCCAGAGCGTAACTTGAAGCGTCAGTCCTAAGAATAAAAGGCCTGGCCTCATCGACTTGCTTCAACACAGGTGGTGACACCAAACTTTGTTTCAGAGTTTCAAAGGCTGTTTGCTCGTCTTGCCCCCACCTCCAGGGTGTTCGTTTCCTCGTAAGGTTGCTCAGCGGTCTGGAGGTTTCAGCAAACTGAGGAATGAAACGTCGATACCAACTACAGGTCTGGAGAAAACTTTGTACTTGCTTTACACTTTTTGGAGAGGATATCTGTAGAACTGCTTCTATTTTCCCGGGGTCTACCTCGATTCCATCTCTCGTTATGTAGTGACCGAGGTACTTAACCTTTGGGCAAGCAAAGTGGCACTTTGCACGATTGGCATGCAATCTAAATTTATGTAACCGGTCAAAAACTAACCGAAGGTCCTCCAAATGTTCTTCGAAGGTAGAGGACATCACAATAATGTCATCTAAATAGGCTAGGATGTTGACTTTCAATCCGTTTCGGAAAAGATCCATAAGTCTTTGGAAGGTTGCAGGGGCCGTCTTTAGACCAAAGGGCATGCGCGTAAATCGGAACACTCCAAAAGGGCAAACAAAGGCTGTCTTGTCCTTATCGGGAGGGTACATTCTGACTTGATGGTAACCAGATTTTAAGTCCATGGTAGACATGTAGTAGTCGGCTTAGCATTTTGCAAAAGATCATCCATACGTGGAAGAGGATATGGATCAGGCTTAGTTACAGCATTCAGTTTCCGATAATCGATGCAAAGGCGGAAATCCCCATTCTGTTTTGGTATTAACACCACCGGAGCAGCATACGGAGAGTCACATTCCTCGATTACGCCCGATTGGAGAAGGGTGTCGATCTGTTCTTTCAAAATTTCCTTTCTGGCAGGAGAAAGCCTATAGGGAGTAGTGGCAACTGGGGAAGAATCACACGTGTCGATCCGATGTTCTATATACGGCGTCGGCTCTCCCCCCGGACTAAAGGTATCTTCACACTGGGTAAGCAACGCATTGAGTCTTCGGCGTTGGTCCTCCGTTAGATATTCACCTTCGTTGGGTCGGAGTAGACAAGAATTCGCCGCTATCGTACCTTCCTTAATGTCACAGGACTGGACAGTAGGGTTTTCAACGAATGAAAAGTATTCATTTGGTTTATCACTGTAGAACCAGGTATGGTTTTGAAGATTCAACACGACTCCGGATTTCTTCAGAAAATCTGCTCCCAATAGAGTACGATTTCCTTTGGCTTCTGGTAGCACGAAAAGAGTTACTGGGAAAGAACGTCCCTCCAGACATACCGTCACACACGTTGTAAAAGCGTTCCTTTCAGTTTGATCACCATCAGCAAGCGTCATCGTAATAAATGTTTTTTCAAACTCAACTCCTTCATCTTTCAGCAAATGGTACAGGGTCTCACCTGCAATAGAGTGTGTCGCTCCGCTATCCGCGCACGCTGTACCTGGTATACCATTTATTGTGACACTCACAACTGCAGCCCGCTCCAGTACCTCTGGACTATGGATTTGGATCTTCTCAAAACGAGCTGCTGCTCGCGTGGGAGGGTTACAAGTTGGGCATTTTGATTTTATAAATCCGGCTTTACCACAGCCATAACAGATTAACGTTGGTCGTTCCTGGTTGGATCCAGCATCTGTTCGATTGGTTCTGCCTTCCTGAGAGCACCTCTTGGGCATAACAGGTTTCGTAACCTCATCTCTGACCGTGTTAGTCCTCCTCGGAAACGGCGGAATCGTACTTTTCTTCTGATTAGTCCTTAAACAGTCGTAAGTATCTAACCTTTCCGCCAAGTCTAAGGGGTTGGTTAGCTCTGGCCAAATATCAAGGAAATGGTCTCTGGTTTCCTGAGGTACTCGTTTCTTCATTTGGTCAGCCAAGACGAGTTCCTTTAATTGTTCAAATGTCTTGACATTCAGTTCAGTAAGCCAGCCATCAAGATAACTGGTCAATTCAAAATAAAAATCACGCCAAGTACTGTTTTGGCTCTTACGATGCAGAGAAAACAATTGTCTGTATTTATCGGCAGTAAGCTTATATCTTTTCAACAGCATTGCCTTCACTTTATTGTAATCCTGACATTCCTCCTCTGGTTCTCTAGCAATAAGTTGTCCGATCTCAGATGGTAAAGATCCAATTAAATATGGGACCCAAGTCGCTTCTGGAATCTTTAAGAACTTAAGTTGTCGTTCAAATAAATTAAGAAATAATGCCATATCATCATCTTTAGGGTCGTATTTAGGGAGAATTCTCCTCACGTCCCACTTGGGTTGCTCCGTCTCCAAAACCGGGGTTGCGGTTACGGATTGAGAGACCCTCTGAGATTCAAGTTGCAACTTCAAACGCTCCAATTCAAACATTCTTTCTTTTTCCAATTTGACTTCCTGTTCCCTTGCTATGCGATTTTCAATAATATTGTCCAACATATATTTTGTCAACTCTTCACTATAGCCTTCAGAACTCGTGATCAAATCTTTTAACTCCACCACCTTAAGAGTGTCTGCTCCATTTAATCCTAACTCTTGAACAAGTAATCTTAGATCTTCTTTACGTCCCTTACCAAGATAAGCCATTTCTATCGTAAAAACTCTCTAAATTCTTCAAATTAACACAGAACAGTCTTTTTTCTCTTTAAAACGTAATAAATAATTCTGATCAAAAGCGAAAAAGATAAAGAAAACAGTTGCAGCACATCCCTTAATCCACTAGACCGATCGCAGACATTCCGTCGCGCGCCGGTCAAATGAAAATGAAAGTGACGCTCAGACGAGAACGGCAAGCACAAAAGAATGTTTTTGTACGATAGGTTTCACTACTGCAATGCCGGATGGCGAAAACAGAAGTATAACTACTTAAAATAGTTTAAACAGGTTGAACACTTATCTGTTAATCTGTTAACATCCTTGGCATGGAAGGGATATTCCAACACCGCATTCACACGAACACATCAGGATGGGGTTATCCCAAGAGTTCTTTTTGTCCGTCGTTTTGAGAACACACAAACACCGGCCGCACGTTCGGGCGCCAAATTATATCCGCTAGTTGTACATGATTGACACGGATACACATTTTGAAGTTTAATGACGCTATTAAACTTTTCACAAATACATCACAAACATTACAGAGTTAAAATTTCACATAACAAAACTGGTGGGCTTCGAACCGATGTCGTGAGTCCTACTCTCTTCTTCTTCTTCTTCTTCCTTTCTTTTCTAGGTGTCGCTGCGCTGGCAGCTCACTCGTTATAAAAATAGTTTTTCCAACCACTGCTTATATCAGCTTGTCGAGTTGGGCACGTGAAATACTTTCTATCAATAATTCACTCTGGATATTAAAAATGGAACCCATCTAATGTGAAAAAATAATCATTGTCATTTAAAGCTCTTCGCACAAAGATAAAATAAGCTTTTTACCTCTTTTAGTAGTCCAAGTTCAATCCCTTTCTTTCACTTTAATCGATTCGCGGCCATTGAAAGAAGCGAAACCATAAATCACACTTTCTTCTCTGCTCTTCGGATTTCCTGACACCTTCTTGTGAAAGTAAGTCGCCAATTTATATATTCTCTGCACGCTTGCTCCCAATTGAATAATAATTACTGGGCATAAGAATGGATGAGTTCCAAGGTTATTTAGTAAAGGAGTAAAATTAATGAAGTTAGCCGAGTAGTCGTTGCTTTTCAATATGCATTGTTTTCCAAAATATTCTACATTTTTAATTCATATTACTTTCCTTATATACATAATGTATAAGGAAAGTATTGTGACGGGGTCGAAAATTCGAAATCGAGTTTTCGACGAGAGAGCACGTTTCAAGCATCCCTGATCACGAATCAAGCATTTTTGAAGTGATGTCTGTGTGTGTGTGTGTGTGAAAGTGTGTGTGTGTGTGTGTGTGTGTGTCAGTGAGACTGTGGAGACGATAACTGACGAACGAATGGACCGATTCAAACCAAATTTGGTACAAAAATCACAATCCGTAAACACTGGAAGCCTATTGTTTTTATACGTAATCGAATGTTCAGAACCCCCCTAAAATTTCGAATAAAATTTTGAAAAAATCGTCAAAAAATCAAAACCACTAATAAAGTTACGCAAATAGATATTTCTTATGTAATTTTTCATTAGAAAACGATTGACATAAATTTTAGAACGCTAACATGAACCGTTCTCGAGATATTACACATTTTTCAAGAGAATTATTAAAAAGTCATTTAAAATGAAAAAAAAATATTTCCTATTGAGAAACATGTTCACTTTTCATATGTAATACCATACGATAAATTATGTGACATCATTCTCGTGGATCTAGCTCGTTCCATTCATGAAAAAAGATACTTTGAGTAATACTTTGGTATTTGAACGCCAATAGTCATTTATCTGCTGTAAGAACAATTTATTTCTTCGTCCATAACGCTTGGCGAGATTTTGGCGACGAATTTGGCGGAATGTCGCCAACTTGGCGAGTTTTTGAAATGTTGCCAAATTAACGAAAATCTCGCTAAATGGATAAAAATGACGCTAAATCAATGAAAATGACGACTAATTGTCGAAAATTCAATATCGTGAAAAGAATATTAGTATCTACTATAAAAAAAAAACCTATTTTTTTACTGTAAAAGTAGTAAATTCATTACATTATATAAGGAAAGTCATGTGTTGCCCACATCAGATTTTTTTTTATTATTTTCCCTATTTCAGTGTAATTAAGAAAAGTTTTCAAGAAGCATTAACGGACTGTGTGTATTTTAGTCCCAGAACCCGCCAGTCGAGGGCGTTTCCAAAGTTATGATGCTCCCAAAAAGACGTTTCAAAAGCTATCCCATGTAAGCATTACCAAAGTTAGATTACTTTCACGATAAACCGTTCCCAAGAGACGCAACAGCCCGGACGACACGCGTTCGATTCCCGCCTCTGCCCAAACAGGGGCCGTGTTCCCGCGGAGTACGATCACGTTAAATATGCAAGTCCGTAAGTCCTTCCGAGAAGTTGGTGGTTGGGGGAGGAGGGCACGATCCCTGTGGATGCCTTTCCCACTGGGTTCTAGTCTTAATTGTGCAGCACTTCCCGGCCTCCCAAACAGATAACTTATACTTGCGGGTAGGTCGGACGGTCTGGATCGATGAAGAAGAAACTGTTCCCAAAGTTAGGATTGCGCTGCTGTCATCTGCATTGGCAAGATAATCTTAGTATTAGTTAACATTATTCAACAAACAAGTAATATAGCCTGTTCAAACATAAAGTGTGCAACTTCATGCGGCATTACGGTGGCAGATAAAAACTTATAGTGATTGTTACAACGCGGAACAGCCCAGTTAATGCACGGGGTTCGCACTTGGAAGACCCGACACCTGACTCTACCCAAACTATCTCCATGTTAACTCGGAGTACTTGCACGTTAAATCTGTCTGTCTGAAAATCCTTCTGAGAGGTTGGTGGTAGGAGAAGGAAGATACACGGTTCTTGTGGATGCCATCCTCACTAGGTTCCGGTATAAATACGGCGGTACCGTCCCAGCCGTCCAAGCAGATACTTCTCACTTTCGGGTATTTCAGACTGTCTGGGTCGAAAAAAAGAAGGTAATTCTTAAAATGTAATAATAGTTTACTATAATAGTTTTTTAGCAATTGCTGATTTGCAACGCTAAGTATCATGCAGCTTCGAAATTAGAGCGGATACATACCTATACATCATACTACTTTTCGTAATTTCATAACTACAGAATATTCTACACTTTTTTATTCAGCAATATGACACTCCCCCACATTTTGCTTTGGATGTGAACTGCTCTTTAGATAGACCAATAATTTCCCGAAAATTTGACATATTTAAGCTTCTCGATAAAGCCATGTGGGTGACATTAAATATCTTCTTATCTATAATATTCCCTAAGAATTAAAAATTGACCCCATCAGATGCAAAAATAAAAAAAAACATTGTCATTCAAAACCTCTGTTTAACTATAAAATAAGCTTTTAACTTCTTTTAGTAGTCAAGTTCAATTACATTCTTTAATTTAATCGGATCGCGTCTATTCAAAGAAGCTAAACCATAAATCACACTCCCTTTACGGCTCTGCTAATTTTTTGACATTTTTCTTGTAAAAATCGGTCGCCAATTTATATATTTTCTCCACTCTTTCTTTGAATAATAATTACTCGGTATAAAATTGAATGTGTTCCAAGGTTTGTTAGTAACGGATTAAGACTAATGAAGTTACCTAAGAAGTCGTTGCTTTTCAATATTCATTGTTTTCCAAAATATTCTATATGTTTTAATTCGCAAATTAGTTTTTAACACTTTACAACATAGTTGAAAAGTGTTTATGACTTTGTTCATTCAGTCCGTCTGTCCGTTCACACGATAACTGCCGTAAAAATGACTTTACCATAATGAAATTTTAGTATGTTTTTCAGACTGTCTGTGGGACCTATGGGAATATAAATGAATAAACACCCAATTACTTTTTTTTAACCCGGGTTGAAAAAATTTCATTTTCGTCAGTTGAGCAATAGAAAATTGCTCTTTTTTATTACAGTCACTTAAAAACACCCATGCCTCATCGAGTGTTATCACAAATTTCCATTTATCAGCAACTAGGTGTTTTTCATATTAATTTCTACATTTTGTTAACACTTTACAATATAATTGAAAAGTATTTATGACTTTTCATTCCGTCTGTCTGTCCGTTAACACGATAACTGCCGTAAAAATAACTTTATCAAAATGAAATTTCAGTATGTTGTTCAGACAGTCTTTGGGATATATGAGAATGTAAATGAATAATATCACCCAGTTAGTTTTGGGTGGAA
Organism: Amaurobius ferox; assembly: GCA_951213105.1. Taxonomy (NCBI): domain Eukaryota; kingdom Metazoa; phylum Arthropoda; class Arachnida; order Araneae; family Amaurobiidae; genus Amaurobius; species Amaurobius ferox. Next base: position 34,341,206 of record OX578135.1, on the reverse strand, counting down.
CCCGGGTTGAAAAAATAAAATAAATTGAATCCTATGGGATCTAACTTTTACAAACATTTTTAAGCGAATTTAAAATTTACAAATTGCTTTGAAAGTTTTAGAAAATATTCAAATTATCCCATAAAATATATAAAAAAAATTTCAGCAAAATATGTTCGGTAGTTTTTTAAATAAAAATTAAAATAATAATTACACCCATATTATATGTAGAGATCAATTGACCCACTTCAAAATAAAATATGACATCCATCTTTTTTAAAGTGTCAAAATCATGATTTTTAAAGTTCTTTTTAATTTATATTTAGTGTTACATCCGTTCTAAAACCACTTTATTTTTGTGTAATTTCTGTGCATCTATATTGTAAGCCAACATAATTACAATATTTTGAGTTTAAACGATCATCAAAATTTTACTATTTCTACAACGAAGCCTAATTTTAACGTATGCAGAATGTAAACACATCAAGCTGTAAGATGAGTTGTATAAAAATTGCTGACTTTTTTAACGCAAAATTATTTAGATGTGGAGTCTGGAATACAGCTGATATGCATGAATCATTCATTGATTTTGCATAGAAAAGCAGACGATTTTATAGCATTGCCCATTTCGATAAAGTTTTAAGCATGAAGTTAGGAAGTAATTTTACCTCCATGGTTTTATGTTTTAAGTATAATAAATTATTGTAGCCTTAGGATAAGTTTAAAAATATCACCACTGAATGAAAGGAATGGAATAAAAGTTTATGAATAAAATGTTTATCGTTTTTATATAGAGAGCCAGGCTATTTATATTTCGATGACGTCATTTGAATATTGTTCATTTTTTTTCGATGAAGTTTTAAGTTTTCAAATATAAAAATTATTGCAGTGTGATTATTTTAAAAATATCACCGCTGAATGTATCGCATTTTAGAGATGTTTAAATAAAGTTGTATTGCAGTTGGAAAGTGTTTCATAATCAATGCTTTATGCATAATTGATCTTTCTTGTTATTTTCCTTATTGCAGCGCAATTAAAAAAAATTAACAAACATTAAGATCTCGTGTGTATCCTATACTGTAAAACATTTGCAAACATGTTACTTAAATATTTCAAGGGAATTAGCTGTCCGTAATGGGGAGTAAGGTTCCTGATATATATATATATATATATATAACTCTTTGACAGGCGATAATTAACTCAATATTACAGGAATGAAGTTGAAATTTTCTTGAACGCCTGTAGTTGTGGCTTTTCTTATCAGTTTGCCGAAGTTATCAACAAAGCAGCTGGAAAAAATGAGCAAAGATTGTAGAAAGTTTTGCAATGTAGTTATAGAACCCGGCAGTAGAGAGCTTTCCTAAAGTTCCAAAATGGCGTTCCCAATATCCCCTCCCCCCCCCCCCCCTCCTTATCCATGAGCATTCCCACAGTTAGGATTATATCGGAAGACAGTTGGCTCTATAGCCAGAGATACTGAGACAATAGTTTTCTACGGATGCAAATTGATGCTAATGAGCACTGGCCGACTAATACTATTATGTATCATTTTAGATTTAAAGTCGATTTTACTCCACATATATCACTATAATGTAGACATTTTTATCAAAGAACTTCTCGTATATATAAATTCCATGCTCGATATTCCAATTTCATCCGCTGTCCACGTACAATACGTGATTTATTCCTTTATAAAGTGCCTTGTTGCAATCTCTTCAGAGTCTGGAATTGATTTGAATTCATGTGTTATTTAAGAAACCAGAACCATATATCAAGATTTCTGAACAAAGCTTTTCACGTTCTGGGATGTATTCTGGCAGAACGTGATCAAATTTGCAATTCTTAGGATATATCTCAATTGAAATATAATTTCAATGGTAAATGATTTACGTTTTGAATATGCTTTTAAACATGTATGATAATGTAAATAAGTTAGTTATTTTGACATTGGCTTTTCCCTTTTTCGGTGTTCAGTATGTTTTCTTATTACATCCTCTACAATGTTTGGTGATAGGAAAAAAATCAGCAGTGGCTCTAGTTAGATGGTTCCGAAATAGTTTTACATGAATGACAATTTGTAAAATAAAACTCCATTAATATTCAATAAGTTTATTTGACTGTTTTTAGTCTCATTTGTTTCGTTTACAAGCTTTCAAAGCACTACAAGTTATTCGCTAACTGTTTATAGCTAGCTAACACTTTTAGTCTTCGCTCCTATTTCAATTAGAGACTCCAACCACAGACTTTACCTCCAAATATCCAATTATTGTGCTAACTTGATTAACGATATATAAATTGAACTTATATATCTGACGAAATTTCACATTCAAGTTAATCGATAAGCTTGTCTGGCGATACGCATTTGAATACGTATACTTCCATCTGTTCTGTTCAAACTTCACCAATCATTAGACATTTTTAGAATCCTCTAGTTCATTTAACTTCCTATTTCTTTAAAAAAAATAAAATATCTCATTCTTGTGCACCAGTATTTATCTAGTGAGTTAGTAAACAAATTGAGCTTTAACAATAGTGACATTTTAAATATTACAACTTTCCAACCCATTGGAAAATTGTAATACTTAAAATGTCACGACCCAGGTTAAAATAATAAAATATCAAAATTGTAACAACTGAACTTCAAAAGCTAAGAGCTCGATCCAAAATCCAATTATATGTAATTATATCCATCATAATTATATACACTGTAGGGTTTTCGATGTAATGTTTTACATGTAATTATACTATACATTGTAATTATATATACTGTAGGGTTTTCAATGTAATGTTCTATATGTAATTATATGCATTGTAATTACACTGTAGGGTTTTGAAAGAGCTATAAAATTTTACTTATTGTTCAAAGCCAGCACTTTTAGATTTTGAGATATAAGCAGTACAAACTTGTCGAAACGGAAAAATTTCAGTCTTCTTCAACTTGGCAAGGCGATTACTCGAAAACTATAAGAGCTTTTTAAAAATAAATATATCTTTTATACTAAATTTCCTCGTACATATTTTTTCATTTGTTATTTATATCTATCTATTATAGTTTCGAAGATATTTCGAGTGAAAGTAAGAAAAATTGAAAAAAAACTCGTTCGAACAGATACATTTTTAATTTTTTTTTTTTTGAGAAAAAGCTAAAACTATTAAAATATTGATATTATTTTTATATATTTATAATCTAGACCTTATTTTTAACGAAACAAGAAAAATTATTTACATTTTCATCGATTAGGTTTTGGGCTATAAGCGTTCAAACTGTTTACATTTTTCGTAACTCTCCGTTTTCGGCCACAGAAATCCCAATCATAGATGTCATTAAATAAATAAATAAGAAATAATACTGACATACTAGGGACACAGTGAACTGAGGAACATTGAATAGATACTTGGTAGCGAAAGCGTTAAATGTGACGCCACGCATTTCTATTTTCACATCTTTCGTGAAAAAATAAATCCCTAAATACACTTCCACAGTAAACACCGGCAGTAAAGCTACCCGGGATGCATCGCTGTTCCGGGTTGATCCTTTATACCTTATTTATCAAATAAAGTACTGCCGGTAAATCTTGATACACCGAGACAAAATACTCTTTTTGAATCCCTCCAATTCGTTTCCATTTAAACACCTATTTCCACGTTTATTTCGCAATTCAGATAAATTCAGTGATAAATATTCCAGTTCATACTTCGGGACTTATTCGATCAGAAGAATTGAACTGAAGTTATGAGCTGGCAGAACTCTTGGAGAATAATAGATGGAGCTTGACATGATGATCAGAGCGACTATACAATGGAAGAAATCAGATACTTTACTCTTTTCGTGGTTTAAGAATGTTTATACTGTTATCACCTCAGAGGGATATTAACGTTTATTGGCCATTTCATTTGGAGTTCTGTTTTTAATGGTCAGCAAAAAACAAAAGTTTATCCATTTTTTAATATAAAAAATCTGATGTGGGCAGCATATGACTTTCCCTGCAGACTTATATCCGCGTTCTCTTTATTTTAATTAAATTTAATTCAAGTTTCGCTCTCATTTTTTAACTGGAATTATTTTCAAAGATGACGTAGAGAAAATACGAAAAAAATAAAATATCTCGAGAACGGCTGGTCCTACTGTAATGGGATTGGTCTTATTCTTTTCATCGTTAAAAGTTACGTATCAAACAAGCATTTAATGGATATATTTGAGGATACGTAGTTTTCTATTTTAGATTTTGGCAATTTTTGCGGGCCATTTCGCAAAAAAACGCAGGTTATTTTTTCCGAAACATACCAACATCTAATCGGCACCAGGGTGACCCACAAGCGAGTTGTCTACCGAATTTTGTGAAATTCGGTCCATTAGTTTTTCAACTAGAGTGGCTATAGGCAAATTTTGGGGGCCATTTAGCAAAAAAAGGCGAGTTCTTTTATCCCGAATCGTACTAAAAACTAATCAGCACCAGGGTCACGTCCAAGTGACTTACCTACCAAATTTTATGAAATTCAATTCATTAGTTTTTAAGTTTGAGTGGATATATTCATTGCACAGACAAACACACACACACAGACGTCACGCTAAAAATGTTTTTTTTCGTGTTCTAGAGGTCGCGAAACGTGTAGATCCGTCGAAAACTCGAGTTGCGGTTTTCGACATGATTCCAATACTTTCCCTATACATTATCATGTATTGCAGGGAAAGTAAAACGGTGATTGAAAGTTTAATGACATGTTCACTTACAGAAAAAATTATAAAAATGACTACCCAGTTCAAGTTTCCTAGATTTTATCATTGCAAAATAATCATAGCAATACTTTCATTCTTTCTCTTTTCAGTGTCTTGTAGAGAACTGGCGTCTCAACCAAAATTCGAACAACACATCTCCCCCCTCAGATAAAGTGTCTATTGAGTTAGTAGAACAATAACTGTTTTCCTAGAGCTTAAGTAACGTGCAGTGTGAACCTGAAATTGCCAATTCGGCCGTGTCTAATTGGGCAGTCTAAGAGCCAAAGTAAGCTAGGTGAGAATTATCGCATTTAGCTACAGATATTTCCAGCTCAAACCGTTTATTACTGACTGACTGAATGCACTGTTGCTCACTGACTTAAGCTACTGTAGTCATTTTTGAACAAATTTGACAGCACTCCCTCTCTCAGTGAGTTTTGTTATTAACGAACGAAGTTGTTGGGGAGTGCCGATGAGGCTTGCGAGATCCAAGTTGAAGAGAAGAAGTCACGATGAAGTGTGCATGTCGTAATTTCGTATCCAATCACGTTGTTATTGCAAAGTCGCTGAATATTTGGGTATTTCATACAACTATTTTCTATCGCAATATACTGGAGAATACAAAGAGTAGATTTTCACAATATATATATTTGAAAATTATGAAAAATTGGAAATATCAGAGAAAATGTACACGTTCATCTGATGTCATCAGTGTTACCAAGTTAAGAACATGAAGGAATCACCAATTTGATAATGTGGGGAATTTTGATGCCGAAACGAAAACGTGGTAGGCGAGCACGATAGCATTGAGCAAAAATATCTCAAGATCAAAGCATTTTATGCAATTTAGAGATTGTGCACTGCAGACTTTACAGAGTCTAAATATAAACACATAGAATGAGAGAAGAATATATTTATTAAAATATTCGAACTATTTTCATAAATTCTTAAAACGCACTATATCATCAAAATGCTGATTTTGAAATTTATCAGGTTAACTATGCTTTTGGCAGTAATACAGAAAAGTAAAATTGAACTACGAAAGAAATAATCACTAAAAATATAACAGCGTATTAAAGTTTAATCCTCCTAAACCGAGCGCAACATTTCTCGAGAGAACTTGAGGGATTTGGAAGTTACTTGAATTGGTGTAGTTACTTGAATTGACTTGGCAGTAATACAGAAAAGTGAAATTGAACTACGAAAGAAATAATCACTAAAAATATAACAGTGTATTAAAGTTTAATCCTCCTAAACTGAGCACAACATTTATCGAGAAAACTTGAGGACTTTGTAAGTTACTTGAATTGGTGTAGGTAGTTACTTGAATTAACAATTATAATAAAACAACTGTTAATTAGTAAAGTAAAATCAGGAAAAGATTGTCACGTGCTTTTCATCCCCAAACACTAAAAATGTGTTAGTTTGCAGGAAAAGTCCAGTACTGTACGCAACAGCTTTTCTCAAAACAGTTTTTTTTTAATTAATAAAAGAATAAATGTTCTTAATCCAATCCGTCATTGGTGGCAAAAATGCTGACATACTCTTGTATTTATTAAAAAAATTTTAAGCTTGTATTTCCCAGAATTTGCTAAAGATTGAGTTTGAGGGATAGCTGACATGGTTCACCATCAAATTCCATAAAGGATAGTGGATCCGCTAAGGCTTTCTACTTCTATTTTTTTTCTTTTTTGTAATTCCAGTTAAAACAGTTTCCTTAAAACATCAATTTCTACTGATCGGATGACTGATATGGATTATGGATTCAGCATTAAATTCGGGAGAGAATAATGGGGTTCACTAAATATTTCATCAGTTCTAGAGATGCCACTTTCAATTTTGTATGACTTCGTATGTTCGTATGACTGTATGAAATAAGTTTGCAAGTAAATATAAGAATCTGATGTGGTTAGTACATGACTTTCCCTACAAACTCAAATCCATTTTTTCTTTATTCCTTTAACAATTCATTAAATTGAGTTAAATTGCACAAAATAACACGCGTAATTACATGAAATGACACTGAATTTGCACTTTTAATTCAATTTTAGTTTTCATTTGGTAACTGGACGTATTTTCAAAGGCGATGTCGCAAAAATACGAAAAAAACATAAAATATCTCGAGAACGGATTGTCCTAGAGTAATGAGGTTAATCTTATACTTTTTATCCTCAAAAATTGGGTATGAAACAAATATTTTATTTATACGTTTGACCATATGTAGTCTTTTATTTTACATTTTAACGATTTTTTAAAGGCCATTTCTAAAAAATGGCAGGGTTTTTTTCCGAATTGTACCAAAATCTTATCAGCACCAGAGTGACTTATCTATCAAATTTTGTGAAATTTGATTAATAAATTTTTCAGCTAGAGTGGACACATACGATTTTTGCGAGCCATTTTACAAAATAATACAGGTTGTTTTATCCCGAGTTTTGTACCCAAAATCCAATCAGCACCAGGATAACCCACAAGTGACTTACCTTTAAAATTTTATGAAAATTGGTCCATTAGTTTATGAATTAGAGTGGATACATACATTATACAGACAGACACAAACCCACACACAGACGTCACGCTAAAAATAGTTTTTTCGTGTTCTAAAGGTCCTACAACGTGTAGATCCGTCGAAAATTCCATTTGCAATTCTAATACTTTCCCTATGCATTACCATGTATTATAAGGAGAGTAAAATCACTTAATAGCTCGGTCGAAAATGAAGTTTACACATCTCTAGGCACCATATAAAGGCTCCTTTATAAATTCCTTGTTCTCTCTCAAATTGCCTGTACACAAAATATTCCCATCTCTTCTATCATAATTAAGTTTTAATTCCTACCTTTCATTTAGAATTTACTTTCATATCTGTCGAAAGATATTACATAACTTCCAGGATATTCCCGGTGCAAATTAAACACATTTTCTCTCACAAAGCAGCGGAAAGAGATAGGCTTCTTATTAAGAATTCCTTAATAAACATTTCATCCTATTACCGTTTCTTAATTGCTTAATCAGCTTTTAGTGAGATGTATCTGCGGTAGGTAGTTTGTTAAGGGTATAATTTTAATTAAGAATTAAAGAGGTTGTTTTGCACTTTGGATATGTGACATTGGATGCAAATAAGCGGATACAAAAAATCTGATATGTGCAGTATATAACGTTTCCTTGAAGTTGCGGTGGATTCATTGGCTTTCAGGGCAAAATCCAAGAGCAGTATAATTAGTATCCTCACAAAGGCCGCATATTTGGGGCTTTTCAGTCACGAATCAACAATTACATATTTATTTTATACTAAAAGGTATGCCCGTCATATGACGGATTTCAAAATTAGCAAAATGTTACCTCCCATTTCGTGTTATTTTTATCCATTTAGCGACATCCCGTCAGATTTTTTGCCAAATGTCACGGACGGGACAAACAGAGAATTGGCTTTTTATTATAGTAGAGTCTTGGAATCGTTCCAAGATATTAAATTTTCATCGTTTTGGTGACAGTTTCGTTAATTTTTGTGACATTTTGTTAAATTTAGAGACAACTTAGAAAACTCGCCAAAATTGTCGCCTAGTGGGACAATTGAACCGACAGACAAACGCTGCCGAAACATTATTACAATACTATCCCTTTTCAAAACACAATTAATTAATTGATTTGGCGTCAATTTTATCAATTTGGGGGATTTTGGTTGATTTGCACATTGTCGTTAATTTGACGATATTCTACTCAATTTGGTGACATTTTAAAATTTCGCCAAATTTGTCGCCAAGTGGAACGGTTGGACTAACAGACAAACGCTACCGAAATATCATTACAATACTATCTATCCTCTTTCAAAACACAATTAATGTCATTAATTTTGCATCATATTTATCAATTTAGCTAAATGTTTATCGATTTGTCGACATTTTTATTGATTTGACAACATTTTCGTCAATTTGGCAATATTTTGATAAAATTGAACTAAAATTGAACTGTCGATAGGGGCTGTAAAACACTACTCACACACTCCTTGAAAAGTACAGTTGTAAAGTAAATTATACACCAGTTTTCATTGTCTTATAAAAATATTAGAACTATTTGCTATAACACAAGAAATATAAGAATCTTAAAAGAGAAAAGCTGATGAAAAAAAATATATATCAGGACTACATTTTGAAATTGGGATAAAAGGGATGGCCGTTTCTATACTGAGATGTCAAAAATATTTTTAGATTAAAGCTACAGGTCTGCACAGATCGAAAATTCAAACTTTTATCCTTCACAACTTTGTAATGGTAGAAGGTATTTGAGTAATGGTCCCAATCGGCCAGAACCTAAAAATAATTTTAAATGCAGAACCTGAGTCTTACCCAGTATGAAGATCATTCAGTGTCAAGCCGATACAACTTAGAACGACAATATGTCAAAATGTGTCAAAAACGTAAATTTAAAAAGTTGTTCTTAACACTTTCCAACAAAGTTGAAAAGTGTTTACGACTTTATATTCATTCTGTCTGTTTGTCTGTCTGTCCGTTCGCACGATAACTGCCGTAAAATTGACTTTATCAAAATGAAATTTTAGTATGTTGTTAAGACAGCCTGTGGGACATATGGAAATGGAAATGAATAATATCACCCAATTAGTTTTGGATTGAAACCGGGTTCTAAAAGTGAAATACATTGAACCCTATGGAAGCAAATTTTTCAAACATTTTTTAAGCGGAGTTAAAATTCCCAAACTGCTTCGAAAATTTTAGGAAATATTTAAATTAAATATATAAAAACATTTTCAGCAAATATGTTCGGTAGTTTTTAAATAAAAATTAAAATAATAATGACATCCATATTATAGGAAGAGACCACGTGACCCACTTCAAAATGAAATATTGCATCCATATTTTTTCCCCAGTGTAGAAATCGTGATTTTTAAAGTTGATTTAAATTTATATTTAGTGTTGCATCCGTCCTAAAACCGCTTTATTTTTGCGCATTTGCTGTGCATTATTCTGCGCCAACGCAATTACAATATTTTTGAGTTTAAATAATCATTCAACTTTGATTATTTCTACAACGAAGCCTAATTTTAATGAATTCAGAATGCAAACAAGTGATTGGAAGATGAGTAGTATAAGAATTGCTGAATTTTTTTCTTCACATCAAAATGATTTAGCTCTGGAGTCTGGAGTAAAAGGGATATAAATGAAATATTCATTGCTTTTACATAGAGAGCCGGACGATTCATATTTCGATAATGTCATTTGAATGAAGTTCATTTTTTCGATGAAGCTTTAAGTTTCCAAATATAATAAATTATTGTAGTATTGTGATAATTTAAAATATATCAGCGCTGAATGTATCGCATTTTAGGGATGTTTAAATGAAATTACATTTCAATAGGAAAGTGTTTCATTATCAATGCTTTATGCATGATTGATCTTCTTGTTTAAATATTTATCTTTATGTAGCTGAGATCAACAAAAGATCAAAAACTATATCAAATTTGAATTCCATTTATAAATTTTAGAAACATTAAATACATCAGGCATGTCCTGAATTTTTAACACTTTACAACATAGTTTAAAAGTGTGTATGACTTTGTTTATTCTGTCTGTCTGTTCGTTCGTACGATAACTGCCGTAAAAATGACTTTATCATCTTTTAATTTTTGGTATGTTTTTAAACGGTCTGTGGGACCTATAGGAATATAAATTAATAATATCACCCAATTAGTTTTTGATTGAACCCGGGTTGAAAAAATTAAATACATTAAACTCTAGGAGATCTAATTTTTCAAGCATTTTTTAAGCGAATTTAAAATTCACAAATTGCTTCGAAAGTTTTAGGAAATATTCAAATTATCCCATGAAATATATAAAAAAAATTTCAGTAAAATATGTTAGGTAGTTTTTTAAATAAAAAATTATTTAATATAGGGAGAAAAACATGTTCAATTAAATTCTGACTCTTGCTATATCCTCCAGAAATAAAAAAGAGGTATATTTTATAATACATATCTTTCCAAGAGTTTAATTGTTTTATATATAAGAGAGGTTTCACATTTTAAAATAAATATGGTAGATAATAATTTTTAATTTTTTTTAAATTTTATATAACTCTTCATGATTTATGGTCGTCTGTCTGTCTGTCATTTTATACTTATTTGATGGCATTTTTAATGCACTTTCCTACGTCCTAGAGAGTTGAAATTTGGTACACAGCTTAAATTTGTAGAACATTTTGTTCTACAAAAATTTGGTGGATCCCCAAATATATATCCTTGGTGAGGAAAGAGGTGCTTGGATAAAATAGCAGCAATTTTGTCGAGACTGAAAACTGTTTCGATCGTCTGCGTGCTACATGTGAATTTGGGAATTATTGTGCGCGATTGCATCTTAAATCTAGGACAACACCAGATATTTTCCCTATTTGTTAAATAAATTTGAGACATAATTAGAGTCACATTTCAAATAATCAGTCAAAAGAGTAATGTTTTAAAAAATATATAATATAAATGATAAAAATGTCCATTAAGTAACAGACAGCTTAGTTTATAATTCGATGGGTTTTAGTTTTAGTTTATATATTACAGGCTTTAGCCCATATAATTTTTTTACCCAAGCAAGACTTATTGCCTGTTGTCAATCCACTTCTGTACGTATGTCTACCAACCTATATTCATCAACAATGGCGTCAGACTCAAACTTAAACCCTGATATCTTACATTGCATCACATCTATGCAATTTATAATAATATGGCTCAATAATACATCTTCTACGTAAATACATAAAATATCCTTTATCTTAAAGTTCACCCTCATCAATTATTCCTCCAGTTCTACTGCAACTCTCCCTGTGACTTTCTCACTTCATAAATCTTCAATGATCCCCTTCCCTCCGAAAAATTCAAAATTCAATTATTGAGCACTTGCTGCTAAATCTGTTGAACACACTTCGATTAGCTTTTGATAGCCCATGCATAAACATATGTTAGGGTTCGACGTCAAAGAGTCATTTAATTTACTAGAAAGTCTTTTCTTTTGCTGTTGATTTAAATAAATCGTTTCCAAGCTTCCGGGAGTCGTTTCGCCTCTTGATTCCATAAATAAATTGAACAGCAGTATTACCATTTGTTCGCGGACTGTTGGAACTGAGCAGATTCCTTTATTAGAAACGTAAATTATGTTTTTATTAAATATCATGAGTTAAAATGTACTTATGTTATTACTATCATGTACAAAGCAATAGAATTGTTTTAAAGCAACCAGAAAATTAAATATTTATTCAACTACCAGAATATAAATGTATCTTGTTATTGACTGGATAGTTTAAGTTAACTTTTATGCAATATCAAAATAAAATTGTTAACTTAAGAAACGATGTAATACGTTAAGTTACAGACCAATTGTACGTTATGTATGAGTCAAAGTTCTTCTAAGTATTTCTAATTTAATATTTATAGTTACTAAATACTAGTCAAAATGTCTATATCCAGAACTGACTAGTCAACGTTCCAAATAACTAAACTTCTTGCGATTGTGTTTCCTTGTATATTTAAAATGAACTGTATGTTTCAGTCATGTAGATCTCGAATTGATTTTGTGAACGTGGACTTTAAGATTCCAAACAACTGTAGAACAATTGTAAGTACCACAAAAAAACAGACTTTGACAGGCTTCTAAGTCCCACACTGAACTGACGCCTCACTGAAGATTATAATCAAATCTTACATAGAAGACAGCCTTCTGTTCGACTTATTCTATATTACTGAAGAGGGATATACGGGTGATTACCCTGTCGTCATAAATCGTTATGATACAGCTGAAGACACTCTCCAAATATTTACTAGAGCTTTGAAGTTTGCAACTTCGATAATATAAAAAATCTAATCCATTATCGACAAATTCAAACGCTCTTGGATTTTCTTCGGCAAATTCGAAATATAAGGTGATCCTAAAATCCATTGCCTTTACAAATATATATATAAAAAAATTCGCCTGTCCGATTAGGGATTACGCAGTATGTATTTGCATCAGTAGGAAATAATGTAAAATATGTATTACATGCACACATAAAAATACAAATCTATAATTAAACTCATTCCTATTTGCCATCACAACTGAACTGCATTCAAAGCTGGGTTGCTCAAATCCGGAGTTTATTTAACAAGAAGTTTCTATTTATCACACCTAAAAATATTTGAAATGTAAGTATCCTCAACTTTTTCATATATTCATATCCCATAGTGTTTATTTCCACTTGCATCAAAATCATTATATAAGATGGGAAAAAATATGTATATTTTTTCAGGTTTCGCAAGTTATTATTTTAAAATATTTCATAAAAATCATTAAAATTTTATTTTTTAAAGTTGGCAGCAACTTAATAATGTCGATGAATTAGATTCATTTGACTTATATATATATTAATATGAATTATTTTAATATCATTAACACACATAACGTAGTTGAAACTATCAATTTTTCCATATACTATGTACTACTGTTATTGTTCCGGAAATTGATGTTTTCCATAAGAAATAATTCCAAAAAAATCTTAAAATTCCGATAATTCGAGTTCAAACACTAAAAACTACTAGAAATTATATCCGGTTCTAGTTTTTCATATAATTTATCAATACCTAAAATTATATAGCGATGGGAAAATCTATTCTTGACTGATTGTGTCCACTCTTAACACATACACATAAATAAAAAATCTGATGTGGGCAACACATGACTTTCCTTATATAATGTAATTAATTTACTACTTTTACAGTACAAAAAGTAGGTTTTTCTTATAGTAGATACTAATATTCTTTCCAACATATTAAATTTTCGACAATTAGTCGTCATTTTTATCCATTTGGCGAGATTTTCGTTAATTTGGCAACATTTCAAAAAGTCGCCAAGTTGGCGACATTCCGCCAAATTCGTCGCCAAAATCTCGCCAAGCGTTACGCACTGAGAAATAAGTTATTCTTACAGCAGATAAATGACTATTGGCGTTCAAACACAAAAGTATTACTAAAAGTATATTTTTTCATGAATGGAATGAGCTAGTTCCACGAGAATGATGTAACCCAATTTATCGCATGGTATTACATATGAAAAGTGAACATGTTTCTCAATAGGAATTTTTTTTTATGTGACTTTTTCATAATTTTTTTGAAAAATGTACAATGTCTCGAGAACGGTTCATGTTAGCGTTCTAAAATTTATGTCAATCGTTTTCTAATGAAAAATTACATAAGAAATGTCTATTTGCGTAACTTTATTAGTGGTTTTGATTTTTTGACGATTTTTCAAAATTTCAATCAAAAATTTAGGGGGGTTCTTAACATTCGATTGCATATAAAAGCAATAGGCTTCCAGTGTTTACGGATTGTGATTTTTGTACCAAATTTGGTTCGAATCGGTCCATTCGTTCGTCAGTTATCGTCTCCACAGACTCACTGACACACACACACACACACACATACTTTCACACACACACACACACACACACACACACACACACACATACACACACACACACACACACACACACACACATACACACACACAGACATCACTTCAAAAATGTTTGATTCGTGATCAGGGATGCTTGAAACGTGCTCTCCCGTCGAAAACTCGAATTCGAATTTTCGACCCCGTCACAATACTTTCCTTATACATTATGTATATAAGGAAAGTAATAGGTTTTTCTTATAGTAGTTACTAATATTCTTTCCAAGATATTGAATTTTCGACAATTACTCGTCATTTTCATTGATTTAGCATCATTTTTATCCATTTGGCGAGATTTTCATTAATTTGGCAACATTTCAAAAAAGTTGCCAAGTTGGCGACATTCCGCCAAATTCGTCGCCAAAATCTCGCCAAGCGTTATGCGCTAAGAAAAAAATTATTCTTACAGCAGATAAATGACTATTGGCGTTCAAACACAAAAGTATTACTAAAAGTATATTTTTTCATGAATGGAATGAGCTAGATCCACGAGAATGATGTCACTCAATTTATCGCATGGTATTACATATGAAAAGTGAACATGTTTCTCAATAGGAATTTTTTTTTATGTGACTTTTTCATAATTTTTTTGAAAAATGTACAATGTCTCGAGAACGGTTCATGTTAGCGTTCTAAAATTTATGCCAATCGTTTTCTAATGAAAAATTAAATAAGAAATGTCTATTTGCGTAACTTTATTAGCGGTTTTGATTTTTTGACGATTTTTTCAAAATTTTATTCGAAAATTTAGGGGGGTTCTGAACATTCGATTACGTATAAAAACAATAGGCTTCCAGTGTTTACGGATTGTGATTTTTGCACCAAATTTGGTTCGAATCGGTCCATTCGTTCATCAGTTATCGTCTCCACAGACTCACTGATACACACACACACACACACACATACTTTCACACACACACACACACACACACACACATACACACACACAGACATCACTTCAAAAATGTTTGATTCGTGATCAGGGATGCTTGAAACGTGCTCTCCCGTCGAAAACTCGAATTCGAATTTTCGACCCCGTCACAATACTTTCCTTATACATTATGTATATAAGGAAAGTAACAAACGGTCATATTTCCAGCAGTGTTCGAAATGGATTCAGGAAGTCTATCATAAATCTATTCATATTAATAAAATCTCGAATTCGAAAACTTTCAGAAAAAAAATAGTTTCCTATGCAATTATATGAGAAGAAAACGTATTGGTTTCATTTACCCGTACATATCGCTATATTGTTGGTTGTTACCTAATTGAAAGTCACGCAACCTCATGAAGAAGGGAAGGTTGAATACTTACTATTATTTTAACAATCAGATATTAAACTGGTATGTGTTTTCAGCTTTTCATGAATTATTTAGCATTTAACTAAACATTTTGATGTCCAATTGCACTAACTGGATTGTAATCTAAAACTCTCCACTTAATGCGAAACCTTTCTGCACGAACGGAATTAAATATATCAAATTGTTCTTTTTTGTCAAGTTTTAAACGAACTCTCTGATCGCCCTATTTAAAACACACCAAATACTCGATTTGTATAATTTAGAAAAATTCTTGCCCAAAAGATGTTGGTGGAATCGCACCAAGCTGGCCAAAAGAAGTAATCAGGCAGTCTGGCGATTTTACCAATCTATTCAATCTGTCTAGTGGCACAGAAAAAGTGACATCTATATTCCTATTACTTTCCTTATATACATAATGTATAAGGAAAGTATTGTGACGGGGTCGAAAATTCGAATTCGAGTTTTCGACGGGAGAGCACGTTTCAAGCATCCCTGATCACGAATCAAACATTTTTGAAGTGATGTATGTGTGTGTGTGTGTGTGTGTGTGTGTGTGTGTGTGTGTGTGTGAAAGTATGTGTGTGTGTGTGTGTGTGTGTCAGTGAGTCTGTGGAGACGATAACTGACGAACGAATGGACCGATTCGAACCAAATTTGGTACAAAAATCACAATCCGTAAACACTGGAAGCCTATTGTTTTTATACGTGATCGAATGTCCAGAACCCCCCTAAATTTTCGGAAGAAATTTTGAAAAAATCGTTAAAAAATCAAAACCGCTAATAAAGTTACGCAAATAGACATTTCTTATGTAATTTTTCATTAGAAAACGATTGGCATAAATTTTAGAACGCTAATATGAACCGTTCTCGAGATATTGTACATTTTTCAAAAAAATTATGAAAAAGTCACATAAAAAAAAAAATTCCTATTGAGAAACATGTTCACTTTTCATATGTAATACCATGCGATAAATTGAGTGACATCATTCTCGTGGATCTAGCTCGTTCCATTCATGAAAAAATATACTTTGAATAATACTTTTGTATTAGAACGCCAATAGTCATTTATCTGCTGTAAGAATAACTTTTTTCTTAGTGCATAACGCTTGGCGAGATTTTGGCGACGAATTTGGCGGAATGTCGCCAACTTGGCGACTTTTTAGAAATGCTGCCAAATTAATGAAAATCTCGCCAAATGGATAAAAATGATGCTAAATCAATGAAAATGACGACTAATTGTCGAAAATTCAATATCTTGGAAAGAATATTAGTATCTACTATAAGAAAATCCTATTACTTTCCTTATATACATAATGTATAAGGAAAGTATTGTGACGGGGTGAAAATTCGAAATCGAGTTTTCGACGAGCACGTTTCAAGCATCCCTGATCACGAATCAAACATTTTTGAAGTGATGTCTGTGTGTGTGTGTGTGTGTGTGAAAGTATGTGTGTGTGTGTGAGAGAGAGTCTGTGAAGACGATAACTGACAAACGAATGGACCGATTCGATCCAAATTAGGTACAAAAATCACAATTCGTAAACTCTGGAAGCCTATTGTTTTTATACACAATCGAATGTTAAGAACACCCCTAAATTTTCAAATGAAATTTGGAAAAAATAGTCAAAAAATCAAAACCACTAAAAAAGTTACGCATATAGACATTTCTTATGTAATTTTTCATTAGAAAACGATTGACATAAATTTTAGAACGCTAACATGAACCGTTCTCGAGATATTGCACATTTTTCAAAAAAATTATCAGAAAGTCGTATAAAATAAAAAAAAAATATTTCCTCTTGAGAGACATGTTCACTTTTCAGTAATACCATGCGATATATTGGATGACATCATTCTCGTGGATCTAGCTCGTTCCATTCATGAAATAAGATACTTTGAGTAATACTTTTGTATTTGAACGCCAATATTCATTTATCTGCTGTAAGAATAACTTATTTCTTTGTCCATTATGCTTGGCGAGATTTTGGCGGAATGTCGCCAACTTGGCGACTTTTTGAAATGTTGACAAATTAACGAAAATCTCGCCAAATGGATAAAAATGACGCTAAATCAATGAAATGACGACTAATTGTCGAAAATTCAATATCTTGGAAAGAATATTAGTATCTACTATAAGAAAAACCTATTTATTTTACTGTAAAAGTGGTAAATTCATTACGTTATATAAGGAAAGTCATGTGTTGCCCACATCAGATTTTTACTTTCCCTGCAATACATGGTAATGTATAGGGGAAGTACTGGAATCATGCCGAAAATCGCAACTCGAGTTTTCGACGGATCTAAACGTTTCGAGACATCTAGTATGCGAAAGAACTATTTTTAGCGTGACGTCTGTGTGTGTGTGTCTGTCTGTCTATGCAGATTTTGTATCCACTCTAACTAAAAAACTAATGGACCGAATTTCACAAAATTTAGTAAGTAAGTCACTTGTGGGCGAATCTGGTGCTGATTTGTTTTGGTTACGATTCGGAATAAAAGAACCCGTCTTTTTTTGCGAAATGGTTTGCGCTTGTATCCACTCTAACTGAAAAACTACTGGACCGAATTTCACAAAATTCGGTAGATGAGTCACTTGTGAGTCACCCTGGTTCTGATTAGATTTTGGTAGGATTCGAAAAAAAATAATCTGCCTTTTTTTGCAAAATGGCCATCAAAAATCGCAAAAATCTAAAATTAAAAGCTGCGTATTCTCAACTATTAAATGCTTGTTTATTACTTATTTTTTACTTATTTGTTTAGCGAAGAAAAGAGTAAGACCAACCCCATTACACTAGGACTAGCCGTTCTCGAGATTGCAACTCGAGTTTTGAACAGATCTGCACGTTTTCGGACCTCTAGAACACGAAAGAATTGTTTTTAGATTGACGTCTATGTGCGTGTGTGTGTGTCTGTCTGTTCAATGTATGTATCCACTCTAACTGAAACAGTAATAGACAAAATTTCACAAAATTTGGTAGATAAGGCACTTGTGAGTTACCCTGGTGTTGATTAGATTTCGGTACGATTCGACAAAAAAAGAACCTGTCTTTCCTGCGAAATGGCCAGCAAAAAATGTTAACATCTAAAATAAAAAACTACGTATGCTCAAATATATCAATTAAATGCCTGTTTTATACGCAATTTTTGGAGATGAAACTCACAAGACCAACCCCATTACTCTAAGACTAACCGTTCTTGAGATATTTTATTCCTTTCGCATTTTCGCAAAAACACTTTTGAAAATAATCTGTTGCTAATATAACGATAATTGAATTAAAACTGTAAAAATTCAGTTTAATTTTAAATAATTACGCGTGTTATTTTGAGGTGTTAAACTTTTGAACAGTAAAGAGAGCTTGAATATGAGTCTTCGGGGAAAGTCATCAGATTTTTCAAATGTAACAAATAAAATTTCTGGATTTAAACTTACTACCAGTTTTATCTACCATTTTTAAAAAATAATTACAAAAATATCATATATATAGAAGACATGTATATATACATATGTATACACAAATTAGTAGAACATATCTGATCCTTTACCGTAAAGTTACAATTTCTGATCCACTAGGATGCGTCCAATCGGAGGTGGAGACCAATCTAGCGGGGAGCCGCTCTAAGTTAGCTTCTATCCCCCTAGAGTCGAGCGTCCTCTTCGGCTGGAGACCGTTAGATGATGATATTGAAGTTATGCAACTACATTGCATACTCACTAGAGTCGAGCGTCCTGTTCGGCTGGAGACCAACCTAGCTGATGTTGGAGTTCAAAGAACACCGGATTCACTTTGTCAGAGTCCAATCGGATGGGAGACCAATCTAGATGTTGTTTGTGCAATGGACGTTGCAGGCTTTTCGGTGCGGGAATGGATTTCTAAAGAATTTGGGTAGAATATTTTTGTTTAAAGCAATTGGCTCCATTAGTTTCTTTGTCCTACCTATTGTAATGTGTCGAAAAATTTATAAATGAAGACAAAAATTGGAATTCATTTTTACAATGAATTTAGAAGTTTTTTCTTTAATTTCTGTAAATTATACAATAGCCTGCCTGATGATTTCGATATTTTTTTTTTCATTAACAAGTTTTAAAAATGATTTATTGTAATTCTTTTGTGTTTTATTATTTTTTTTTTATAGACTTACAAATATTTATTTGCTGTCGGTGTTTTTACTTTCCTTATATACATAATGTATAAGGAAAGTATTGTGACGGGGTCGAAAATTCGAATTCGAGTTTTCGACTGGAGAGCACGTTTCAAGCATCCCTGATCACGAATCAAACATTTTTGAGGTGATGTCTGTGTGTGTGTGTGTGTGTGCGTGTGCGTGTGCGTGTGTGTGTGTGTGTGTCAGTGAGTCTGTGGAGACGATATCTCACGAACGAATGGAGCGAATCGAATGAAATTTGATACAAAAATCACAAATCGTGAATATTGGAAGCCTATTGTTTTAAATGCAATCGAATATTCAGAACCCCCCTCCCCTTAAATTTTCGAGTGAAATTTTGAAAAAATCATCAAAAAATAAAAACCTTTAATAAAGTTACGCAAATAGACATTTATTATGTAATTTTTCCTTAGAAAACGATTAATAAAACCTTTAGAACGCTAGCATGAACCGTTCTCGGGATATTGCACATTATTCAAATAAATTTATCAAAAAATCCCATAAATTAAAAAGAAATATTAACTGTTGAGAAACATGTTCACTTTTCATATGTAATATCATGTGATAAATTTGGTGACATCATTCTCGGGGATCTAGCTCGTTCCATTCATGAGAAAAGATACTTTGAGTAATACTTTTGTATTTGAACGCCAATAGTCATTTATCTGCTGTAAGAATAACTTATTTCTCCGTTCATAACGCTTGGCGAGATTTTGGCGACGAATTTGGCGGAATGTCGCCAACTTAGCGACATTTTTAATGTTGCCAAATTAACAAAATTCTCGCCAAATGGACAAAAATGACGTTAAATCAATGAAAATGAGGGCTAATTGACGAAAATTCAACGTCTTGGAAAGAATATAAATATATACTAAAAAAATAACCTATTTTTTTACTGTAAAAGCAGTAAATTCATTACATTATATAAGGAAAGTCATGTGCTGCCCACATCAGATTTTTTTGCTTACAAGACCGTATGGTTTCAGTTATTTCGTGAAAGAAGGCAGCATTGCCTGATTGTGAATTCAGCGAAGATGGTGTGGGTAATAATCTACGAATTGGGAATTTACCGACCTGGAAGCTGGGATAAATTTTTCGACACGGCAGGTCACAAAAGTTTCAATTTAGGTTCTTCCGAATAATATAATGTAAAACAGCATTAACCAGAAAGTCAGTTCTCTTCAGACTAAAATTCTCTGCATATTTTCTTTTTCATTATCAAATTTAAAATTTGATAAATATTTTCAGGACTGTACCAAGGTCGTTATAATAACTTCAACATTACCGATTAGGGACGGATATGCAAACACTACAGAATTCATCGGTAATATCCTAAACTGTAACTCTGTTATGATGCGTGGCAAAAGATAAGCAAGCAGAGTCTCCACAAAATCAGAAATATACCAAATTAGCAGTCGTTGCACTAGAAAGACGCCAACTAACTTAAACTAACTAAATTAACTTGAAAAGTTAACCTGGATTTCCCACCTTTCTTCACATCATCATTTCTTTGAATACAAAATAAGACTAACCCTCATTAACCTTTTACTTACGGGTGGGACAGCGTCAATCCCGTAAGCAAAAGGTTAACATTTATCAATATAAATACGTAAAACATCTTTGCCCTAAACTTCACCTTCATTGCCGATTTCTCAACTTTTCAAAATCCCTCCTTGCGTCTTTCTTGAAAGTGAAAAGTTGGCCATCCTCTTTCCCTCTTCAAAGTCAGAATATACTGATTGAGCTTTTACAGCTAAATCTCAAGAGCATACAGCGATTAGCCTTTGACAGCCGATGAATAAACATAGTTTAGACTTTGACATCCATGAATCATTTAATTTATTGCGTCAAACCTCTTGATTTAAATAAATGACTGTTTAAGTTTCACGGAGACGCTCCATATATTTCATATGCAAACTGAACAGAGGTTTTTAAAATTTTACAGGTTTGAACTGCTGTGGATTGTTTTCCAGAATAAGAAATTACGATTTTATGAAATATCTTCGTTGATTTAAAATACACTATTAAACCGCAGTTTAAAGCCGCAGGAACAAACCAGAGGAAAGATCTATGTCTGTTGCACCTCGTATGAATCTCGAATGCAGTCATAAGGTACATTAGGTTACGTTATAAAGAGAACATTATGCAGACACCATTATATTGAACAAGAAAGATTAATCATGCATGAAGCATTGATTATGAAACACTTACCAGCTGATATGCAATTTTATTTAAACATCTCTAAAATACGATACATTCAGCGACTATATATTTTTACTTTTCTTATATACACAGTATAATGTATAAGGAAAGTATTGTGACGGGTTTGAGAATTCGAATTTTCGACGGGAGAGCACATTTGAAGCATCCTTAAACACTAATCAGACGATTTTGAGGTGATGTCTGTGTATGTGTGTGTTTGTGTGTGTGCGCGCGCGCGCGTGCGTGCTTGCGCGTGTCAGTGACTCTCTGGAGACGATATCTCACGAACGAATCAAGCGATCAGAACAAAATTTGGCACAAAAATCACAATCAGTGAATATTAGAAGTCACACAGTACCACAATCAGTGACTACATTTTACACTCAATCGAATGTTCGGAACCCTTATAAATTTTGAAATGAAATTTAAAAAGAACATCAAAAAATTAAAACATTCAATAAAGTTACCTAAATTATCATTTCTTATGTAATTTTTCATTAGAAAACGATTGACAGAAACTTTAGAATGCTAGCATGAACCTTTCATACGATATTGCACATTTTTCAAATAAATTTATCAAAAATCACATAAAATTAAAAAATATATTAACTGTTGTGAAATCTGTTCACTTTTCGTATGTAATATTATGCGATAAATTTATTATCATCATTCGTGTAGCTCGTTCCATTCACGAGAGAAGACACTTTGGGTGATAACTATGTAATTTGATGTCATTAGTCATGTATCTACCATAAGAATAACCTATTTCTCCATAACCAATGCTTGGCGAAATTTTGGCGGTGAATTTGGTGGAATATCGCCAACTTGGCGAGTTTTTTTTAATGTTGTCAAATTAACGAAAATATAGCCTGCATTCATAAAAATGTCACCAAATTAATAAAACATGACGCTAAAACAATGAAAATGAAGACTAATTGATGAAGATCCAATATCTGGGAAAAAATAAGTATCTATAAAAGAAGATACTTTGGGTAATTCATTTTTTTAACCCGGGTTAATTCCAAAACTAATTGGGTGATATTATCCTTTCACATTCCTATATGCCCCCCACACCATCTCAATAATATACTAAAATTTTATTTTGATAAAGTCATTTTTAAGGCAGTTATCGTGCGGACAGACAGACCGAATGAACATAGTCATAAACACTTTACAACTATGTTGGAAAGTTAAAAAAATGTACATTAGTCATCGGACCAATGAATTACGATTTTATGAAATATCTTCGGTGACTGTTAAACAGCAGTTCAAAGCTACAGGGACAAAACAGAACCAAGGTCAACGTCTGTTGCACTTTGCTTGCATCCAAAATACACTTATAATGTACATTAGGGTACCTCATGTAGGGAACACTATGTAGATTGCATTATATTGCATTATATGTTACAGTAGTCATCGGACTAAAAATCTAAACGTATAAGTACATATAGCTTACTTATATAGGTATACGCAGTTTTTGTTCAATGATTAATAACATTATTCATAGGCATCAGTATAATATTCGTAAGCATTAGTATACTATTCATAAGCATCAGTCAGATTAGTACTTACTCGCTGAATCCGCCTGTATAGGGCGATTCTAAAGTTAGAATAACGCTCCCATTGCACATGACAACAAGCTTGACCCAGTTTAGCATTTATTATGCTCGTGTTAGCATGGAATTACCAATACCTGTAATGCTAACAAGCAGCTTGCTATGTGTCATAAATTTGTGAAGCTCTTTTCGCAAGAAGTTCACAAAATTGTGAACCTCAGCAAGTTTTCTTTCTGCCATTGCAGATTTCAGCTTCGCAATGGAAGTGTGATCGCAACTTAGGGAACGCCATTTACAGGTGATTTCTATGACATTGATATAACAGCAAAGTCAACAAGGCATGCAAAACGGGAGGTCCCGGTCCACAGTGGATATTCAACATCACAAAGGGGAACACAAATTTACTTTAAAGATCATAATAAAAATTGAAGGAGCAAATGTAAATATTAAAAAAAAAAAATCATGCTTCCAAAAAAATCAATTTTTCCAAAGTTTCCGGCTTTTTTTTTTTTTTTTTTTTTTTTTTTTTTTTTTTTTTTTTTTTTTTTTTTTTTTGAGCATTTCGAAATTTTCGACTTTTTTCGAACACTACCACCAACACCCCATTGCATCCCAAAGTAAAACACATTTAGACTGAGTTTAAAAAATATTTGCCCAATCAATTTCTGATTTTTGCGTTTTACAGAAAGGTATAATCTTTCCTTTTGCATACTCTATGTATTGTAAGAAGTAAACATGTACAAGGAAATAAACTCTAATCCTCACAGGCTTCTAGTAAATTTCCCCGGTAACATTTATTCTCTGGCATGAAAATCCTTCAGGCGGCTTCTTTCGTGTGTCTTCAGCTATTCCTTCAACTTTAACTTTCTGCAAAACCTAAACTCAATTATTCAGTACTTGCTGCAAAATGTCTTGAACAGACTCCGATTAGCATTCGACAGCCCAAGTGTAAACATGTTAGGCTGTGGTATCGAGAAGTCAATTAATTAAACCAGGCGAAGTCCTTTCCCGTGCTGTTGATTTATATAAATGGCTGCTTGACGTTTCTGCGACCGGTTTGACTAATCATTTCGTAAATAAACTGCACTCCGGAATTTTAAGAAATTCGATGCTGGGAGAATGCAGATTCTTTGAGAAAATGGAATCAAATTATTACTAATTTGTTAGACATCAATCCATATATCAGGATGTTTAACTTGTAGTTTTCCTTTCTTTCATGAGATTTGTATGCTGTAAAACATTTGCAAGCATGTTACTGAAAGTTTCAGGGGCATCCTTTGTTCTCCGTAATGGGGAGTACGGTTCCTGATAGTTATGATAATATATATATATATATATATATATATATATATATATATATATATATACAAATAAAGATTTGACTGACGATAATTAGCTAAATATTTCAGAAATGAAGCTGGAATTTTCATGATCACCTGTAATTGTGGCTTTTCTTATCAGTTTGCGAAATTACCAATAAGGTAGCTGAAAAAATGAGCAAAGGCTTCAAAATGTTTTATAGTGATATGAAATATTGCGGTTAAATTTTACTTCATTATATGCACTAAACAAATGTGGGAGAATTTATATTTCGTCGAATTTCTCACTAATCAGTTGTCTTCAAAATACAAGTTCATACATGTTATATATTGTTGTAATCTACTTTTCAAAATTTTGGCTTTTCAATATTTCAAGTGATACATTCAAATGATATTTTTGAATCAACAGCCTGTATTTAATTCTAATCCTCTAAATGCACCTTGTTTTTCCTAATTCTCTGAAAACATCACCTTGCAATTAAATTTCCCAATATAAAAATTCTCCTTTCGACTTTTATCCAATGATATTAAAATCTATTCCAAATTCATATCCTCCAGCTCTTCAGCCTCGTTTATCATTCTACGCGTGTGGTTAAAAATAATCAAAAGCAGTTGAAATATATATTAAGCGATCACCCCATTTTTGCTTTTTCTCCTAGTCTTGAATGGAAGTTATTGTATTTCATGTCCAGAAAATGAAGTTCTTGGCTTTGACAAATAATGATTTGAATTTTCTTTCTACATCTCTGTTGTTGATCAATTATTTTCGGTTGAAAGGGAACCCTTACATTTTTCTGAGTTTTTTACTGCATTTTACAACCTTATTTAACTAACAAATCCGCCATTTTTTTAGTTGGACCATGGTCTCAAAAACACAAGAAATGTAAGGAGTGGATTTGTCGTGAGACCATTTGTCGACTGGGAAGAGTTTTATTGTTTGTTTGTTTTCGCGCTATCTTCAAGAAATTGTGTAAGAAACAGATCATAGATTCAATTTTATATCCATCAAAATTATGATTAAACCACAGATCCAGCGCGCTTTGCGTATTACAGCCCTGCTTGCTCTTGTTTGGACTCGGTAAAACTGCAATTAAATTTGTCCAAATTTGTAATTATAACGAATACAACAACTTCGAAACTTGCGCCTAAAAGTTTTCTCAACGTTTTAAAAATGAAATCACACTAAACAGGTTGTAAAGTAACCTTTACATATCATTCCTTTGATTCACCAATGTACTCACTTCAATCTTAAATCTACTGACTAGAGTTCCATTAATGATCTTCAATATTAACAAACACATACTTTATTCCAGCTAACTTCGCTGACAACTCAAAATACAATTACACACACAGAATATTTACAAGCTAGCACTATCATATCTATACCTAGACCAAACCTTAACATTTCGTTACTGAACTGAATTAGCAATACTAATTAACTATTAATCCATAGATATCTATACTCACAATATTGTAGGGGCAAAACTTTACTGCGTACTTTCATTCATTGAACAGGTTCATCACACACACCCGTACACTCTCATATCACAATACCAGCCTAAGCTGCACGACGACTCACGATTACATTCTTATCGAATTTCAAACCGCATATCCGAATATATGAATCTCTTATGCTTAACGTTTGCTTCTTATATAGTCCTGGCCAGTCGTGAGTACGTGATTCTCGAAAACACAGTTGAGGCGTTTCGTACATAAATTTGCATAATAAAAAGTAAAATTAGCATACATTAATCATGAATAATAGAATCCTCACAAGGTCCTCTCCAAAGAAACTTGCTGTCTGAGAAAATTTTTAACGCTTTTTTATATGAATTTTGTAAAAAGTTATTAGCTGCTACAGGAAATAACCCAATTTAATAAGGATTATTTATAAAATATTATTTTAGCATCAGTGGCTCATTTTCTTGTCATACCATGGAGATAATGGGACTAACTCTCTCTAACTTCATGGGTCATACAATTCAGCTCCAACTAATCTATCTATAAAAGAAATTTTAGCATTGTCTAATTGCATTAATTGTATTGAACAAAAAATATGAATTGAAGAACATGAATTTGAAAATTTAAAACATAAATTTGAAGATAAAAAAGGAAGGAAGTCTCTCTAACTTCACTTTTTAACGACTCATATTCAGAATATCTAAATTGGCATGACCTCTCAATATTAACTTTCCTATTCAGATAAATCATGAAGATAAAGAGGTGGTATCATCTCTAACTCCATGAGATGAATACAGTTTTCCCTACGCAATTGCATCATGTTGTAACAACGCCTTCGGTCTGATACATAAGCACAAAAATAGAAAACAAAACCAAGCTTTAAAGGGACGGTAGACGTTGAATTTTTTTTATTTATTTATTGTCTTTGAAACATGAAAATTTATATAAATATTCCTTTTTAACATTACTATATAAAGTACCATTAAATTTTTTTCAATTTTGTTATAATTTTGAATTTTTCTTTTAAATTTAGTTTTTTTTAACAAAAATTTGAAAATGCTCCTTGCATGCTATTCGTTCACATTTTTGATTAATTTTGCATTATGATCACTCAAAAACACATTATGAACAAATTTGGGTATTTAATTTTAAGTCCCTTAGAAAGTCAATTTTTTAAAAACTTAATTTTCATCATTTAATTAGGTTCTTATTCACTTTTAATTATCTTAATGAAATCCAATTATAAAATGCATACCCAGTTTCATTAAAATGTATGAAAGGTGTCTTCTTGACAAATTTCATGCATCTCAAATAAAAATCAAGACGAATAGAGCATTTTAAAAATGTAAAACCTTTGAAAACTCCGTTTCGTAAAAATGGATTTAACATTTTGCTTGCGGGTGGAACAGCGTCCATCCCAAACGAAGAACCTCCCAAAAAGACAGGTATTTGACATACCCTATCCCAAACAGTTCGATACTGCTGCAGCAGGCGCAATGTTCTGTCGGCGATTTCCATGGACGCCAATGCCTGCAAAGGCGGATCGAACTGTTTGGGATAGGGTAAATCAAATACCTGTCTTTTTGGGAGGTTTTTCGTTTGGGATGGACGCTGTCCCACCCGTAAGCAAAAGGTTAAATGTGTAAAATAATGCTATATATTAAAAAAAAAATTTAGTTGATTTTTGTTTATTTCAACGTGCACCGTCCCCTTAAGATGTTATTTTTGAAGTTCCAGAAGATAACGGATTTCAGATTTCAATTCAGCCTGGTCGAATTAGTATACGTGAGTT
Source organism: Amaurobius ferox (assembly GCA_951213105.1). Lineage (NCBI taxonomy): Eukaryota > Metazoa > Arthropoda > Arachnida > Araneae > Amaurobiidae > Amaurobius > Amaurobius ferox. Next base: position 34,313,233 of record OX578135.1, on the reverse strand, counting down.
TTTTCAGTGGTCAGAGCTGTATTCCGTACATTGGCACTGAGCTTTTCCAGATGTAAATGTTTAAGTGGTAAAATTGGTTATTTAAGTGAAAAAATATTAATAAAAGAAAATTATTGCTGAATTGTTAGATTCGTGTTTCAGTTTCATCACTATAGTAACAACTACAATTTTAACATGTTTTCAATCCCAACATGTTTTGGTAATGTCAACCTCGGAGGTTTTTTTCTTATTATTATTATTTGTTTATAACCCAGGCCATCCAGCTCACACAGAGAGTTTAGAACAATTAAACATGGTTTTTGTTTTGTTTTTGTTTTTGTAGAAACAGCCTTAAGTGTGATCTGATTACTTTTTACGAGTTTTTTCAGATCACGGTGCAACTGAAGAAAAATGTAGAAACCGATTATTTAGGTAAGTTATAAAAGGTATTAAAGAACTCTGCGGGAAGTAAGGATTCCACCCCACCCCAACACCGGGCAACGTCAGAAATGACGAAAAAAATCAAATCATTATTCGCCATAACCTTGCATTCCACTGTCTGAGCATAAATTCGGGGACAGCGGTTTAAGATGAATGAAAGCAAAAATGGAATAAGTTTTTTAAAGATATTGCAACTGTTTTTAATTAATTATTTTTGTCCACGCGTGCCGAAAGAAAAACACAGAAAAAGAAGAAGATGATTAAATTTGGAATAGATTTTAACAACATTAAATGTGCTTGGAAATACGTCTAAAAATATAATTAGTTTATAAACAAGAAAGACTATACTTAATATGACACCATATTAAAAATATAGTCATATAGTCAGTCTTAATATGACACCATATAGTCATAAGTCTTTCTTAATATGACACCATATTAAAAATATAGTCATATAGTCAGTTGAAATAAAGTTAGTCAGTTGAAAAAAAAGACTGCTTGCTTATAAAAATGTAGTCTTTATTGTTTATAAATTAACAGCAATGTCTAAGAAATCTAAAGCAGATGGTATAGACTAAAAAATTTATATAGGTGAGGCTTTTTCAGAAGCGTGAATCAAAGCCAAATTTAGAGAATGGAAAAATTTATCCATATTAATATATTCACATGGAGGCAAAAATCAAGAGTTAAATCTTCTTATTAAGAAACAGTTTGAGACAATAATTCAGGTAGCGCTGGGTTTAAGTAAGTAGTTCTGCATTGTATATGTTTCTATGGCGAAAGGCATAAAATATTTAATTAAATTGTCTATTTTGTTGAAATAAATTATTAGCGCAATGCATATTAGAACTGAAACAATACAGAATATTCTTACGTATTCAAAATTATTTTACCTTTTAATTTATTTTTATCCCACTATATTCTGTAATCTATCCTGCAACTATGAAACAATACTGGTCAATTATACTCATAATTAAGAAGTCCTTAATTTAAAAATAATCAAAAATACATACGCAAAATACTGTGGCTTTCTGTTGCGTCAACTAACAATAGCGACACCTAGATATAATTCTCAAAGCATTATGACATTTTCAAGCATTTCATCCACTGGAGTTTTATCTCCTTCTTTCCAACTCTACGCATATCCATATCCATTCAGAGAAAATTCAAGTCATTTATGTATCATCTATTTTAAATACTTTTCCCCCTTTCGCTACAACAACTCTTTGAGCATTAAAATCATTTAAATCAAGAAAATATATGTTTTTGAATTTCTCTATTAATTTCAATCGTTATTTTAAAAACTGCATAGTTGAACCGGAATTTAAAGTTCTAAACATCCATTTAAAATATCAAGAGGAACAGTTCTAATGCGGTGTGTGCCACAAGAAAAACCTAATTTAACTTAACTATAAGTCATTAACGAAGTAACGGAAAGTTCTGCTCGTATGCAGAAAATGACTCTTCCTCTTCCACCAAAACCATTTTAAAGCAATTAAAATAATAACTGGCCATTACTCTTATTCCACGTCCGTGTTTACACCTGTAATAATATTTAGCTCTTTCTAATAGCGAAATAATAACTAGCTAAATGAAGGACAATTTAATAAAGTGCAGTGTAATTAGAGTAATCTGTTTCTTTCAAGTTGTTTCATGATATGCTTGTGTTTCAGAAACTATTAATGTTAATTAGTAACAAGAATAAGGTTATACTTTTGGTATGTATGCCACTGTGTGTTTTCCACACCAATTTTTCAAGTCGCAATTAAAATTCCAAACTTAAATCTAAATGGTTTAAATTATTAAAATTATTTTCAGAGTTATTATCGAAATGGCTACCTATATTCGTTTCAATACTTAGACCTCTAAAGTAATATTTATAGCTCGCAGTTTTAGCCGCTTACTGTGCGATGAAAATGACAAATGTACATGTTAATAGAAATTTTTATTGATTAAAGGATTAAAAATAAGTTTTTAAATCATTTATGTTACAATGCTGAAACACAACTGCACCATATCCAATTTCCCGTCTACATATGTACTTCTGAAAGGCTTAACAAATGCACTCCTCTAAACTGTATTATTTGCTTCATATAAGTAGTAGCTTCGGTATTAAATACGTACCACTATCTGCCATCCAACAAAAAAATAGGCACTCATGTTACTATTGTATATACGTTCCTCAATACCCTTCAATAAATCTCGTAGTTCCACCACTTCACAATCGCATATATGCTGCTTGGCTGCATTAACACACAAGCAGCATCTTGTTCCAAGTATCTCTCCGTGAATTGAAACCACTGCGTTAAATTTTAGTAAAAATCAGATCTCAGTGAACAGGCGTAACCCGTCTTAACCCCATCTCCCATTAGTGAAAATGTCACTCAATAGGGATAATTTTCCATGTAGTCCATATTAAAAAAAAGAATTCAGCACTATAAAAAAAAAACAATATGTAATAACCTTTCTCATCTTAACATAGATTTTGGTTACACCTATGTCTTACTCATGCAATACCTCTAATCTGCAGAGTTAAGCATGGGCACCAATAAGGAAGGGAAAGGGAGCACTTGCCCTCAACTGGACGTTCATAATCACAAAGTTGGGCATCAAGCTAGCCGATGCTATACAATGTACATCTTATTCTTGAGTTTTCCCCACTGACGTCAGTAGTTTGCCTCCTCCTGGGAAAAGTTCCATGAGTGCCCATGGAGTTAAGCTGCTCTCGAGCCCTTTTTAAGGACTGCATTCTTATGTTAATTGAACTACAGATATTCATCTGGCTAGGCGAATCAACTGTTACCAAGACGATTGGATTTTCTTTTCCATTTAAATAGCCCATATGACGTGTTTGATACAGCAATTTCATTAACTCTATAAACGAATATATATTTTATTCGTAGAATCTTAGAACTTTTGATCAATATAAAAAAACGAGGCTGAAACTTTACTTCTTCCATTAACTTCACACGACTCTCAGAAAAGGTTGCCCAGAAATGACTTGTAGCAAAGCAGATTTTTTAATCAGTGGATATTATCATAATGTAATCTTTTGGCATGACCCTTTTGTTAAGTGCAGTTTAAGTTTATTTAACTTAAATTTTGAGAATCATGTAGCAACAGAGAATACGTTAGAGGAGACTGAAACTCCTACGTCTAAAATAAAACAAAACTTAACGATGAAACTTAACGAAAAGCATTCTATGAAACTACAAAATTATTATGCACTTTGTAATAAACTAACGAAAATTTAATTGGAAGTTATTTTCACTTTTGCCCCACACATTTACACTATAACAATAATAACAACAATAATAACAGTAATAATTTACACCATAACAATAATAAGAACATTTATACCATAACAATAATAACAATAATAATAACAATAATATGCCATTCTTCTTATTGTGTGACATGAATACCTTCTGTAACAGTTCTCTTGTCGACTCGCAGTATAAACGTTCTTCGTAAGAAATATATAATATAAATAAACCTGAAATTTCGCAATTGTGTGCAAATTCCTAAAGTATTCTAAATGACATTGTTATCCAAAACATTCTATTAAAATATTTCATTTAATTCTCTTAAAAAGAAGCATAAGAGTATTCGTTTTCGCTATAGAAAATTATATTCACAGACAAATCTGAAGAATAAAACATCCTGATCCCGTTTGTAAAGAAATGTGCAATTGGATCAATATATACCAAAATAAAAGTGCTATGAAATTGAATCAGCATATGCCAAAATGAAAGCGCTAAAATGGTATTGGTAAATAAACTCGTACCATATTTATTCTGTTTCAACAATTGATGGCTAAACTCAATATATGAGTTTGAAAAATATTTGCCAAAATAAAACAAATGGCTTAAGAAATTGAAAATTACAATAGCCCCCGTAACCTTTCAACCTGAAAACTGTAATTGTTGTAACCCAGTCAAAAATCTAATTCCGGTAAAATTTATTTTTATATTTTTGTATACAATTCTTAATTATTTAAATTAGGAAGGATTTAATAAAAATCGTCTGCTGTATAAACTTTTTGTGTTTAATTCCATTGCTAAACAACGTGATATAAATTATTTTTTCAAATAAATCTGCTATAAGAACTTACTGGGTTTAATTCCGTTGCTTAGCAACATATCAATTTCTTAAATAAATTTGTGAAAAAAATATATTTTGCACAACGTTATCTGTATGTGGGGTTCGTTTTTTTTGTTTAAATCTCGAAAACCCTTTTTCTACAAACTCGAGACATGGACTAATTTTTAAATGGGGCTGTTTCACGACTACCCATAAATTTTCGTGAAATTCGGTGCGGTAGTTCTCCCGTGGTGATGAGAAAAATACACAAACACACATACAGCCAGATTTTCAACGTTATTTATATAGATTTTTAATAATTAGAGAATACTCAACAACTTTGAAATTTAATTTTTTTTTTCGAATATCTCATTTTGTTGCCAAATTTCTCCTCCTAACTTTTCAAGTCTCCGCTAGCGAGCGCTGCAATAACTTTTATTCGATCAGGCACCGTCATCATTTCGCTGTAGATAGACTTTACTTGTACATTTATGGACCTTTACCTATAAGACTATTAAGGACTTTCCTATGAATCCTAGATAATAGATTCCTTTCGAATACAAAAATAATTTTTCTGAACTTTATAAATTGTAATTATATAAATTATATAAGTCAAATTGAATGTGAATTGCCATGTCAGATTTATTGCAAGCAAAGTAAAACAAAAGATTAAAAGTCAGTTACAAGATATTTCCGCTGTTCTCCGCTGTTCTTTTATTATCATATATCCTATTGAAAGTAATAAGTGGAATTTTGTTTCTCACAGAACAAAGTGGGTCAGCATATGCTCACTTTGCTTGGGGCGGCAATTAGACGAGGGCTGACTTGCATCACTGACAGTACTGAAAAGAAGAAATGGAAAGGAAACATCGCGTAGTAACATGGAATAGTAGTTTGAGTTCTTTAGACGTACTTATACATTCTTATAATTGGAATTGATATTTTTCTGAGCTTAACTTACTTTTTATTTAAAATAAATGGAGATAACCGATCTCAAATACTTTTGATCGATAAATTTTAGAAGAGAATTGCTCAAAAGACTTTGAGTTATTCTTAACCTATAATAATCGCCAGGTAAGCATAAAGTGCATTTGTAACAAAGAATGGTAGATTTAACAAATATAAATAAATATTATTTTGAAAAATATGCTTTGAATTAGCACTGAATAACACTGCATATTTTAATTTTTTTATTGCGCATTGCTGTTTTATTTTTATTATTATAGAAGCAGAAAACAACTAATTATTTTGAAACGTTTTATTACTTTCTTAATCAAAATTTACCTTAAAAATATCCTACCATTTTACAATGTTTTATTCTATGATTACGTAGCATTATTTGTTTTTGCTTTTTTAACAAAATTTAAGAAAAGCATAAAATATATGAAATTTAAAATTGTGCCAATTAGCCTCAGTCTCTTCCATATTTAAAATTTTACAATACTATTTACTAAATTTACAAGACAATTATATAATTTACATATGTTATTAAGACTTTTAAAGTGAAAATTGTTATATGTATATTATTTGATCTATGTATTCCAATAAGCCGATTAACGGTTATATTTCGAAATAAATAAATAAAATTACACAAAATAAATGGGAATAATCTATTATATTAAAATTAAAAATATCCTTTTCATATAAATTACCATTTGAATCTATACTTAGATTCAAATTCAAATAGGTAACAGTATTACTTACTTTTATTTCGTTCGGTAGTAATTCGAGATTATCTGAATAGAAATCTATAGGTATGTTATTAGTATTTCATGTTGTTACACATTTTAGATCAACGACATTTCTATCAATTACGTATTCAATATATGCATATGTATGAAAATAATCGAAAAAGTCTTGTGTGGGCAACACATGACTTTTCTTATATAATGCAATGAATTTACTACTTTTATAGTAAAAGAAATAGTTTATTCCTATACTAGATACTTGTATTGTTTCCAAGATATTGAATTTTCGTCAAATAGTCGTCATTTTCATTGATTTAGCGTCATTTTTATACATTTGGCGAGATTTTCGTTAACTTGGCAGCATTTAAAAAGTCGCCAAGTTGGCGATATTCCGTCAAATGTGTCACCAAAATCTTGCCAAGCGTTATTGAAGGCGAAATAGGTTATTCTTATAGCAGATAAATGCTTATTGGCGTTCAAATACAAAAGCATTAATTAAAGTATCTTTTCTCATGAATGGAACGAGCTAGATCCACGAGAATGATGTCACCAAATTTATCGCATGATATTACATACGAAAAGTGAACTTATTTCAAAGCAGTTAATATTTTTTTTTAATTTATGGGAGTTTTTGATAACTTTATTTGAAAAATGTGCAATTTCTCGAGAACGATTCATGCTAGCGTTCTAAAGTTTATGTCAAACGTTTTCTAAGGAAAAATTACATACAAAATGTCCATTTGCGTAACTTTATTAACGGTTTTGATTTGTTTGATTTTTTCAAAATTTCACTCGAAAATTTAGGGGGTTCTGAACATTCGATTGTCTTTAAAAGCAATAAGCTTCCAGTATTCATGGGTTGTAATTTTTGTACCAAATATCATTCGAATCAATCCATTCATTTGTAAGATATCGTCTCCACACACACACACACACACACACACACACACACACACACACATACTTTCACACACATACTTTCACACACACATACTTTCATACACACACGCACACACACAAACAATCACACACAAACGCACCCACACACAGACATCACCTCAAAAATGTTTGATTCGTGATCAGGAATGCTTGAAACGTGCTCTCCTGTCGAAAACTCGAATTCAAATTTTCGACTCCGTCACAATAGTTTCCTCATACATTATACTATGTATATAAAGAAAGTAAAATTATAAATTACCCAATTTACTATTACCACACCCGCCCTGCGGGTCACCAGGAATTTGTATAAGTACCCTGAAAAACATAATTAGGTGTAAAATTTTAGAAACATTCTTAATTTTAATCTACTGTAAGTTATAAATAAAAATATAATGTGGGCAGCACATGACTTTCTCGACATAATGCAAGTGCTTAACTTTTTTCAATAAGAAATAATGCTATGCAAGATCTACGGCACAATGTTTTAAGGTTGAAACGTACACTGAGACTAGGCTCTTTTCTGGATTGCAAGATGTAACATTATTTTGAAGTACCAAATTAACTTATATTTCTCACCAATATAACTTGACAATTAAAATTATTGCTAACATCTGCTAAGTAATTTACTCCAGTATATTAAAATATGTTAATTATTAATTCATCAATTTGGCGTCATTTTTGTAACTTTGGGGTCATTTCTGCAAAATTGGCAACATTTTCGTCAATTTGTTACCGCAATAAAAATGCATAAACTACAAATACGACGTATTTGCATAGATTTAGAATATTATTTCGTACGATAAATGTCGATTTTATACATAAGAATTAGTGCCACATCAACCCTACATGGCGCCAGATGCGAACTTATTTTGGCTTCGCCTCTTTTCCCATATACCACATAAGATCCAAGTGCAGAAGAACCACTAGCATTACCCTTTCTGCGGCGCTGATAGGAATATAGAGAATGAAAAATCTATATAAGTCTGTAGTGAAAGTCATGCGTTGCCTACATCGAACATTTAATGCCGATAAAAAAAACATATTAGAAAGCGTGTTTTAAACATGTTTCGAAATTTACTAATTTCGAATAATCGATTTTTCGGATATACTACGTCGTATATCCGACATTCTACAATAATTCGAATTTTGGCAAGACTTGGATATTTCCGGGTATCTGTAAGGTGGCGGAATGAACAAGTAAGGCATCTTTTGATAAAAACAACAAGTTTATTCTTAAAATTGTAGAAAATCATAAAATAAACACCAATTAACGTAAGTTACAAATAATAAATCAGAATGTACGTGGTCAACACTTTCTCCAACCTTTCTACCGTTGGCTGCAGCCACACACGCCAAGTTCCATCTCGCGCTTCGCACTACGTATTTTAAGAACCTGGTTGTTAGCTCCCTCTGCCGTCCGCAATCTGAGCGGCTGCTATTTAAATTTAGACTCTTCTTTCCTCCAGGAAGACACTGCCTGAAAAATAAGAAGTCAAGAATAGAAATAGTTATTTCTTACATATCTTTCTGTAAATACTAGGCATTGGCACTTTGCCTTATTACCTTTCGGGCAATATGTGTTGTTTGAAAAAAAACTGACAACGATCAATGCTCAGGTTCGTAATTAAAGGATTTTGAAATTAGAATTTGTTTTGATCAGAAGTTAATATAATTTAGCTGAAGTCATTCCTAATCATAAAAAACGGATTTTCAGCGGTGTACTTAATCACCGCTCATGAATAAAATCAAAACTATAATAAACAAATTCAGTTCTAAAATTACATTAAAAATATCATTTTACTCCTCGAATGTAATTATGTAATACATAATTGATATTCCCAATCTGCATAAAATCTGAAATGCTAGCTTTCCAAATTCATTTGAATATAAATCATACTTAGTAGCGACTCGAAATTCCAATTACCTTTCAGTGACTTTGCATAACTTTGATATTATTTTCTACTGCTGAAATAAGATATTTTGTCTTCGCAGCCCAGTAATTAGATCTTACAAAATATATCTTCTCTTATGAATATAACAATCTAGATCCACAAAAATTATGTTATAGTATGTTGCATAATAGTGCATATTGAGAGGGAACATATTTGATGATACTAACTACTTTTCAAGTTTTTGGTAATTTTTTGATAAATTTATTTTTAAAGTGTGCAAAATATCGAGAACAGTTTGTGGCAGCCGACTCTGCTTCTAAACACATCGATCTACCATTCTAGGAATCTGTACCCGAATTATGAGTTCGGACCAGAAGCTGGTTTTTGGTCTAACCTTATAGTGCCGGTCTTGTAAGCTCTTGGCTTTGGCCTGTCTTCTAAAGTTTGTGCCATTCGTTTTATAATGAAAATTATGTATAAAGTGATTATTTATATAACAGTATCGAAGGTTCTAGTTTTTTAATGACTTTTTCAAAAATTCATTCTTAAATAGTGTAATATCTAGAGAACGATTCACATTCCAAAGTTTGTATCATTCATCTTCTAATTAAATATTAGGTATGTAATGATTATTTATTTATCATTAGAAAAGGTCCAGATTTTGTAAAGATTTCTCAAAAATTCATTCGAAAATTGAGGGGGAAGGGGGAGGTCTTCCGAACTTAAAAAAACTCCAGTATTCAATAATAATCGTATCAAATTATTTGCGAAACGCTTCATTCTTTAGTTATATATCACATCCACAGGCTTATGGATGCGCACACGAGCATACTCACAGACACTAACATACAAACACACACACTAACATATATACCCACACACTAACATACACACACTCTAATATACCTCCATATACAAGGTAGGATCAAAAGTTCGGAGACTGTGCTGATATCTCCAACCCTAATTGTAGGAGAGGGGAACTATTTTACCGTGGCGTGGAGGCACATGTGACGCCAGATATGAAAAGGAAGAAGCAGATCTTTTTCCAGACAATGCGTGTCAGTGAGGTGCAATGTTTCTGTCGGCGATTTCCCCAAACGCTGACAGAATTTGATATTCGCACGTTGTTCTTCACACACCATTTCCGTTTCCGACACCAGTTTCCGAAATTTTTTATTCTACCTTGTAGATTAACATACACACACTCCAACATACCTCCACTCCCTAATATAAGCACAGGCAAAAGATAGGAAAAACTTTAGCAAAGTACATAAGCCCAAATAAAATAAGCACATATATCATTAAGTAAGAAACATATTAAGTAAGAAACGCCTATCATTAAGCATATCAAAGTAAAAAACCCTTTGTACAAAATATAAGTAAACCTTGAGCAGCATATTTAAACACAAAAAAATATTATTTTATTTGTACTCAAATATGTTGCTCAAGTTTTTCTGAGAGCTTATCATTCCAAACTGTTAAATAATTATCTGATTTTCTTTTCAAGTTTTCAAATATATGAATGCTTCGTTTCCTTCGCCAATTGTCTCCGAACAGAAGATTGTGAAAAAACTTGAAAAACTTATTCGACAGAAAAATTGTTTCTAAAGAAAAAATTATGAAAGTGAAAGATTATGAGTAGGAAATTTGTTAGTTTTATTGAAAAGGAAGACTTCCAATTCAAGAAAAAATAAATGCATTCAACATTGGAAAATGTGTCTCACTTTTCTGTGTTTTAATATTAAAACAAAGCTCGTTAATTTACATCATACTACATTTTACTTTCCCTACAATAGATGGTAATGCATAAGGAGAGTATTAGAATAGTGTCAAACATTGTAATTTGAATTTTGATGGATCATTGCTAGTATTCTAGAACCTGAGAAAACTTTTTTTTATTGTGACGTATGTGTATGTGTTTGTCTCTCTATCTATGTCTGCTTGTACGTCTGTGAGTCTGTCTGTCTGTCGGTGCAATGTATGCATCCACTCTAGATCAAAAACTAATTGACCAAATTTCTCAAAATTTGACAAATAAGTCACTTATGGGTAGCCCATGTGCTGATTAGATTTTGATACAAATTGGAAAAAAAAGAGAATCTACCTTTTTTTGTAAAATGATATGCAAAAATCGTCAAAATCTAAAATTAAAGACTAAGTATGTGTAAATGTATAGATCAAATGCTTGTTTCATACGTCACCTAATTTTTATGATGATAAGAATAAATCTATCCCCATAACTCTAGGATTAACTGCTCCCGAACTATTTTAGTTTTTTTGCGTTTTGGCAACACTGGCTTAGAAAATACGTCCAGTCCCCCAAATAAAAACCATAATTGGATTAGAAATGCAAATTCAGTGTAATTTCAAATAATTATCCATGTTATTTTGTGCGATTAAACTCAATGTAAAGAATCATAAATGAGATAAAGAGAAAATTAATATGTGCCTGTGGCGAAAGTAATATGCTACACACATCAGATTTTGTACACTTTCCAAGTTAGTTGTCAAGTGTGTGACTTTGTTCATTCTGTCTGTCTGTCTGTCCGCACGATAACTGCCGTAAAAATAACTTTATCAAAATGAAATTTTAGTATGTTGTTGAGACAGACTGTGGTATATATGGGAATGTAGAAGACCCAGACCGTCCGACTCATCCAGAGGACATGAGCAACTATTTGGACGGCCGACATATGGGAATGTAAATGAATAATATCCCCCAATTAATTTTGCATTGAACCTTAATTGAAAAAGTGAAATACACTGAACCCTATGGGACCTAATTTTTCAAACGTTTTTTAAGCGGAGTAAAAATTCACAAATTGCTTTGAAAAATTGTAGGAAATATTTAAATTATCAAGCAAAATGTGTAAAAACAACTTCATCAAAACATGTTAAGTAGTTTTTTGAAATAAAAATTGAAATAATAATTACTATATTATATGAAGAGATCATGTGACTCGTTGCAAAGTAAAATATGGCATCCACTTTTTTGTTTCGCTAAGAGAAAATCGTGATTTATAAGGAACACTTGTATTTATAATTTTTGTTGTTTCCGTCCTCAAACCGCTTTATTTTTGCATATTATTTGTGTATCTAAATTTTGTGCCTACGCAATTACAATATTTTTTTATTTTAAATGATCACTAAACTTTGATTATTTCTACAATGAAGCCTAATTTTAACGTATGCAGAAAGTAAACACATCAAGCGATTAAAATATGAATTGTATAAGAATTGCTGAATTTTTTAACGCTAAATTTAGCTCTGGAGTTTGGATTATAAGTGATATGAATGAAATTTTCATTGATTTTAAATAGAGAAGCAGGCGATTTTACAGCATTGCTTGTTTTGATGAAGCTTTTAAGTTTCCAAGTAAAATAAATTAGTGTTGAAGACCCAGACCGTCCGACTCGTCCGGAGGACTTAGAGTAACTAGTTGGACGGCCGGAAATAAATTAGTGTGATAATTTTCAAAATATCACTGCTGAATGTATCGCGTTTTAGAGATGCTTAAATAAAATTGCATTTCAGTTGGAAACTGTTTCATAATCCATACTTTATGCATGATTGATCTTTCTTGTTTAGTTAATGTATAAACTACATAGTAAAATACAGTAGATATTTTATAATATATATACTTACTCATATATTTTCTTTTTTCAGGTAAGTGCATCTCAGTTGTATTACAGACCATTAACGAGAAGGGTGCAGTAAGCAATTTTATTGTAAAATATTGGTAATATACGCCAGCAGTATCATTTTTTGTGGTATCCCTAATTACATAGATCATTTGTGTACAAAATATAAGAATAACAAATATCGTTAAATTTTGTCTTGGCGTTTAAATTAAACTTAAGCAATTAGCTAAGAGAAACTGGTCTTATAAGAGAATTCTGATGTAATTCTTAGATTTGTGAACTTTTAATTTTGTGTTTCATGTTGCTTTTAACAAAGTTACTTCAGTTTTATTAATCCAGATTAACTTGGAGTTTTTATTTCTGCCAAATGTAATTCTTTAACATTTTCCCGAAATTCTAGTATCCCCGTATTAGTGTAGATTATTTATAGGAATTCAATTGACCACAACTTATGAAAGTTTTATCCTCTTTTCCAAGTTGAAACTTTTCTTTTTTATCTTTTAAAAATAAATCATAAGTTTCTTAGAAATTGTTTACATTCTTACATCAGAACACGAGAATTTCACTTTCTTCTTATAATAAGACTTCTTTTCCTTCTTCATGACTTCAGATTTTTACGAAAATATTTTCATAATTGAATTTGAAGCGAAACCGCAATGGCTGCACGTCGCATTCTTTTTACTTGTTTAATGAAGGAACATCAAGTATAAAAACAAATATCTTTCTTCAGCAAAAACGACCATTAAAATGGCGAAGTTCTTTTTATTTAACTTATTCTTCAATTGCTTTTAAGTTAAAATTAACAAAAAAAAAATCCTTTCGGTTTTACATCCAAACTTGAAAATTTCGATGTAATTTATTGGATACTTGTAAAAACAGCAAAATAGCGACAAATATATAGCATTCATTTTAAAAACATAGGAATGCAAATAATTAGTAACGACTTATGTCCCATGTTAATTAACATGTCTTTCGCTGAGAGAAAGCTTTTATTGCTGACAGGAGTTTCAATATTAACATTAATTGAGGCATTAGGGTTTACTGTTAGAATTTACTTTAAATGGACTTAAATGCAGTTTGTAACTTCAATTTTTAACTCCGGACGTATTTTGTAAAGTTTTGTAGGATTAAATTTCTATTTTATTTTGATACTTTTGGAAGTTCAATTGTTTTACAGTGCTTCAAATAAGTACGTTTCAAGTATTAAATCATTTTTATGTAATTGGATATCCATATTCATTGGTATAATCCTATAATCATATATAGCAACTGTACTTGGTGTTTTTTAAAACATCGATCCAGTCTTGTTAGTATGTATAAATATAAATGCATATTTAATATTTGAAAAAGAAATCTGATATTATAAGCAAACGGTATTTCCTATATAATACAATGAATTTACTGCTTTCACGGTGATAAAATGATGTATAATATTCACGGCAAAATATTTTTAACGTTGAATTGTTATACATTAAGCTCTTTTATCAAAAACAACATGTAAAATTATTTCAAAATGATCAATTAACTTATACTACATGCACCTCTAAATTGACAATTATCAATATACTAGATAGCATTCGCAATAAGCTATATAGTCCATATATTAAAATATTTAATAATTAATTCATCCATTTGGTGTCATTTTATTAATTTAGCATAATTTTTGCAGGTTTAACCATATTTCTGCCAATCTGACTCGAAAATTGCCGTGTTGGCGATATTTTGCTAAATGAGTAGCCAAATTCGCAAAATTTGTCGCCAAGCGTAAGAGACAAACGGAGAAAAGAGCTATACTTATATAAATGACTGTTGGCGAACTGTTAGCGTCAAAATAGAAAACTGTTAACCAAAGTATCTTCTCTCGGGAATGAAACTAATTAGATGTTACTACAGTTATGGAAATAAGGTATCGGTAGAGTAAAGTGACTATCCGCTATCATATGAGACTAACAACAGCACCCCTAGCGGTAAATTTTGGAATTCAGTTATCCGATCTCGCAAACTATGAGAAATATACTGGGTCTTTCAAAAGTCCGTATAAACTTTAAACATTCATTAAAAATCGAGAAATCATCGCATTGAAGTACGGTTTGTACCGTAAGTATTGTAGGACGAGGTGTTTCTTTTGACGTGAAAAATTTTTATAATTTAAAATATCACCTTTAGGTGGCGCTGAATGCATTGGAAAGACAATTAAAATAACTTACTGTACTTGTCAAATCGTGTGACGAGCCTAAGTAACCCTGAACAGGTGATAGAATTTTTAACTTTCTTTAGATTTTTCCTAAACCAGAATTTTCGCAAAGCAAGATGCAGATTCTCCGCTCACGTAATACAGCTTCACTAACAAGGCTTTCCCTATCAAAGTTAACATTCTCGCAAAAACTTCTTCTTTGCACCGTTTACTAATGAATCAAATGAAGAATCTACAGAGCACCACAGCTCTTTTATAACAGCCTCATTTGCATACTTCTGGAAGATGTATTCGGGTAAGCGCCACCTATAGGTGATTTTTTAAACTACAAGATTTTTTTCACATCAAAAAAAAACCCATCCTGGCAATACTTATGGTACAAACCGTACCTCAATGCGAAGATTTTTCGATTTATAATGAATTTTTAAAGTTTATACTGACTTTTGAAAGACCCTGTAGAATAAAGTCGATTAGAAAGTTGCAGAGCATCACCAAATTAATAGTAAATGTCATTTCATTTGATACAAAAGCGCTGTTTACATAACGTACTGTTTAACTGAAAGTAGGTTCAGTATGTCCAACGTTACCACAATACATGTTTGTATGCCGGTGAGAACTTCCAGTCGCACATACGCCAGCATTACGCATGGATTTGGAGCAGTAGGAAGTCTAATGAACACTGTCGTGCAGCTTCCACAGCATTTTGTTGGGATTCGCCATATAGCAATATTATGTTGTAACAATCTTTATTCGAACAACAGCCTGTCATGATCTTTTGTTTCCACTCATCAGAATACATACATAAAACACTATACTCTTCTGATGATCGACGATCTACTGCAAATTAACTGACACATTTTATCTGCAGGAGCGGTGTTGCGGATCACCAGCCATCATTTATATACTTGCAGTAACGCGTAAAGATTATCCACTATTCGTTTCTAGAAAACGCCATTCCTTACTGATTCACCAATGATCTACAACTTTCTAGTTGACATTTTTTATGCATCTCTCATAGTTTCCAAAATAGAAGTACTAACTTCCAAATTTTGCCACTATAGGTACGCTGCTATCAGTCTCCCGGTCACCATGTATGATTATCTTATAATTTATTTCAACAACTTGCTTTAACATCGATTTGTGCAAAAAAAAAAGAAGATCAATATGAGCTGAAAATAATCAGTATAGGCTGAGATTTTTTTATACTTTTAACACCTAACCACATTATCACATTACTGCATATTAATTGAGTTTCTTGGATTGCAATAACGATGACGAAATATAATAAATTTGTTTGCGCTCTTTACTAAATGTAATATATCTTTTTTTTTTAAAATCAAGACAAACTATTTTTCATAAGATTCTTTTTCCTTTACGTCCAGAAACTTTTGTTCAGTTCTTCTTTCATGCTTTATTTTCTCTTTCTTTCCCCTGGCTTATATCATAATTTTTGTCTTGCTTCATTACTTCAGTTTACAACAAAAACATGTTCATAATAGAATTCGGAGTCAAACCGCGATGTTTGTAAGACGTGTTCGCTTTACTTATTAAATACGGAGATATAAATATAAACGTATAAGCCTCATTTTTTAAAGAGATAGCTAATGTGTTCAACGCATAACTTTCTCTACGAATAAACAAATTTCGATACTATGGGACAACAAAATTTTGTTCTTATGACACAGCCACCTTGAAAATCAATAGGATTATTTTTAATATACCAAAATTATCTTTTTTACTATAATGTTTGTTGAAACTCTTAAACATTGATATCAATTTATTTCTAACTGAATATTCAGTATGTCATATTACGGGTGCATAAAATTATAGAGTTACGAAATATATCCTCTAGAATCGAGAGTGTACAGGATACAAGAACGAGTCCAAGTTTCTGGATAACTAATTTATTCACAAGCAGAGAGTAAACAGGGGCAGTATACAATCAAACAGCACTTAAATGTTTCACTCATTTCACAGAATAAGCGATGTTATTCTCAAACCGTTGACGAAAGTAATTTCACAAAACACCCGTTGCCGTCCAAACAGTTACCTTACACCTTTCTGGTAGGTCGGACGGTCTGGGTCTCAACAACAACAAAACACCCGCTACTAGTCTCAAAACATTGACAAAAATCACAGTCCAATGTAGTGCGTGTCACGTCCATTCGTTAACCCCCCCCCCCCCCTGCAACGGAGGGGTGAGTCCTTTTTATAGCGTCTCCATACAAACTTCTGGAAATCTCTATATCTCAAAGAATAATCGTACTATCGAGAAGTTTCTGGAACATTTCGGAAGTCGCCAAATGGGCGATAAATCGCCAAATCTGGCAACCATTCTTCTAACTGTGAAATTCTGGAAACCCTGGGCTCACGTCATCCTCATGTCATGCTGACATCGTGCACTGAATTTTCTTCGCCTGGCCTTCGAAACAGACGAAGAAGGAGGCCCCAAACGAAACATCGCACGTTTGCAACAATAGGATTTCCCAGGTACTCGCCCGCAAAGCTTACACTCCTAAAATCTCACACACGGACTCCTGATCAATAATACTAATTACTATAACGGCCCCCTGAAAAAATGTATTACTATAAGCACCCCTAACAAAATTAATTATCGTAAGAACCCCTTAACAATACGCAATTATTTTACCACCTAACTAAATGTATCTATCAATAATATAAAATTATTTATTTACAATTTGCAAAATTCGCCAAATTGGACTATATTGCGTCAAATTTTTTGACACATTTGTTGCCAGTGTCTCAATTATCAACAAGTCTGTTGTTAAACGTGACAAATACAGATAATGGCATTTCGCATGAGGTATTAAAAGTTCTTACAAATCATTTGCTCATTTGATGATTAAGATTATATTAAATGCTTTATTACGTATTTCATTTTTGATTAAAAAAAAAACGCGTGAAATAGCGCTAGAACGTGGCGTGTTACAGCGGCGCATTAAGAATGCCATTCGCTCAGACACGCCAATAGGAGGAGATGGATACCACTCGAGTGGGGAACCTGCACTTTCCTGTTTTGGGGACGAGAAGGCATGACAGAATAGCAAAAAGAAAAAAATCAAATATGGAAGAGACCGGTAATAAATGTTTATAAGAGGACCTACATATTCTATGTGTGGCCCTGATTTGCATTCAAATAAAAAGTTACACATGAGATGATTATTTGCTGACAAACTTTTTACACAAGTACTTTTATAATACTTTTTCAATTTAAAAAATTTTGACGTGGACAGCACATTTCTCATAGATTCAAATTCACATTCTCCTTCTTATTTCCTTTCATAATTCATTAAATTGAGTGAAACTGCACAAAATACAACGGATATGTGTTTAAAATCCCTTTCAATTTACAGTTTTACTTCAATTTTTGTTTTCATTGAGCGACTGGACTTTTTTTCAAATGCGACTTTGCGAAAATGCCAAAAAATCGCAAATATCGCTCGAACGATTAGTCCTAGATATATAGGGTTGATCTTATTATTTTCTTCGTCAAAACTATATAGAAGTAGCATTTAAAACTATAATTTAATTTAAGCATATGTAGTCTTGTATTTCAAATTTTGACAATTTTGAGGACCATTTTACAAGATAAGGCAGGTTTTATTCTTTCTTCTGAATAGCACCAAAATCTAATCAGCACCACTGTAACCCAAAAGTGGCTTATTTATCAAGTTTTGTAAAATTTCTTCGAATAGATTTTGTATTGGAATGAATACATATATTGCATAGGCAGACCCACATAGAGAGACGTCACGCTAAAAATGATTTTTTCATGCTGTGAGGTGCATGAAACGTGTAGATACGTCAAAAACTCGAGTTGCGATTTTTGACACGATCCCAATATTTTCCCTATACATTAACATGTATTGTAGGGAAAGTAATATACATAATCATGTATCATAGGGAAAGTAATATACATAATCATGTATTATAGCGAAAGTAATATACATAATCATATATCGTAGGGAAAGTAATATACATAATCATGTATCGTAGGGAAAATAATATACATAATCATGTATCGTAGAGAAAGTAATATACATAATCATGTATTGTGGGGAAAGTAATATACATAATCATGTATTGTAGGGAAAGTAATATACATAATCATGTATCGTAGGGGAAGTAATATACATAATCATGTATCGTAGGGAAAGTAATATACATAATCATGTATTGTAGGGAAAGTAATATACATAATAATATATTGTAGGGAAAGTAATATACATAATCATGTATTGTAGGGAAAGGAATATACATAATCACGTATCGTAGGGAAAGTAATATACATAATAATGTATAGTAGGGAAAGTAATATACATAACCATGTATCGAAGGGAAAGTAATATACATAATCATGTATTGTAGAGAAAGTATAAAGTGTACGCATTGCAAAATAGGGGACTCCCTTGTAGCTTGACCTATTTGGACAACAAGCATTTACCGATTGAAATAATCGCCCCAAATTTCGTTTGAGAGG
This sequence comes from Amaurobius ferox, assembly GCA_951213105.1. Classification (NCBI taxonomy): domain Eukaryota; kingdom Metazoa; phylum Arthropoda; class Arachnida; order Araneae; family Amaurobiidae; genus Amaurobius; species Amaurobius ferox. Next base: position 34,293,875 of record OX578135.1, on the reverse strand, counting down.
CTCGAATTGGATATATACAATCCGACACCCCCCCCCCCTCCCCCGCAAATTCTCTGACAGACACAATTGTCAGAGATCGTTAAAATGTGTTTGTTTCACATTAAAAGCCAGCATATAAATCCATCAATATGCGAGAGCCGTATTCTCGATTTTTCATAATATATAATGCCCTTCACATATTCTAAATATTCCAGAAAACACAAAAATACTAAAAAAAAAAAACAATTATACATTTTTAAGCTGCTTTATTTAATCTATATTCGCAGAAAGAAAAATTTTTCTTCTTTTATATGCTTAATTAAAAAGTTGCGAGGAATTTATTTCAATACAGCATATTAATGAGAAATAATATCGATTTCATGTCATAATAAGAATAAAAATAAAAAGCAACTAATGAAACACGACATTTTAATGCACACTCTTTGCTGTTGGGAAAGAGAGAGATATGTATTTGTTCTGAGATTTAATATTATTGAGTCATTACATGTTTATTTCTACTTTAAAAGTACTTGTAACTCAATTTGCTTCAAAGTTTTGGAATTTCAGTTCGACTTTATTCGCGAAAAAGTTTTTGTTTTGTTTATCTCAGTCAATATCATAAAGGCATTAGGCCAAAAAACAACATGCTTTAAAAAGCGATTCACGGGTCTTGAAATTAGATTTGCAAGTGCCTTTAGTCTTTAGATTTGCAAATTCACTTGCCACTAAAGTACCCTAAAATTGCTTCTTATCACGTTGCAATACCTACAGTAAGTGCCTTTTACATTAGCAGTGAAAGTCCCCATGATTCTTGCCGATTTGCTGGATCCTTCTAATGCTAAGAAAAGGAATAGCAAGATGCTATGAACAACTAATGCAGTTTCATAGAACAGTGTACTAGTGTAGTGTCACCATTGCCTACTTGAAACAGATCTGCATTAAAAGTACGTCATCAGCATAAAAATGTTGATAGAAAGTATCAACCGGTTTCAAAGACAAGAAAAGGGTAGAAAAACAAAGCAACTGCATCAACAAAATACAAAAGCGCGTCTGTCGGCACGTTGACACAAAGGCAAGGCTTTATCATTGTCACTAGTAAGACAATTGAACAAATTTTACACTGAAGTTGCATTCCACCTGCAACATGCAGCCTGTATACAAGCTGCATGATACTCATTTAAAAGGCCTGTATAGACAAGTGGAAGAATTCGCATCATAGTAGAGTGACACTGGCGCAGTTTGCAGCATGAAATTACCGCTCGATACATATATCCAATATACGTATATCCGCTTATCACATGCTATGTGAGCATGTGATAAGTTTAAGGTGCGTGTCTTGAAGTGTGTAGCCTACGCACCTCAAACAGCGTCTGCAACTGGAATCGCATAGCACATCACTGCGCACTATTCAGTGCATGTTCATGCATTACTACATTCATGAGTACCATGCTACGCAAGACGAAAAATTTCAGAACTATGAGTTGCATCACGCGGCATGCGACGTACATCCAGGCTGCATGTCTCGCACATGGCATGCTACTTTGGTGTCAAATCCGCCTAATACAACATCAGAGGGGATTTCATTCAAATGATTACATTTCTGAACATCGTGAACAGAGTTTAAATGACATCGCACAGTGATGAGTTTAACTTATGCCTTGGTGTGATACAAATGACTCTGATATTCACAAAATGATGTTGTCATCACAGTGCTTTTAGTCAATGTCGTTGTCAAACAGCACGCTGCCAAGCTAATGGGCATCATGGTTTAGAGAGCCATTTCCTATGATAGCATGTTATTTTAATATTTTTAAGCATTGGCATAACTAGAATCTCGGATGGGAGGTGTTGTGAATAAATAAAGAGGGTGGCAATGCTGTTTTTAAGTTTCAAATATGGACCTTATGAAGAACTAATGTAATCGTTTGACCAGTGAGAAAATTATGACCCTCCCACCCACTATTTACGCCATTACTGGTGAGAGATACTTTAAGAGCTCGCCGATACATCTATGAATCTCATAAACTTCTCGAATTTTGTAGATTGGTTTAGAACTTCATGCGTTACATGTTTTTCCATAACTTTCCACAGAGGTCATATAAGCTCGTCATTGTTCAGTTGGGTTGTCGACAGGATATAAGTAAAAGTATCTGCTAAACTCAATACAGAGCCCAATATGTACTGTATTTTCCAAATTTATATACCCTTCAAACTGTTTTATAAAACAATTCCGGTAGAAAAGTTTAAATATATTTAAATTTAGATTAAAAATTTCGAAACCATCCTTAAGCAACTTGTATTATCGTCACACACAACACATTAATCTTTTCCGATTCGAAATATGCAAAAAATGTTCACATCAATCAATAACGAGTAACAATGTTACTCACTAATTATTTTTATTTTAAATGCCCTTTGGCACAATGTTCTTAAATTCTAGCATCATGATACTAAATATTTTAATTTCCTTATAATGAGTAGTTTTCTTCATCATAACTTTACTTTCCAACTAAAATTATTTCATAATCGGATGAAAAATGATACATTGCATTCGCTGCAAGAAGTATTCAAATCCCTTATTCAATACGGAAATATAAATAAATAAATAAATTCAAATTTTAAAAATTCGGCTTGCTTTTAAGTTTTTGTTTCAAATAGCATTTTATATTAGTTAAATCTGGAAAATAAAAAAAATATAAAAAAAACACAAATACTTTTCGCTTATGCATTCTTAATTGGAAAAGTGTGGGTAAAATTTGTTCAATACTCGGTAATAACAACAAAATAACGAGGAAGATTACTCTGAATTCAAGTCATAATAATAAGAAAAAAGAAATTGCAGCTACTAATGAGACTCGGCGTTTTAATGGACACTACTAGCAGAAGATATAGAGGTTTCAGGGCAGCCTGTCTTTATTCTAAATTTTAATATCAACATTAATTGAATCATTAATTTAAAAGCACTTTAAACGATATTTTCAATTCTAAACAAATTTGCTTTGGACTTTTGCAATTTAAATCTCCATTTCAATCTGAAAGCTTTCAGTTCTTCAGCCAGGGATAGTACGTATGTGGTTAAATTAATATAATATGTACCTCTGCAAGAAATTCTATAGAAAAGCTGGATAAACTTTTATGAGTTTGTCGGAGGGAATTATTTTGATAATGAATTCCCTTAATAAATGTTTAAATATGAAATTAATAACGACATCTTATTTTAATGAATTCGGGTACTTGTTGAGGTGCTTGTTATTAACAGTAGCTGAATTATTTTAAATATCTTAGCCCACATAGAGTGTTTAATTATTAATTTATGTTTTTCTGATATTCGGTTTTCGTATTATAACAGGTAATTCTTTAAAAACTAATGTTATTGCTCTTTTTCTGATAAATATCTACCTGCTATGAATTATTCGATAAAGCAGATATATTAATTAAATGAACTAATTTCTATTTAATTAATGAATTCAGGTTTTTGTTGAGATGCTTGTTATTATCTAATTGTTATATTCTATTTAATTATATTTTTAATTAGAATGTCAAAACAAAATACATTCTATCAGTAACAGAAATCCTTTTAAAAATTTAAAAATGAAGAATAGAGTTTCTCTACCGTACGTTATGTACGAATAAATTATTGATAATCAAATTATTGTTGGTGTTTACATTTACTATTCAATTGAATTGTGTTTATCTGCTAAACTTACCAATATCTCTTCATCTCAAAATCTTCTTGGAAATTCTTCAATATTTTAAAATAGCAATCAATTACACCATAAAAAAGATGCCCTTTCCTAAAAAGTGCCATTATGCTTTACCCATAATTCTAAAATCGAAATATATACTAAATTAATTTAAATAACGACAAAATTTTAGTAGTATAATTGTACATGTAATATATATTTGCATTAAGGACTTTTTAACATTTTTTAAAAAATCTGATGTGGGCAGCACATGACTTTTCTTATATAATGCAATGAATTTACTGCTTTTACAGTAAAAAGAAATAGGTTATTCTTATAGTTGGTATTTATATTCTTTCCAAGATATTGAATTTTCGTCAATTAGTCGTCATTTTCATTGATTTAGCGTCATTTTTATCCATTTAGCGAGATTTCCGTTAATTTAGCAACATTTAAAAAGTCACCAAGTTGGCGACTTTCTGCTAAATTCGTCACCAAAATCTCGCCAAGAGTCATGGACGGAGAAATAAGTTATTCTTATAACAGAGACTATTGGCGTTCAAATACAAAAGTATTACTCACAGCATCTTTTCTCATGAATAGAACGAGCTTTATCCACGAGAATGATGTCACCAAATTTATTGCATGATATTACATATGAAAAGTGAACATGTTTCTCAACAGTTAATTTTATTTTAATTTATGGGATTGTGGCACTTGTGCGTCGCCGTGGTCCCGAACCAGGGACCTGATGCTTCGTAGACCGACATTATAATCACTGAGCAAAAGCTAGCTCCTCCTCTGTTCTTATAATTCGGGTTTGGCTCATGTGGCATCTTTGATAGATGTCTTTGCTGCCGCACACTCCCCTCGCTGATGAGGAGGCCGAGAGGCGTATCGCCTCGGCGTGACGTCAGGGCCGGGAGGCGTGGTGCCTCGGCGTGACGGACAGTTGTGGTCAACCAGGAAGGGAGTGTCAAGGCTTCTGACTCCTTGTGGTGCTGCCATCTCGTGCTGAGAGGCGAAGTCGTTGGAGAAGGTTGCGTTTTTCAAACGTCCAGTCATCATTGTGGCGATTGGGCGTCGCCGTGGTCCCGAACCAGGGACCTGATGCTTCGTAGACCGACATTATAATCACTGAGCAAAAGCTAGCTCCTCCTCTGTTCTTATAATTCGGGTTTGGCTCGTGTGGCATCTTTGATAGATGTCTTTGCTGCCGCAGGATTTTATTAATAAATTTATTTGAAAACTATGCAATACCTCGAGAACGATTCATGCTAGCGTTCTAAAGTTTATGTCAATCGTTTACTAAGAAAAAATTACATACGAAATATCTATTTCCCTAATTTTATTAACGGTTTTGATTTTTTGATGATTTTTTAAAATTTCACTCGAAAATTTAAGGGAGTTCTGAATATTCGATTGTCTTTAAAAACAATAGGCTTCCAGTATTCATGGGTTGCAAATTTTGTACCAAATTTCATTCGAATTGCTCCATTCGTTCGTGAGATATCGTCTCCATAGTCTCACTGACACACACACAGACATATACTTTCACACACACACATATTTTCACACACACACAGACAAACATCACCTCAAAAAGGTTCGATTCGTGATAAAGGATGCTTGAAACGTACTCTCCCGTCGAAAACTCGAATTCGAATTTTCGACCTCGTCACAATACTTTCCTTATACATTATAACTATGCATATAAGGAAAGTTATATGATAACCAAGTTATTTGATTTGAATATTTAGTTTGGTTATACTAACTACTTATTTTTCCCACTGCCAAGTATTCTAATCAATGCCAGAACTTTATATATAAATATATATATATATACAGGGTGTCCCAAAAACATTGACCTCGGCTTTTATTCCTTAAATAATGATCTTAGACACATAAATTACAAAGTTGCGTAAAAAAAGGACAGAATTTTATGAAATCGATAAAAATGTTTAGGGGATTAAATTTGATAAAATAAAAAATTTAAATTTTTATACGGTCCTCGTACAAAAACATTCCCAATGAGTAAAATGTGCCCCATACACTAATAAGGTGATGTACAAAATTTCAACATTTTATCATAAAAAATCCCAGAGATATGTTTAAACAAAGTTGGTGAGGTATTAATCATGAATTAAAACGTAAATGTTTACAGCAAGAGTGCAAATGACGCAACGCAGAAATGCATCACAGGCAAATAATATCTGTCTTTTATCTTTAGTGGATCTTTGGCATGGATGGAAAACATTTTGAACAAGCTTTGTAATATTTGTGTATTTCTACACAATGTAGATACTTTTGTACCAATAAATAGCAAAATTATTATTTATTTATGTAATCATTGGTTTCTTTCGTAATTTGTGTATGAGCCCTGAAACGCGATATTTGCCAACATGATTTTTCCCCCTCTGAGAACCCATGTCGATGCATCGAAAAGTGGTTTAAGTCAGCATTTTTGTCTTTTCATATCTCTGGGACTTTTTATGATAAAATGCTAAAAGTTTGTACATCACCTTATTAGTGTGTGGGGCACATTTTACTCATCGGAAATGTTTTTGTACGGGGACCGTATAAAAATTTAAATTTTGTATTTCTTAAAATTTATTTCCCTTGAATATTTCAATCGATTTCATAAAATTCTGTACCTTTTTTCACGCAACTTTGTAATTTATTATATATGTCTAAGATCAATATTTAAGGAATAAAAGCCGAGGTAGGTGAATGTTTTGGTATATACGTTCACTTTATGAATTTGGTAAACTAAAGTTGTTGGAGGGTCCTATTTGATATCACACTAGGGGTACAAAACCATATCCACACTGATAAAAGCGAAATTCAGAATTTAAAAATATAAATAAATATAGTACGAGATCTTTTTGATGTCACGCCGTGGGTCAAAATTACAAAATAAGGCCGACGGTGATAAAAACTTGAAATATTTTTTTTTAATTTCATGATATAAATAACAGAGGGGAGATATTTTTTTCCAATAATGCCCAGGGACTGAACTACAAAACCAGTCCTACACTGAAAAAAATGCCAAATCAAATTTTATAATTTAAAAATATAAATAATAATATGAAATTTTCAAACAAAATTAATTTACTTAATTTCCATGCAAAAATGTGGAGGTGCGGAGGCTATTAACATAGCATTGGAAACATGAAATAAGGAAACTAGACCAACACTGTTCAAAATGTCGAAACGATTATTTTTAATCTAAAAATTTAAATAACTCTAAAAATATAAATAAAGATATAAATAGAAATAATAATGTGAACTTCGAAAACAAAATTAGTTCACTTCATTAGTATGTAAAGAAATGTTGAGGGGATTTTAATATCGTACCGGAGACCCAAAATAAGAGAAACCAAAAAACATAACCAACATTGTTAAAAGCGTTCAATCAAATTTTCCCTTTATTTTCATTAAATTGCATGTAAAGTGAAAGTCGCAGTTATGGTTCAAAAGTAAAAGTATGGAAAATATCCTGGTGACTGACCGCTTAATGGACAGGCTTCGTTGATTTCCGGCAATTCGCAGTGCCCACGGCTAAACTGCCAGCCCTGGGGCAATACCAGTGAAGTGAAGTAATCATCTCATTTCGCTGTCATCCGAAAATATGGCAAGGTTGGGTATGACACGTGACGCTAGACCTAGATATAAACTTTGATGGTTTCAGGTAATGTTTGATGTTGATAGGGTGGAGGTAATCACTGAAAAACAAAAAACCAAAGCTTGTGTAATGCTTATTCTAGAATAATTGCAACTTGTGGGCTGAGTTTCACCTCATCCGGGCATTAGTTTCGCATCATTTGAGCTTTGGAGTAAAATAGGAGGCGTGTCTAGAAAGAAGGACAAATACTATAAAATCCGGTAAAAGAGGCTTAATTACTTGGAAAATATACTTTTCTGTAACAATTATTTTAAAATACTGCAATATTTCTATTAGCAACGGCTAATCATTTCTTCAAAAAAAGACCTCAAATTAAAGTGTAATCATCTCAGAATCAATTTCTATGAGCCTGTACAAGATTCCTTAGGAAGACATTTAAGCACCCCTGTACCTTTTTAAGGGAAGGTCCTTGAGTGTGCTCGTTGGGTTCAGATCACGACCGGGTCACCCCTTGTAGGTGTGATACCCTTTGAAGGAGTTACAAATCGTTAGCTCACTGGCTCCATCTCCGGGTCTAAAGTACACCCGGGAAGTGAATTACCCAAGAACGTTTGTGTTCGTGTGACACACACAATTCAGGATCTATATTTTACTTCAACAATTGTAAATATTAAAACAAGAAGAAATCAGAAACAACTACAAACGTCTCCGTACCAACTTAGCACACATGCATGACAGATCGGATTGCCATACGAAGCCGACATTCCAAGAGGTAGTTAATTCAGCAACAATTATCCAGCTGGTAAATCAGACTTCTTATACCGTGATTGGCGCATGCGCGTAACTCTGCATTGCAAGCGTCGCCACATATATATAGTGACCATGCACTATTGGATAAAAGTGATTACAGTTCTTCTAATGGAGAAATGAGAAAGTTAAGATACAAGCTCGGCGGCAAAGCAAAATAGACGACAAAGCCAGTTACAATGTTCCAGAACATTGTCTAATAAATAAGAATCGGCAATCTTCATTTCACACAATAGTATAGTTATTAGCGAATGGCTGTCCCATACAGGAATTATACAATAAACAACATATACACTAAACAGGCACACACACACACACACAAAGCGACAAAAATTATAAAAGAAATTAAAATTCATTTTCCAAGATATTGAATTTTCATCAAGTTTGCCGTCCATTTCATGAATTAAGAGTCCGTTTCGTCAATTTGGCAATATTTTCAAAAATTGCCAAGTTGGCGATATTTTGCCCAATTTCTCGGCAATGCCAACCTATTTAAGAATACTTGCAACTTATTTAAATTTTATGCAACTGTTTTGATAAATGTGTCCGAAAACGTGTTATATCTCGAGGACGGTTTATGTTAGCTTTCTAAAGTGGGTGGCATTCGTTTTCTAATGATATATCAAATTTTTTTTTTAAATTTATTCGAAAATAGGAGGAGGGGGGGAAACTTCCAAACATACGATCGTATTTAAAGTAAAATTGGGTTCCAGTATTCAATGATTATAATAATCATACCAAAGGTTTTCATAATTATTATTATTTATTCTTCTCGATTCGGATTCAATTTAGTAAATATTCACCTTCTTACTCATTAGCAAAATTTGAAAATATCCAAAGGCCAGACATACGAAAAAGAAGCTAAATAGTTCCGGAATTATGCGTCAAGTGCAAAATACAAAATCACTCACCCGGTTCCTTTTTTGGTAATTGATGACAAAAATTGAATTGAAAAATACCACTTTATATATTTTTTATGTTTTCACAAGTCTGCTTTGTTGGTTCTAAAGTATACTTCGCATATTTCGTAATAAGCTATCACGTGACCATGAAATAAAAAAATCACGTGACCCACTTCAAAATAAAATATGGCATCCATCTTGTCTCAAAATCGTGATTTTTAAAGTTCTTTTTAATTCATATTGAGTGTTGTATTCGTCCTAAAGCCGCTTTATTTTTGCTTAAATTTTATGCATCTAGATACTGAAACAACGCAATGACAATATATTTGAATTTAAATGATAATCCAAATTTGATTATTTCTACAACGAAGCCTATTTTTCACTTATGTAAAATGTAAACAGCAAAATATGTAGGATGAGTTGCATAAGAATTGTTGTATTTCTTTAACGCAAAAATATTTAGCTTATGGAGCCTGCATAGCTGATATGAATGAAATATTCATTGATTTTACAAATAGAAGACGATTTTTTTCGATGAAGTTTTAAGCATAGAGTTTAATTACATGTAGCTCCATGGTCTTGATTTTTAAATAAAATAAATTATTATAGTATTGTGATGAATGAAATGGATGGGAAATTGTTTATGAATGAAATGTGGCTTTTATAAAGAGAGCCAGGCGTGTTATTTTTTCTATGATGTCATTTGAATGAATATCAGTTGTTTTCGATGAAATTTTCAAATATAATAAATTATTGTAGTATTATGATGATTTTAAAAATATTAGCGAGGAATGTATCGCATTTTAAAGATGTTTAAACCAGGCAATTTATATATCAATATCGTCATTTGAATGAAGTTCATTTTTTTTTTATGAAGGTTTAAGTTTTCAAATATAATAAATTAATGTAGTATTGTGATAAGTTTTAAAATATTACTTAGGAATGCATTACATTTTAGACATGTTTAAATAAAATTGCATTGAAGTTGGAAAGTGTTTTATAATCAATGTTTTAAGCATGATTGATCCTTCTTGTTATTTTAATTTTTATTTAAAAAACTACTGAATCTATTTTGCTGAATTTTTTTTTATATATTTTATGGAATAATTTGAATATTACCTAAAATTTTCGAAGCAATTTGTGAGTTTTAAATTCGCTTAAAAATTGTTTGAAAAATTAGGTCCCATAGGGTTCAATGTATTTCATTTTTTCAACCCGGGTTCGATCCAAAACTAATTGGGTGATATTATTCATTTATATTCCCATAGGTCCCACAGACCGTCTGAACAACATACTAAAATTTCATTTTGATTAAGTCATTTTTATGGCAGTTATCGTGCTAACAGACAGACAGACAGACAGAATGAACAAAGTCATAAACACTTTTCAACTTTGTTGTAAAGTGTTAAAAAGTACATTCTTACGATTCTTCTTCCTTGATAGTAAATTAGTTATTATTTCTATACAATATTCTTGAACAAGTTCGTAAATATTATATATGTTTTGCATTTTATGTCATTGATGTCATGTCAAAACGCAAAATTGTTGTTACGGTTAAAAAGATTATGGTGGGTAAGTGTAGCAGAAATAACCTTGATAAAAGAATAAATAATCTAATAGCAAAAAGTCAAATTACATCTCTGATACTATTAAAAAGTAATCCAATCTGCTATTTTACGCTCAATATGGTAACACTAAACTGCTGCTGAGAGGTTTGCCAAAGCTTTAATGAACCTCATGGTTTCATAGCAGAAATGGCTAAATGTATGGAGAAATGTCTATTATAAGTAGTTGAACACTTAGCCATTTTATGTCCTGATTTAACCATTTTGGGGTTGTTGAACGCTCCTAAATATGATTGTCAATCCTCCTACTGGCATCAGATTTTTACTTTTACATCATACCATAATTTTATTTTAAATTATTTATAATCTTACAATAAACATTAGCGTTTAAAATTTTAATACAATTTTCTTTCAAGAAAATTCTGATTGGCAAGAAAAATATTTTATTTAATAGTCATGTCCGTATGGTTTCATAGAGAGATTAAAGTTAGTTAATCTGTAAAGAGAAATCAATCTTCTTCGATCCAGAAGCATACATTATTTTTGTTACACGTAACTCCAAATCATTTCGAATACAAGAGGAGTTTGATTACTTTAGGCGTTGTAAGATTTCAAAGGAGTAACTTTGAAGAATTCAACTTATGACGTTATTCCGTGAAAGGAATTTCTTGTCTCTCAGATGGGATACTGCCCGTAAATTACTTTGATGTGTTCCAAAGAATTTTTTTTTTAGCTTTCTATGAGAGAAAAATAAATTTTTACAAAACCCCTTTAGTTTTATTGGAAAACTTTACAGTGCTTCTAAGTGTCGAATGTGAGCAGCACAGGGCCTTAGCTGCAGGCTAAAAATTGTGTTTCAATGTTTCTTTTTATTTTCCTTACCATACGTAATAGAGATAACATGTATTAGAATAAATTGAAAACCACAAATAAAGGACGGATATATACATAATGGGCTTTCTACAAAATGAATCGATTATTTATTGGGAAAAAATAGAATTGGTCTTTTTCTTCGAATTAGCCAGCAAATATGGACAGAATCTATTTATACTAATTTCAAAGTGTCTATCTGTCACGTCCATCTTAGGCATTTCCCGTGTAGATAGAAACTTACGATTTGGTACAAGGGTCACTCATTCGATGAAACCCACTGGAAAATCGAATTTTTTTTAATGCTCAGTTGAGAGGGTTCTACACACCTAAACGTTCGAAAAGTGAAATGATAGAAAAAAGCACATCGAAATGAGATAGAGACTCCAAATTTCGTGCATGGTTTTACAATTCAAATGGAAGGCTTTTATAGTTATCCAATATTTGCTATTTAGGAGGTGTCGTACACTAAAATTTTCGATTTCATAGATTTCATAGATTAAAAGATTTCATAGATTAATAGATTTTATGGATTAAAAAATTGCTTGACCTCCCTTTATTAGATAATTTAATGTCACTAAAAAACAGTAACCTAACTGACATATGACTTCTTTCTGCAAGAAAATGGAATAAGTGCTTTAATATATTTCAGTACTTAGGTTCTTTTTTTTTCAGTTATTTTCTCTAATCCATTTAATCTTCATATTTTTTTTAATGCGCTGAGTTAATATCAAAGTGCAGACCACCTTAAGAACATATTCATTGAGTAAACAAATCCTCCACAATTAAAAAAAAAATGGTGGTTTTGACTTGAACTGTAATATGGAAGCAACTCTCTCACTAGGCCCTCGAAATGTTGAAATTGATGGAAAATAAATAAATAAATAAATAAAATACATTATATTTCGTCCATCCAGTATTGAAAGAGTAAGTTCATTTGCTTTTTGCTTTTGAATAAATCGGAAAATTTTATTTATTTCAACTGAAAGAAATTACGTTCCCACATCTGCTAAATGCACTTCAAAAATTGGAGAGTTGTAAAGTGATTTATTTCTTTTAATTCTAGAGTGAAGTGGGGGGAATTTGTTGATTGCATAAAACTGCAGTAAAATGTTCTCAATAAGCAGGCGATTTTTCTGAAATAAATTCAAAAGAATGCATTATTTAATTTCACTTCTTTTATAAGGAGAAAATAGAAACTTATTTCAGTAGCAATACTTTTTAAAGATATTTAAAAAGAATAAAATTTAAGGGGACGGTGGACATTGAAATGAGCAAAAATCGACTAAAAACAGTTTTAATATATAACATTATTTTACACATTCAACCTTTTGCTTACGGGTGGGACAGCGTCCATCCCAAACGAAGAACCTCCCAAAAACACAGGTATTTGACATACCCTATTCCAAACAGTTCGATCCCCCTTTGCAGGCATTGGCGTCCATTGGGGAAATCGCCGACAGAAACGTTGCGTGCAACGATTTCCCCAATGGACACAAAGTCTCCGCAAATGACGGTTTTCAGTTTTGTTATTTGCAATGGCGGTGTCACACCCTTTTTGCCGATGTACACGGATTGCCTGCAATTTCCTCTATTTTTATACGGATGAAAGTTATTTATTTTTCTTGTTTTATAACTACTCTGTTTTAACTCTTGGGCAACGCTGGGTATATTTTCTAGTATATGCATATAGAATTGAAAGGGCGTTTACCTGTACAGTATACACATCCACAGTGCTTGATGAATGTTTTTCAAATTGTATCTTATTTTCTACAAATAAGAAACTAAATTACAATGCAAAATGCTTTGCAAATAAGGTTAAGTATGCAGGCGTACTTTTCGGAAATTATTAGATTTCCTTCCTACGAATAAATCTGGACCTGGAGGCCCAAATGAGAGCTAGACCCTATTAGCCAAACAATAAATGACCAAAACGGCAGAACTCAATTAAGTGACAAAGTATGACAAAAAAAATAATACTAGAAACACACCTAGTGTGACAAAAAAATAATACTAGAAAAAAAATGCAAAGAAAATGAACTGGCATTTGCAACCTGTAATGACGGCCGGGAGAAATTTTTCAATAAATTTCTCTCGACCCGTATAAATAACTACTCTAAACCTTCAGGTGAGTCGGACGGACTGGGTAGAGTAAACCTAGGGAAAATAAATGAACTTGAAAAACAAACAAAAACAAATAAATAAAATGCGGAGTATATGAACTCAACGTTTGAAGCAGAAAATATCGAAACAGATAAATAGATCACACAGTCATCATATGCATCTACTTTTGTGCCATATGTAAAATAGCTCCTTACAAACAAGTTAAATAGTGTTTTAAAATTGCTGATACATTTTAGGTACAATCCAACGTAATTTTTCTGTAAATATTTGTGTCTCTTTACACCATTTCACATCAATAATACAGCATGAAATATACACTTTTCCGTTATTGAATAAATGCTGTTTTATTGAATATAATTCTGTATCGGCGTAAAATATATTATCAATGTTTAAAAATCCTAGGTCAGAAAATAAATGCTTTTTCTTAATATTCACGCTCTTAAGGCTTCATATGTGAAATGTTGTTGAGAGTTAATATGTAATTAGATCAATGTTCTGAAAGGAAAATGCGGTTTCTCCATATGCCAATTTCACCGATTGCATGTCACTCTCTTTTAGATTTTGCGTTTTTATGCAACAATATAAAAGGTTTTCGTATTTGTATGCAATAATATAAAGGATTTTCGTATTTGTAGCCAAAAATATAAATGTTTTCGCATTAGTTTACAATAATTGGAGCGAAGCGCTCCCTTCTTGGGTCACTTCAACGTCAAAATGTTTGCAAGAACATCACTTTAGAACGGTCTATACGATTTTGATGAAATTAGTTTTCTTATCAGTGATCAATGTGATGATAGTCTTTTTTGAAAAAAATCTAAATCGAGCAATTTCTACTATATTTAGCTTCATTCGCCTGAATTTAGGCTAGTTATATGGGTGATAAATAAATCTACTCTTTCCCCTTTCCTACACATTTGCTAGGTAGGGAAGAAGTGATGCAAGAAGTGGTGATTAATTTTATACTCCTGTTATTACTGAGTGCTTAATTGATTGAGTGATGCATGTTTAACTTTTTAAACCTATTCTGTCTCTCTCCCCCTATAAATGTCTAATGAATGCAACTCAGAAAATAAAGCATTGCTGTCTTGCGTAAAGTTATAGAATTTAATTGACAAGAAGCATAAAAAAAATAAAATGGTATGGGAAACACGCCAAATCATCAACACTTTAAAAATATAAAGTCAACCAAAAATTGGCCATTATTAAAACAGTCTTTTATTAAAATTTCCATCCACGACGGTCACAAGAATTCACAACCATGGCATGATTTTCTGGATATTTAGTAGCTGATTTCTATTGCTTTTGACGACATATTTATTGATTAACCTGCAATTTATAACATGTTTTCATTTCGTCTTTTGTAATTTAATTATGTTTTGTAAATGCATCGTATTTAAAATATAAAATGATTAATATACAAATTTTATCTCGCAGTTGTGACTCGTTTATTTAAGCTCATGTTCGCCACCTATTTTCACTTTGCCACTGATGAAGGGCATAATAATGACCTAAAGCTCTATGGTTGGGAATTTTTGTGTATGTTGTGGATGGTGATTTTAATTAAAGACTTTTAATAATAGCCAATTTTTGGATGTCTTTATATTTTTAAAGTGTTGACGAAGAACGTTAACCTAAAAAACTCGGGGGCTCTAAGCGAACGCTTAGTCCGCATATCGTAAAATTCCATGCGAGATGCAGTGAGGGTTTCTACTTGATTTTAAAAAATTCGAGTCCGCAGGATTTCTGTTAAAAAACTTCGTTCAGGTGTAATGCCTGGGGGGGCTCTAAGCGACCGTAGTCCACCTATAACTGCACATGTGAGGGTTTTGCTGAGTCGGATTTGTACTTAGTTTCATAAAATTTGTGTTCCCAAATTTCTTTTGAAAGCTTTCCAATCAAAGCATTTACTGTTTTGTAGCCATAAGCGACCTTTTAGACAATCTATCGTGAGGTGTCTTGCAGGGACAGTTTCGTACTTTGTTTTTAAAAAATTGGGTCTTCGAATTTCCGATTATTTCCCAGCATCGTATTTACTCTCCTTAAGTGGCAGCTTAGTCCGCTTATCGCAAATTTGCAAGAGATGTTTTTCATCAGACCAGGTTTATACATAGATTTAAAACATTCTGTTCTCCCGAATTTCTGATGAAATGTTTGGCAGCATCGCATTTTCTGTCTTGCGGGGGTTTTCTGTCTCGCTTATTCCGTCTATCGTAAATCCACATGTGAGGTTTCAGGTCTGGCCTGATCTGGTTTGTACCTAATTTAAAAAAATTCGGGCCTACTAGATGTCTATTAAAGGAGTGTTGTCCGGGCTCGATTCCGCTGATTTCCGTAGATGCCGTATATCCAATTATATTGAGAAATTCAATTAGTTATCACACAAAAAGAAACAGAAAACATATTTTCTAAACGTAATTATTTTTGCAAGTATGTATATCATTTTAGTTTTCATAAATTACTTTAAAATCAAAACAGACTATCCTCAATTACTTTGAAATCAAATATAAAATCAAAAGTTGATTTTAAATTTGTGATCGGTGTGATGAATTGCTTTCACAAGAAAATTCAAAATCTGCCATATCTTTGAGGAATAACAATCAGAAAAAAAATGGAATCCTTATATACTCCATATTGACCTTGTATTCGTTGATAGAATGTTGATTATAAATTCATGAAATAAAGATTTTTTTTTCAATGTAAAAGAAATGTCCCCCTACCTTTAACTCAACAAGATCATTCAGCAAAAGTTAATTTTTTGATTCGCTCCAATTTGCAAACCGGAGAGAATATGCTTCCTAGTATAAAAGGTTTTCGCATGTGTTGGCGTACAATGGCTGTTATCTTTCTGCTTTATAATACTTGCATCTTTTTATTTCTCAGATCAATTTACAAGATTTGTAAATGCACTTAAATCCTGGCCAAGATTCGAACCATTGATATCCGGCTGACCAATGGGCGTTCTGCTTTAATGTACTATTAAGATGAAAATATTTTTTTTATGGAATAAGTACTAAAAGTGATCCTTATATTCTAAAAATCACCTCATAAATATGTGAATTCGTGTTTAAAGAATATTAGTCAACTGTAACAAAATAAACTGAAAAGGTCCTTCAAATCTGCCCCTGTCAAGATATTTTCGTTATTCAATGTGATTTACGTGCTGTCTTCTTTACTTTGCATCGTTGGAAATCATCTATTTGAGTATTGTAAGAAATATTTTAAATACATTTATTTAAAAAGAATAATCTGGTTGACAAGATAAATGATTTTATTAATAGTCACGATCATAAGGCTGCAAACTTGAAAGATGGAAGGCAGTTAATATTTATCGCCAGAATAACATATGTCTTATTTAATCGAAGAAGAACGATTTCTCTATCTGTCACATTCATCGGTTTCCGCTAAGTAGGCGTGTTACGTTTCACATTTGTATGTAATAACATAGAAAGTTTGTTCTTTTGTTTGCTCAGAAAGACGGCTGTCTTCATCTTGTTTTGCAAACCGATTTTTCTGCTCATATAATCACCTATCGAGGCTTTTTGTACATTTATTATTTTGTAAAATGTCTAATAGTAAGGTAATTATCTATTTGCTGGTTTTAAATTATTTTGTATTTATATTTTGGTATATTTCTAAAAGTATTTAAATAGTTCAGCGTATTACAAGACAGCTTGCTGAGAGCATAGTTTTAACTGTCATATTTTAGAATGGAGTTTTCAAATCTTTACATTTTTACGACGAATGCTGTACATTCGATTATTCTCGCAAAGCATCATACGCAAGTATCAGACACATATTACTGAAATATGATGATTGTATATGGAACAAAACAGTTAATTGTTGTATATAAATACTAGCAAATAATTTGGATCACACACAGTCAAAATATAGTAGAAATGTTCCCCATAAATATCGCTATACCTGCACAGGAACACTATATCTTTATGCGCGTTAAAGGTTGCATTTTATTCATAGAAAGATATATAATAATTTCATTTAGCACAAAGGATGCAACGTTATATCACCAGTCAAAGATCCGTGGGTGAGGCATGAGTTTGTTACATCAATGACGTCCAAACATTCATCTAAATTTAAAAAACTTCAATATTTCGAAAACATTTTATCCTAGCGTAATGAAAAATAATTCATTCCTTCTCACAATTAAATATTATGCTTAAAACAAGTATTTAATGCATTCATTTAATATATATGTCATATAGTCACTATTGATATCAAATAATCACTTCAGACCATCTTATTTTCATTTTTGCTATACAGAATATATTAATAAGTGATCAATCTCTGGTATATATAATACAAAATACAAGTAAATTAAAATTCTTCGATTATATATATATATATATATATATATATATTCTTTAATTTCAGTTCTTACCAGTTCTTACCAATTGTATATCGAAATGGATTCATATTTAAAGTAACGCATAAATGAACGCTTAACACATAAATAAACGCATAAGTGAAAGCATAGCGCATAAATGAACGCATAACTAATAAATGAGCGCATAAATGAACGCATAGCGCATAAATGAACGCATAACGCATAAATGAACGCATAGGCAATAAATGAACGCATAACGCATAAATGAACGCATAGCGCATAAATGAACCAAATGTCATGAAAAATTATTGGATAGTTTTGAGATAATTTGTATACATGTATTGCACAGAAAAACAGAGTCCCCCCCCACACACACACACAGCTAGAGAGAGCCCTCATATATAAATTATAGATCTGTGTTCAAAATGTACAGATCCATCGAAAACTCGAATTCGATTTTTCCCCCTATTCCTATACTCCCTCTATACATTACTATGCATGACAGAGAAAGTGAAAGGTAACATCTCAAAAAGTACGCCAGAAATGCCTGAAGTATATGACAAATTTATAAAATACTCTTTGCGATAAACCCTACCCTTAAAGTCCTTCAAATGATTCTCAAAATTTGCGGTCTTGTTTTGAGATGTAAATACGGATATGGTAGAGAACCGTGGCTGTAAAAATTATTCCTAAATATTTGTCATTCTTTCAAACAAATTGAACAATCAAGTGTTATTTTCTTCCATCAAACATAAAATTACTATCAAACTACTTCCCAACATGCAAACTATTTCAGCAAATTCAGAATAATAAACATAGTTTAGATTATCTAAGACATCGAAAGCATAAATTTGATTTTATAGTTATTACATTTTATTCTTCTGCATTATTAGATTTTATTCTTCAACCTTTTTACATAATGGCATGAAACTAATGATAGCAGAACTCAGGGACTTTAGTCTGCAATTTTAAAAGCATTCAAATTTATCACATAATGTAAACATTCCAATTTTAGAACGTTTTCCGGTGAATTATGTACCATCATTTCTTTTCATTTTCAAACAAGTATGAAACTATTGAATGTCATATTGTCTAATCAATGTTTATTTATATTACTTAAATGTAAAATGTATAATTCACTATCTACAGACGTTTAATATTTAGCTAAATCTACGCCGAAAAAGCATCTTTAAAATTCATTTACTGCTAAAATAAGGCTAGGAAATGTCAGCTATTGTTTTAGGCAACATATAAGTTTTCCAAGCCAAGAAATCTCTTAAAATATTTTCGCAACCACAGACATTCTACTCATAGAAAATTTTCAGTACAATGACTTTTTGAAATCTTCATCGTCCATCCCGGTCGAACGATTCATTCTTTGTTCAAGTCTAGGGTACTAGTGTAATGCTCTATTAATGTATGCATGGTTGTGCTCGCACAGTATTTTACATACATTATATTTTCACAATGTGTTATATACTTATTTTATTATTTTTTTTTAAATATGCACTACCTATGACCCATATTCCAAAATGAAATAAAATAGAAGCTAAGGATCATGTGAAATAAAGGTTTTAAAAAACTTATTTATGTTTGATTAAACCTAATTATACGAAATCTTAATTTGTATGGGTGTTTTCCCATAGTATTTTAGGTTGTATCATATTTTTACAATATTTTACTTTCTTATTTTTTTAAATATACACTACCTATGACGCATATTTTAAAAAGAAATAAAATAGAAACTGAAGATCATGAGAATAAAGGTTTTAAAAGAAACTTATTTATGTTTGATTAAACCTAATTATACGAAATCTTAATTTGTATGGGTGTTTTCCCATAGTATTTTAGCTTGTATCATATTTTTACAATATTTTACTTTCTTATTTTTTTAAATATACACTACCTATGACGCATATTTTAAAAAGAAATAAAATAGAAACTGAAGATCATGAGAATAAAGGTTTTAAAAGAAACTTATTTATGTTTGATTAAACCTAATTATACGAAATCTTAATTTGTATGGGTGTTTTCCCATAGTATTTTAGCTTGTATCATATTTTTACAATATTTTACTTTCTTATTTTTTTAAATATACACTACCTATGACGCATATTTCAAAACGAAATAAAATAGAAACTGAAGATCATGAGAATAAAGGTTTTAAAAGAAACTTATTTATGTTTAATTAAACCTAGGTATACGAATTCTTAATTTGCGTTAGTGTTTTCTCAGAGTATTTTAGATTACATTATATTTTTCCAGTGTGTTATATACTTATTTATTACTTTTGTTTTAAATATACACAACTTATGACCCATATTTCAAAAAAGAATAAAAACTAAATATCATTTAAATAAAGGTATAAAAAATAACTTATTTAAGTTTAATTAAACCAAGGAAACGAAAGCTTAATTTGTGTTAGTGGTTTCCATAACACTTTAGGTTACAGCATATTTTTACAGTGTTTAAATTTCTTATTTTTTTTTAAATATGCACTACCTATGACCCATATTTCAAAAAGAAATAAAATAAAAACTAAATATCATGAGAATAAAGATTTTAAAAGAAACTTATTTATGTTTAATTAAACCTAGTTATACGAACTCTTAATTTACGTTAGTGTTTTCCCACAGTATTTTAGGTAACATTATATTTTTACCAAGTTTTATATACATACTTTCTTTTTTTTTTTAAATGTGCCCTACCTATGACCCAGATTTCAAAAAGAAATAAAATAGAAATTAAAGATCATGAAAATAGAGGTTTAAAAACAACATTATTTTTAATTAAACCTAGGTATACGAACTCTTAATTCACGTTAGCGTTTTCCCAGAGTATTTTAGGTTACATCATATTTTTACAGTGTGTTATATACTTATTTATTATTTTTTTAATATACGTAACTTATGACCCATATCTCAAAAAGAAATAAAATAAAAACTAAATACATGGAAATAAAGGTTTAAAAAATAACTTATTTTGGTTTAATTAAACCTAGGAAGACGAAAATTTGTATTAGTGTTTTCCATAATGCAGGGTTATCATAAAAAAACTTCCCCGATATATAAACCCCTAGCGGCCTATCCGCTCAACTAATCGAAAGGAAATTTCAGATATTGTTATTTGAAGGTATGCCGTCGAAATTGTGATGATTTCAAACAATAGAGCTCTCACGGTTACGGATACAGTGAACAAATTCCGAAATTTTCGAATGGCAACACCCACTTTTTTCCTCCGCAAATTGATCAGCGCATTGAAAAACCATAAATGACATTGGAACAATACACGTATGACGAAAATTGGCGGCGTAAAACATTTGCGAAGAAGAGCATTGCAAAGGACCAATGACAACACAGAGAGGAGGTGCATTGACACACTTTGCATAATTCACAGGGATAGACAGTAGAAGCACCAATCACAGAACACCATGTGCAAAGCAGTGCTTGTGGGAAAACCTTTACTAAGCAGTGTGGGAAGATTGTTTCTTCAATCAGGTGTTCGAAGGTCCCAACAAGATGGCACTTACAGGGAAACAACGAGGTGAATTGATAAGCTTACCTGAACGGGGAAAATGCTGCCGAAACAGTGCGAGTTTATCGGCAAAATGATAAGCTAAGAAGAGGCCCATGTTCCGTACGAACTGTAGGTGATTTAGTAATAAAAAATTTGAAGAAACTGGATGCACATATGATAGACTGCGATCCGGACGACCATCTATCTGTTCCTGTTGAAGTTGTTGCGGAAGTGCATAATACGATTACTGCAGGTCCATTGCGTACTGCAAGAAATGTTGCCCGCAATTCGGATGTACCGAAAAGTCCTTAAGCTTCTGCGCTCTGTTCTGTGAATGTTCTCTTATCGATCGATTCCAGCGCGTCCAGATGTTGCAACTTGGAGGTGAGCAACAGCGTGTCGACTTTGTGAATTTTTTCCTCATCAAATATGATGAAGATAACAGGTGGCCGCTGCGGATATTATGGACGGATGAGGCATATTTCTCTTTAAATGGGAACATAAACTCCCAAGAACTGCATTCACTGGGCTGACGAAAATCCTCACGATGTGGTACCAGTGCCTTTACACGAAGCTAAAGTGACTGTATGGTGTCCCATCGCAAGCACATTCGTTCTCGGTCCGTACTTCTTCGAAGAGGTCACTTCCAATGGTATGCAAACGTGCTCCATCACAGGTCCTCGGTATAAAGCAATGTTGCAGAATTACATAATTCCAGAATTGCAGCAGCGAAATGTCGTTAATGACATTGTATGTATTCAAGATGGTGCGCCTCCACACGTCGCTACATGTGTTCGACAAGCGCTGCAACATAACTTTGGTGATAGAGTCATCTACCGTAACTTTGCAGTTTCGTGGCCACCGCGATCCCCCGACCTCACTCCGATGGATTTCTGGTTCTGGGGTTATCTGAAATCTAAAGTGTACACATCAAATCCACGAGATTTGTCAGAATTAAAAGATGCCATAAAACGTGAAGTTATACAGATTCCTCCTGCGATGTTCGTCATTGTTGTCAACAATCTCCCACATGCAATGTGTCATCGTCTGCGAAGGTGAGCACTTTAAAAACTTGTAATTCCAATAAAAGATTTTTCTCTCTCCTCTCTTGTGTTGTCATTGATCCTTTACAATATTCTTCTTTGCAAATGTTTTTCATCGCCAATTTTCGTCATACGTGTATCGTTCCAACGCCATTTATGGTTTTTCAATGCGTTGATCAATTTGCGTAGGAAAAAAGTGGGTGTTGTCATTCGAAAATTTCGAAATCTTTTTACTGTAACCGTAACCGTGAGAGCTCTATTGTTTGAAATCATCACAATCTCGAGCGCATACCTTCAAATAACAATATCTGAAATTTCCTTTCGAGTGGTTGAGCGGATAGGCCGCTAGGGGTTCATATATCGGGGAAGTTTTTTTATGACCACCCTATACTTTAGGTTACATAATATTTTTACAGCGTCTAACTTTCTTATTTTTTTTTTAAATATACACTACCTATGACCCATATTTCAAAAAGAAATAAAATAAAAACTAGATACCATGGGAATAAAGTTCGATCATCCTTGAAATAACCAACCATAATATTTTACGAGATTGTCACGTCCGTGGAGTTCGTGAAAGATCTAAACAAGAACCTACCTTTCACTTCAATCAGTTTTATATTGATAAAGCCACCGAATTACTTCAGAAACAGTCAACAGAGCAATTCGTTTTCTTTCTTCTCTGCGGTTTATTTATTTATTTACTATTATTTTTATTTCCATTTAATTCGATGCTTTATTGAAACGGTTAACGTAATCGAATTTTTCCAGATGGATGAGAACTTTCGTTGAACGTGGAGAAACAGCTTTTGGGGTTATGAAAAACTAGCAATTTCAAACACGGTTTGGTCACTGAATGTGCCACCCATCCATATGCTTAGCAAGAGTTTTGAATATCAAAATCCTTTTCAAATTCTTGCATGAAAATAGTGCATAAACATTTTATAGATCTGTTAGCACGGAAATTCCGGTATATAAAACAATATTTCATCTCCGATAACTGTTGCATTATTTTCAACATTTTCAGACGTTTTATAATTTATACATCAATCATTAACAAAAACATATTTTCAATTGTTTGATCAGAAAAACAGCCGCCAGCTAACGATGTCGGTAATTTGAAATGTGGCGCTGTTATTATAACAATAAATGAAATCAAAAGTTCCATGGAAAACTTAATTATATAACATAAAGAATCGCCTATTACATATAAATGAAAATATCTCAAAAACGGTTAGTTGTACATAAAGTGAGTTAACTAAGAAAATTTTGGATATTTTTCCTGCTTAGGGTGGTATAAAATTGAATTTTGTGTTTTTAGCCGTTTCGAGTTATAGCTTGGTAAATGTTAAAAAAAAATCCCAAGATTTATAATTTTTTTTAAATTACAAGAATTTTGGTTTTCTTATTCCTTATAGGTTAATATTCATGGTAAGAAAGGCCTGAAACTCATTGTTTATAGGTCAAGTCTGACGTGTGTGCAAAATTTCAAGTTCCTACCGTTGTGGCTTTGCAATTAGTATAGGTATAGATAAATTTTTGCCAGTTTTCACATTCAAACAAGGGCGGACTGGGGATATCTTACATATCCGGTGATTCTAGCTTATTGCCTCCCCTCTCATCAATATATTTCATATTAATACAAGACTGTCCAATTGGCGGATAATGTAAAGGTGTATGTTCCTAAATAAATATATTAAAATATTTCTAGCGGTTCCAATAAAATATTCTTTGTTAAATTATTTTTTACCGAAACATTTTTTTAAAAATGACGTAACTAATTAAAACGCCTAAATTAACACTTTTATAGATTATATTACTATTATTCCCAAAACTGTGGTTGTTTTCCATAATAAATAATTTTATGAAAATCTTAAATTTCAAATAATTCATGTTTTCAATCATACGATTTAAAACAGGTTCTCTCTTGTTCTGGTATATACATACCATTTCATAGCGATATTCTCATTCAATCTAAACTTACTTTAAACATAACGTCAAAGGTAAACACACACAGATATACATATATACACACATAGAGATGCACATACATGCATACACACATACACACACATATAAAAACTTGCATACTGTGTAATTATATTTTTTAAACACAGATACATATACACACATACATATACACGTATACATATACACACATACACATACAAACACATACGTATACATACACATAGATATATACACATATCGATACGCACAAATATATATACTTACATACATATACACACATACATACACATACGTATACACACACCTACATATACACACACCTACACATACATACGAGTATAATATACATACATACAAATATATGCATACATATATATACACACAGAGAGAGAGAACATGGTTCCGACAGAATATAGTTCCTAAAATGTATTCTTAAGTCTTAATATTCTCTCTTGTATTCTTAGGTAGGTCTTCAAACTTGTTTTACAGGCAAATTTCACGAAGCAATACTTTATCTATACAATAGCATGAGAAATTAAACATTATACACACTTCAATACATCTAAACAGATATTTAATTTGAAACTAAAATCCCTTTGTCATTTACATGGAAAATAATCCTTATCATCGTGGAAAAGTTTAATTGATAATTCACCATTGATCGAGAAATATTTTAATGTTCTCTGTTTGAGAATTATTATTTTGCATTTTATACTTTTGTTCTATATCTCTTTGCTTCTAATGACTTTCAAAGGAATTGTATAGTTTTTTATTAGTTTCACGTCAAAACCTGTATACAATTAAATTTAAAGTTATATCTCGTTCGTAATACCAATTATTTTTGTTTAAAAATACAATAAAATAAATAATTGCTGTTTTCGATTACTTGCGACCTCTTTTGAAATAGATAATTTTAATCTTATGAAAAGTATTATTTTTCCGTAGTTTTTATTTATTTATTTCAATAATTTAATTAATAGTTTTGGTTAATTTTTCTTTATCTTCTTCGCTAGAACTCAGCCTTTATGTATATGTTTCAGGTAATCTCTAATATTAAAAAATCGTATATAGTGAAACCAGCTTATTGCAAAGTCGCAAGGGGCAGAAAAACCAAAACTAACCAAAATTTTCGACAACCAAAATAACCTATAACCGATAAAAGTTTTAGCGATGAGATAGGCAATAAGAATGACTTATCTCTCCATATTAGGGAAATGTATCGCTCTCTTGTTTACGTTGAAAAGCATCTATAATTTTCTTTTGAACATTTGAACTTACAACAAATGAACATAGCACTTTTCCTATTGCATCTAAATTGTCACTTCAGTTAACATTATGGGGCTCGAAATAGTCATATAAACTTTAGAGGCTTTCCACGGCATTTTTTGATGTTCCCTATTTTTAAATCAATTTCGGTTTCTTTGCATTCGGATTCATCAGACGTAGCATCAACAACAGTAGAAATAACCCTCAGTCTCTTGTGCTTCTGTTTCAACGCAATAATCGTTCGCAGCATTATCGTCAAAAGAAAGTTCTCCTGGAAAAACTCATTTTCCTTGCACCGTACTCCACATTAAACTATCTTCATACACAGGACCGGAAAGGAAGGATCATTTGCTTTCTCCCAAAAACCCAGCATGTTTCCAGCAGTTTTTCCTCTTAACGAATAAATATCACATTAGGCATCATCTAAAAAATTGCAAGCAATCTTCGTATGTTTAAGCTATCTCAACGTATCTGGGGATGAGTTTAAAAAGTGGCTCAACGTATCTGAGGATGAATCTTTGCCACAAATCTAAGTGTTGCACCTGGGATTTTGATTTTACTCCAAAAAGCAAATCTGCCTCGCAAACCTACCTACTACTATCTCGCAAACCTACCTACTTCTACATCGGAAACCTGCCTACTTCTACCTCGCAATGCTACCTACTCCTACTTCGCAAACCTACCTACTCCTACCTCGCAAATTTACCAACTCATACCTTGCAAACCTACAAACTCCTAACTTGCAATATCCAATGTACTTGCATCTAATATTCTTGATAAGCTACATGTTTAACTTTATAAAAGTATTGCAGATAAAAGGTGGCAGAAAAAATATATAATAACCGATACTTTGCTATATCTGATCTCGGTTTAAGTGGGCTCCACTGTAATAAGAAATAATAAGAATAAGAAATCAAAAAAGACTCGTGATTCTATATATAATTTTATAGAGTTCTAAATCGAAATCTATTTTTAACATTTTACAACATAGTTGAAAAGTGTTTATGACTTTGTTCATTCTGTCTGTCTGTCTGTCCGTTCGCACGGTAACTGCCGTAAAAATGACTTTATCAAAATGAAATGTTAGTATGTTGTTGAGACGGTCTGTGGGACATATGGGAATGTAAATGAATAATATCACCCAATTAGTTTTGGATTTAATCCGGGTTGAATAAATGAAATACATTGAACCGTATGGGACCTAATTTTTCAAACATTTTTAAGCGAATTTAAAATTCACAAATTGTTTCAGAAAATTTTAGAAATATTTAAATTATCCCATAATATATATAAAAAAAATTTCAGCAAGCTATGTTTGGTAGTTTTTTAAATAAAAATTAAAATAATAATTGCACCCATATTATATGAAAAGATTACGTGACTCACTTCAAGATAAAATATGGCATCCATCTTGTGTCAAAATTGTGATTTTTAAAGTTCGTTTTAATTTATATTTAGTGTTGCATACGTCCTAAAACCGCTTTATTTTTGCTTAAATTCTATGCATCTACATTCTGAAACAACGCAATTACAATATATTGGAGTTTAAATGATCATAAAACTTTGATCATTTTTACAACGTTACCTAACTTTCAAGAATGGAGAATGTAAACACATCATGCTGTAAGATGAGTTGTATAAGAGTTGCTGAATTTCTTTAACGCAAAACTATTTAGGTCTGGAGTCTGCAATATAGCTGATATGAATGAAACCTTCATTTATTTTAGATAGGGAAGCAGACGATTCCATATTATTGCTTTTTTGATGACACTTTAAGCATGGAGTTAGAAAGTAATTTTACCTCCATGACTTTACGTTTTTATGTAAAATAAATTATTGTAGTATTGTGATAATTTTAAAAATATCGCCGCTGAATGAAAGGAATGAAATAAAAGTTTATGAATGAAATATTCACCGTTTTTATACAGAGAGCCAGACGATTTATATTTCGATGACGTTATTTGAATGAAGTTCATTTATTTTCGATGAAGTTTTCAAATATAATAAATTATTGTAGTATTGTGATAATTTAAAAATATCACCTCTGAATGTATCGCATTTTAGAGATGCTTAAATAAAATTGCATTTCAGTTGGGAAATGTTTCATAATCAATGCTTCATGCATGATTGATCTTTCTTGTTTATATATTGCGTACGTATTTGTTGAAACTAGACGTTCTGTATCGAAGTGTATTTGTTATGTATACCATGCCTGTATTTGTTTTACATTATATAGATATCTACATGATACGAGTACAAAACAAATGCATGCGGTTTTAAAGTATAATTAAGTTGACAAAAGTGGATATTAATATTTGTGTAAAATATTTTCATCCGTTCTTAACATTTTAAAATTTTAATTATGTATAAGGACACTACGTTTCAGTACAATTTTATTTTCATTCATATTTTAGTTATTTTATGTGCGTTGTTTACATAGATAAAGCACCACCTTCATAACATTTTTAAATAAAATATGAGGAAATTTTTATTTTGAAACAAGTCAGATAAATACATATATGCTTTCTCTTATCTAGCCAGATGTCAACACCATACAGATATTAATATTTCATTCTGATGAAATTAAAGCTGCTTCTTTATTTCATTTTGCTTTGCGAAATAATGTTTTTTCCCGTTTGAAATGTAAACGCATTCATTAAACATCAAGTTCTGTGCTATATATTATTTGAAGATGTGTTTATGAATAATCTATAAGAATATGCATTTATGGAATATCTAGTTTTCTATATTTTATTTATAAATGCATAGTGTTTGAGCACAGAGATATCTATTCCCAAACGGAAAGGGGAGAGAAAGACATCAATATGAATGTGCATATTGTGGCGAAAACATTAAATTAGGTTTACTCTTTAAATAAATTTTGTGGATTAAATTATTAATCTTAGTGGTCGTGAATCGTAACATTTGTACATTGCATTCATGGCCACAAAATCCACCATTACTTCTTCCTTAACACCGAGTTCCTTAACATAATCATTAAATAACAAGAAAGATCAAACATGCCTAAGCATTGATTATGAAACACTTTCCAACTGAAACGCAATTTCATTTAAAAAGCTCTAAAATGTGATACATTCAGTGGTGATATCTTTTGCATTATCACAGTACTAGAGTAATTTATTATGCTTAAATATTTAAAACGGTATCGAAATATAAATCATCCGATTCTCTATGCAAAATCAATGAATATTTCATTCATATAACTTGCATTCTAGACTACAGAGCTAAATAATTTTGTGTGAAAAAAAATTCAGCAATTCTTATGTAACTCACATTACAATCGCTTGAGATATTTGCATTCTGCATAAGTTAAAATTAGACTTCGTTGAAGAAAAAATAAAAGTTTAGGGATCACTTAGAATCATAACTATTGTAATTGCGTAGGCACAGAATTTAGATACACAGATAATACAGATACACAGATAATATATGTGTGTGCGTATGTATGTATTCAAAGTATTGGAATCGTGCCGAAGATCGGAACTCGAATTTTCGAAGGATCTACACGTTTGGGGACTTCCAGAACACGAAAAACTATTTTTAGGAAGACGTCTGTGTGTGTAAGGGTGTATCTGTGTGTGTTTCTTTGTATCTATGAGGATATTCAGTCCACTCTAACTGAAAAACTAATGGACCGAATTTAATAAAATTTGGTAGGTAAGTTTTTTGTGGGAAACCCTTATGTTCATTTGATTATACTACGATTCGTAATAAAAGAATCTGCCTTCTTTGCGAAATGGCCGACAGAAATTGCCTTTATCCACTCTAGCTAAAAACTAATGGACCAAATTTAACACAATCTGGTGTATATTATTTCAATAACCTAAAAGTGATTTATATACCAAATTTATCAAAATTTGTTATATAAATCACTTGTAGGTTATTCTAGTACGATTCGGGAAAAAGGAACGGACTGTTTTTGCGAAATAGCCCGCAAAAATCGTTAAGTATAAAAATAAAAGACTACGTGTGCTCAATTATATCAATTAAATTCCTACTTTATACGTGATTTTTGACAACTAAAAGAATAAGACTAGCGCCATTACTCTAGGACTAGCCGTTCTTGAGATATTTGAGTTTTTTTTTTTTTTTGCGTTTTCGCTACGCTACTTTTGACAATAAGTCCATCTATCAAATGAGAACCAAATTTAAGTTCAACGTGCAAATTCAATGTCATTTAAAATACTTATGGATGTTATTTTGTGTAGATAAACTCAAATTATTATTGAAGAAATAAAGAGAACGTGAATATGAGTCTGCAGAGAAAGACATGTGCTGTCCACATCAGAATTTTTAACAATATTACAACAATGATTTCTAGAAGTGAACGGGGATTATTTGCTGGCCATTTCGAAAAAAATGTAGGATCTATATTTAAAGATCCGCCAAATTGTTGTAGAATAAAACGTTCTACAAATTTAAGCTGTGTACCAAATTTTAATTGTCTAGGACGTAGGAAAGTGCATTAAAAATGCCATCAAATAAGTATATCATGAAAAGTTATATAAAATTAAAAAAAAAAAATTAAAAATTGTTATCTACCAAATTTATTTTAAAATGTGAAGCCTCTCTCATATACAAAATAATTATACTCTTGGAAATATATTTATTATATAATATATCTATTTTTTCTTTCTGAAGGATATCGCAAAAGTCAGAATTTAATTGAATTCGTTTTTTTCCTATATTAAATAATTTTTAATTAAAAAACTACCTAACATATTTTACTGAAAATTTTTTCATATATTTTATGAGATAATGTGAATATTTCCTAAAAATTTCGAGCAATTTGTGAATTTTAAATGTGCTTAAAATGTTTGAAAAATTAGGTCCCATAGGGTTCAATGTATTTCATTTTTTCAACCCGTGTTCAATAAAAACCTAATTGGGTGATATGATTTATTTATATTCCCATAGGTCCCACAGACCGTCTGAAAAACATACTAAAATTTCATTTTGATAAAGTCATTTTTACGGCAGTTATCGTGCTACCTGACAGACAGAAAGAACAAAGTCATAAACACTTTTCAGCTATGTTGTAAAGTGTTAAAAACGCTGCACATTATAATACACATTTTAGCCTTTAAAATAAATTATCATTTATTCACACCTCTATATTATTATGATTAAAATTTACATGAATCTATTACTAAACGTTTAAGGAGAAGAAAAACACCGTGTGAGATTAGGTATTTTGAATCTTATTTCAAAGATCAAAAATTGACCTAACAAACATACATGATCAAACATACATGAAGACTGGCACATACCTCTGTATTTCGGATTTGTAGCTCAGCACGACTGTCACCTTTTCCGATTATTTTTCTGACACTTGGATTCAGATTTCATTCTCACTACTCAAATGAATAACGACTCTCTCTGAAGAACACTGCTTGAAATCACCACTCTCATCAACTCTTTAATAATCATTCAATTATATTCGTTGACTTTCGTCTTTGCAGCCTCATCATTTGGCCTGGAGTTCAGATACGCCCTCCTTGCTCTCATTGGATGCTCCTCGTTGCGATGTCGTGTCTTTGCCTTATTGTCTCTTTCAGTTTTCAATGAAGCTTGGTTTAAGTCTTGGCCCTAGGATATTTTGCCCTAACCACACCTGCAATTTGTGTGACGTGTATTTATTGGTGTCATAACTTTCCAAGCCAAGACTGTCATAAAACGGCGACTAAAATCTGCGCTTTGTTTTTTCGTAAACATAATAAATTGCATATGGTGTCTCCTGGTCTCACATATGTTTGTATGGCAAGTTTTAAATAATTTAAAATATTGTCTCTCAAAGGGTTACTAACCACTTAATTTTTCACACTATATGAATTTCATAACGTACGAAACTGAGTATGTATAAAATAGAAATTTGGAGTGATGCGTCGTTGTCCACCAGTGCCATTTTTTGTGTTTACAAGTGTAACTTAATGCTACCAGATCTTAAAATTCGCAAAAAGTGCCAGTTGAAATGCAGTATTTATTTGAGTATTTATTGAGTAACTGAAAGTTTTTGTGTTATAAGTTCATAAGGCTTGCTTTGATTTCATTGGAACAAATTATATTATAATTTTGCTCAAACTACTGAATAAAACAAAAACACACAATAAACACACAATATCAAACATACATACATAGACACACACTAACATGCATGCACATACACTAAAATACATACACACACACAGACTGACATACATACACACACACTAACATACATACACACGCACTAACATACATACATACACACTAACATTCATATATACGCAGACATTACGTCACAACGTTGAAGTTCAGGGATTTCTCTTCCGTTGAAAATTCATATTCGAATTTTCGACCCCTTCTCACTACATTACTTTTACACAATACATTTCTTACTACTTATACTATAATTACTACTTATTACTTATACTATAATTACTACTTACACTATAATTACTACTTACTACTTATACTATAATTACTTACTACACAAAATACTCTTCCTATACATTATACTATGAATGAGGAGAAAGTAAAAATGAAAACAATTAAAAATCGAAACTGGGATTAATGGCAAATTGGAAGGGACGCCGAGACAACAGACGAAAATAAGAACAGTCACTGACAAACCGGGACGTTTGGCCATCCTACATATCAGTGAGTATAGTACCAATAGCTAGCTGCATGGCAATATAATAGTTCCATTGATACCAGTTCCAGTAGACCGAACAACCAATTATGGTAAACGTGTACTTCTGAGTAAGCATATTATTCAGAATAAAAATTAATATCTCCGCCTGTCATGGTTGGCGACAAATTTGGCGCAGTATCGCCAACTGACTATTGGGAAATGTCACAAAGTTGGAGATACAATATATATCTCAGAAAGTTAAATTAATTTATTTTATAATTCTATTTGCTTTGTGTTAAAAATTAATACAATATTCTTGATTTAAAGTACAACGAATTTCACTATTCAGTGCCGAAGGGGTCGTATGGTTATTATTATCTTAAGTTTTAGTAATTATGTTTCGTTAGAGGTTTGCTTAATAATTATATTATAATAAAATTGTTGAAGCCGAATAAAAGCAGTGCAGTTAGATCTTCTAATGTCATTTTAAATGCATTTAATTTGGTATATATTGACTCAACTTCATATTTTTTTATAAATTTGTTTACAAACGAGACCAGGATGTTTTATTCTTCAGATATGCACTTGAAGATAATTCCGTACACCGAGAACGTATGTTCTTATACTTTTTAGGAGAATTAAATTAAAAATTTAATAGAATGTTTTGAATAGAAATATCAAATATATATTCCTTACGAAGAATGGTATACTGCTAATAAAAAATAAAATTTGATTTTTAAACTTTAATGCAAAAGATATATAATGTAATTCATATCAAATGTAGAATATTGCAAAATGCTTCCACCTTTTTCACTAATCTTAAAAATCAAATGTTCTTAAAACTATCTTCATACTACAGTGAATATTTGTCCCAGCAAAAACAAGCTTTAACCATGTGTTGCCAATTAAGTTTTAAGCATCTTAATAGTGAATTATTTCTTTTTATCTTCAATATTGAGAGAACTAACTTGCTTTCCGCTTCAGCCCACACATCAGTTACGCTTTGTTCAATCACTCCTGGTGAGATCCCCATTCTTCCCCTTTTTTACTCTTTCTTCCTATTCAAACTACCTATATTTCCACTACCCGTTGCAGTTCCTATTTCCTATCTAGAAGACACTATAATTGATGTTTCAGCGTCAGGCTTCGATGATCACATTGAACTTACTCAAGTAAAAAAAAAGGGGGTTGTAATTTTTTTTATCAATGTAACATTATTTTGTTTTGATTTTATTTTACAGTTAAAATATACCTATGTAAAATCAGGTCAAAGGCAAAAACTTGAACAATTTTGAAAAACAAAAAATCAGAGCCTTATCATTGCTCCATTTTCCTGAAAACCAACACGACTGTTACAGTTATCAAAATAAGCATGATAAATTTCGTAATTATTGCGAGAGATATCATAAAAGTTGTTGCCTAATTGTAATGAGAGATATCCCTCCATCACAGAGTTGTTGTTTAATTATTGAGACACATGTGACTCTCAGCAAATTCCAAAACAGTTGTTGCTTAATTATTGCGACAGATATCACTCCATAAAACTTGTTTAATTATTGCAAGCGATACTACGCCATGAAAACATAAAAATTGCTAGTTAATTATTGCAAGAGATATCACCCTCGTCAAATTCCATGGAAGTTGTTGACTTCTTGTGAGGGATAATACAACTGCAAAGTTGTTTTTTAATTATTGGAAGACATATGACTCTTGGCAAATTCCAATAAAGTTGTTACTTAATAATTGCGAGAGACATCACTCCATAAGAGTTGTTTAGTTCTTGCGAGAAACGCCACAAAAATTATTAGCTAAGTATTGCAAGAGATATCTCGCTCGACAAATTCCATGAAAGCTGTTGCTTAATTATTACAAGAGATATGACGCTCAGCAAATTGCATGAAAATTGTTGCTTAATTTTTGTAGGAGAAATCAGTCCATCAAAGTTGTTTAATTATTGAGAAATATAAGACTCTGTGAATTCAAATAAAGTTGCAAATTCCAATAAAGTTATTTCTCACGAGAGATATCACATTCGGCAAATTCCATGCAAGAGATATTACTTGAAAGTTGTTTTATTATTGTAAGAGATATCACTCTCGACTAATTCCATAAAAGTCATTGTTTAATTATTGCATGATATATCACTATCGACAAATTCCATGAAAGCTGCTTAATTAATACAAAGGGTATCATGTTACATGTTCAAATAATAACATAACACTTCGTACGTAGAAAAATAACAAACATAGAACGTTATATTCTGTGACAATTAAATGTAGCACAAAATGCGATAAAATAATGTGATATTTATAATCAAAATGTGTTTGATACGTACTCAAAATGTTAAACAAATGCAAACTAAATTATCAAACATCTTTATGAAAGTTTTTATACTGAATAGTTTTTATTCTAATTTCATAAATGAAAAAAATGGTTATATACATTTGCACATAGTCTATTCAAATGTTAACTTTAATGTCTGAACATGTGGTTTTTAAATTATTTGTTCTAATCTTGAAGGTAATCGCACATATACATACAAGCAAACATTATACTTTAATTCACCCATACATGTTCTGGTGGACTTAAAAAGTCAAAATCTCGAATTCAATTAGTTTAGGGGTTAACGCTCTAACAGTATCTATTTCTTATACTGCACTGTAAAATATATATATAGATATAATATTCAGTTAATTATCGGCTGCCGAAGCGTTATACATTATATATATACATATATAATATTCAGCTAATTATCGTCTGCCAAAGCGTTATATATATATATATATATAATATTCAGCTAATTATCGTCTGCCGAAGCGTTATACATATATATATAATGCTTTGGCAGACGATAATTAGCTGAATATTTCAGAAATGAAGTTGGAATTTCCCTGAATGCCTTTAATTAGTTGACTTATATTGTGGCTTTTATTATCAGTTTGCTGAAATTATCAACAAAGTAGCTGAAAACAATGAGTGAAGATTGCAGAAGAGAAGGCAGGAATTTAATTTCTAGATTTGTTTTCTTCTACTTATATTAATTTCACATTTCTTTCTCATTTTATATTTATTATGATGTATTCAATACACATTCCCTGTGTCCCCCTCCCAACTTTTCCTACAAATCTACGCATATGCAATAGACTAATAAGAACCCCTATGTAAACAAGATGAACTTTATTATTGATTTAAGCCTTAGTTAATTGAATATTAATTAATAAAGTTTTACATTACCAGCGTGGTCAAAGCATTAATATGTGGAGACGATTTACTACTTCTCTGTGATTCGTTGCTGGCAGAAACGTCAACCATAGCCAAAGATAATGATATGCCTTATAGTTGATTCTTATACGCAGAGCGTTTTGCAACTGTCATTGTCATGATCAATTGCAATTAAATGTAATTATCATTCCTGTTAAAAATTATATGTTTTAGAATTGATTATTAGAAACAATTAAGCAAAGTGATTATTAGAAACAATTAAGCAAAGTAATTTCGCAAACTAAATTTCATGACGACGATTGTTAGAACTTTTAGCATACTACCTATCTGTTTAATTGAAATCATTTAATATGTTTATATTTTTGCGTTGTACAATAAGTTAAATTCGGAATAAAATATTTTTTGATTATTAATACAGCTCAGATTCGATACATTATAATGAAATCCCTCCATATCGAAAACGATCTTATTGAATTAGAAATGAAACTCAAAAACGATCTAGAGCTACTGGTAGACTCCCAAGGGCAGGGGCACGAACCATGATTTGTCTGCAAACTGGCGAACATCCGCCTGCTACGCTGGCAATATAAAAGACCTCGTGAAGCGAGCTCCGAGGATTTACGAGTGTCATCAATCACCGGGCGGGGTCCATTGGTGTTAATCATGTGTAAATTAACTCAAATTCGATATTCGGATTTTCGACCTTACACATTGTTTTTCCATACACTATGTGTGAAAAAATACATTTTAAAGGAATTAGTTCACATTCGCGATTTCTTACTGCTGGTCACAGTTGTATAGGCGTATTAATCTAGTTGCCGCCTGAAAAACTTTCTAAGGAATAATATAAAGCTCCATGTCCAGTCTCATGTATTATGGAATTTTTTTCCTTTATCAGCTGTTGCAGGCATTTTCTGTAAAGTGAAAGCAATATTTTATTGAGACGAAACTGTAAAATATTGGCCCGCAATATATTTATAAAAGTGTGCAAATTGAAAAATGGATCATGCGATGATATATCTCCGGCAAGATATTTGGTATCGAAAGGAGAAAAAGTTCTTGGACCTATGAGCCAATAACAGAATGCCGAATTTTCTTTAAAAAATGATGAAAAGGTCTGAGTATTAAAGTTTTGTGTTCTTTGCTCTTGGCCATGGGATTTTATTTAAGCGTCATTTCATAACATCAGTACTGATATAGAGTTTTATTTTATTTTCTATATAAAAGACAAGAAGTTGTAAATTGAATTCTGAGCTTGCTATCATTTCCCATGAAATTGGTTCAAAAGATGCAACTTGAGAAGAGTCTGTGATCTGTGACATGTTTTGATTCTGCATATTTATATCCAGTTGAAAAAGACAGATGTATTGCTTTTGTTGATATATCCATAAGACAGTATTTATTGTGTCAAACTGCTTCTAATTTGTGATTTTTCTCCCACATCCTTTTTTTATAGTGGAGAAAGATTGATATATCTTGTAAAATCTCAGAGAACCCTTACTTGACACATAATGGGATCGACAGGAGTAAATAAAAAAAATTATAAAGCAGCACGGTTAATATAAATTAACTCATAGTTTTGAATAAAATTTTACAAAAGTACTTATTGCATATTTCTATTTATTATTAATTACAAATATTTTCAATTTACATCTGGCTTACTTCGGCTTACCCTGTGTGTATATTTTACAATGATTTCTTGTTGACATACTTGTTTTTTAGAAATTTGTTAATGAAAAAGTTATATTTTAATATATTATAATACATTTATAATTACAAATAATGGAAGTTCCAACAAAATAACGCTGATTTTAATTATCTCCTAATTTAAGGTAAAACATGGGCTTGAGCATTATCACATATTTTAGCAGTTGCTGCTGTTATAACAGCCATCCCTTCTAAGCATATTAAATGCAATAACTAATAAGTATTTTACGATTGTCACATCTCAATCAATTTTTATAATAATTCATTTTGAAAGCTTTATACCAACAAATCTTATTCACCAAATTTCCCTTTAGCCTACATACGATTTAAAACTCAACACGTAGAGCAAAGGAAATGACTGTGTATTATTATTTTTCTTACTTCGCGGGTTTTTATACTAATAAAAACCCGCTATGTAAAAAATAAAAAAACTGTTCTCAGCAAAAAACTCTCCACACGTCGCATCGGAGACATCTAATTATAGCAATATCGTTGGTAACGATTCAAGTTTCGTATCATTGGTAGAATAATGGAATAAGATAGATTAAAAATAAAAAATTTCTGATTGACCAAATTTGTCTAAGGGGGTCGTATAAAAATTTAAAAAGTGTAACTTTTTTGAAAATTAATGGGAGGACTATTTCATTAACGTAGTCTTATTTCCTATCTTACTTTCAACATTTTTGCAATTTACATTGCCTACTTATCTCCAACAGGTAAAGAATTAAAGCGCGCTTCAATCTTTTTGGGACACCCTGCATTATACCCTGAATTTGCTTCTTTCACAGAGAAAAAATGATGTATAAGATCTACTGCACAATGTTTTAATGACACACTATGATTCGATCTCGCCCAAAATTAAAAGGATTTTTATTAAATTAAATTAAATTTAATTAATTTTTATTTAATTTTATTAAATTAAATTATTAATTTTTATTAAATTAAATTTTTATTAAATTAATGTTTATTAATTAATTAAATCACACATATATGTATCCTAATAACTCAATTATTTTGTGACTTATCGTATTTGCTCCATGAAAGAAAAAGATTTGATGTGGGAAGCACATAACTTTTAATATATAATTCAATGAATTGAAAAAATGAAGTTCTACGCCACAATGTTTTTAATGTTAACTTGTACTTTTGACGCTTTTCCGGATGACAACATGTTGAAATATTTCGGAGCACCCAATTAATATATTTATCGAAGCACCTGGTTAAAATATTTGGAAGCACCCAATTAACATATTTTTCGTACAACTCTTAAGTAACAATTATCTCGATATTGATACCATCCTCAATACGCAATGAGTCCATATATTAGAATATATTAATAATTAATTCATCAATTTGGCGTCATTTTCTTTAACTTTGCATCATTTTTGCAATTTTAGCGATGTTTTCGTCAATTTAAGGCAAAACACTGCACAATTGGTGATAGCTCGATAAATTAGATGCCAAGTTCCCCGAATTTCTCGCCATGCGTTACAGATAAACGGATAGACGCGCATTTCTTATATACGTATAAAAGGCTATTGACAAATTGTTAGGCGTCGAAATACGAAACTATTACACCTCTAAGTCTTAGGACGAGTCGGCTGGCCTGGGCTTTCGATAAAGTATCTTCTCTTGTGAATGGTACAAACTTGATCCACGAGAATGATGTCAACAATTTTATCGAATAATATTATCCATCAAAAGTTAACATATTTCATAAAAATTAGTACTTTTTACACCGTTTTATTTAGGTTGGCTTCTCTTTTTTTTTTGGGGGGGGGGGGGGGGTTAAATCAAGAAATCAAATTTTGACCCACTTCCACCGAGCAGATTTTCTTGAAATTTTACGCACATACATATTTGTAATGACAACACAACATTTTATCACATTTGAGTTGATCCCCTCTCCAGTTTCTGACCCCCCCCCCACACACACACACACACATCTTAGAATCATGCTTAGAATAACCCATAAAAGTTCCATTGTTGTAAGATAATTTTTAAAAAGGTGCCCTACCCATTATAAGATTTTTCGTCCCCTGATTCATTTTGATCAGTTTTTTTTTTTTAACTTTACCGGTTGTCCTGATTTTATTATGTTCTTTTTTTTCAAAAATTGATACAAAAATTCAAGAGGAAGGGTCTTCCGAATTTTCTATCGCGTTTAAAATCAATAAGGCTCTAATATTCACTGATTATAATACTAGTACCACATTACATTCGAAGCGTACCATTCTTTCCAAAGATGTCTCTTCCACAGACTCACGGACACACACACACATATACATACATGCACATACACTTATCCACACATATACGCATACACACATAGACTTATCCGCACATATACACACATATACATACATACACACATATACGCAGAAATTATCTCATAAACATTCGATTAGAGTTCAATGATGCTTGAAACGTACTCTTCCATCGAAAACTCGAAATTTTAATTTTAGACCCAGTCCCAATACTTTCCCTATGCATTATACTATGTAATGAAAGTAATAAATGCTTAAGAAATTACTATGCATATGTGTTAACTAATTGATTGCTAGCGTTGTCAGGACAGGAAAATATTAATCTAGGTTATTGTTTTAATTGAGGTCACAATTATCTTGTTGAAATTAGAAGTGTGATGAGACGTTTAACAAGTTAACAGATCGTGATGTCTTTTAGCCAGTTACTAAAACCAAAACCGAGTTAGCCGAAAATGTAATGGATTAACGAATGAATTATGTTTATAATCTTAAATCTTTGTATGATTTCTTCCTTCAGGACTCTATAAATACATTGTCTACAAGACAAAGGTGGGGGTCTCTTATTGAGATCAAGGAACACAATACATGGCCATAAAAGCCAATATTCTATAACGTACGTCGGTTGAACTATATAATTACCTTATCACGCTTTAAGCAATCAAAGCACAGCATCTGGAGGTGAGGCGTACTTGCACCATTTAGACAAAACTTTCACAATTACTATACATTGTAGAAATTATTGAAAGCCTATCGTAATTTACGTGTGAATACAACATGAAATTGCATACGTTTTTAATGAACCCTTTGTATTTTGTATGCTTCCTAATATACTGCAAGAACAAATGGACAAATATATTTGCATGACATTTTATTCCGATTATTGATGCAATCATTTTAAACATGTTTTGAAAAAAAAGCAAATTCACATTTGTAGATTCGAACCGGGATAGCCCAGTGGTTATGGTAAGGGGATCGCACGAAGAGAAACAGAGTTCGATCCTCGCCGCCACCCAAAGTTATTCCCGGATCTATGCAAAGTAGAGCTGCAGAGTAACACTGGACAATTAGCGAGTAACTTTTCAAAAATGGCTGATGAAAAAATGCGCAGAGTAAATTATTTTTGCACTGTTGCAGATTTTGATGCTAGCTAAAACCGAAAACGTCACCATCTATAAATTCTATTAAAGCAGAAATGGCCGATTATAAAATGTGACGAATAATAAAACTAACAGGAAAAGAATAAGTAAAAGAAAATCAAAAATTGGAATTTCGAGAAACCTAGGGATCTAATCTTGAATTCAAAATCAAAATATTTTTGTGAGACCAGAAATAGATCTCACATTTGATGAGTCACTTTTATGTACAAATTTATGGTGGCCAAAACGGCGAACAATACTTGTAGTCTGGCTGGCACCGAGTTTTATAACCCCGTGAACCTAAAGGTCAGAAAACTTCAAATTTAGGGGTGCCATGACAGAGGGGGCCGAGCTGGGTCTTACGAGATGTAGAATGGTTCCATTGGTTAAAAGAGTAACCAATGAAAAAAATAAGATTGTTACGCCAAACTCAATGCGGTAAATAGAAGAAAAGGGGGAGTTCCCCCCCACACACACACACACACACGAGGGAACCACAGCCTGTGACCCGAGAACGACACAAGAAGATAACTTGTGCACAGAAAGGGATACTAACATGACTTGGAACAGATAACTGAAATATGACGTAAGGCAGTGATGTTTTAATACGACTTAAGATAACTTGGAGACGATGACTGGATTTGATGAATTCAGACTTGTAGAGTGTCCCGTAGAGGTTCCAAAATAATGGAGATATATTAATGTGTGAGTGCAATCAGAGTACGAGAAGGAGCCACACACCAAAGAGTTATGACGAGTACAAATAACTGATGCAAGCATTTGATATATGATCAAAACCCAAGGCCGAAATTGAAAGTATGTGCCCATTGAAAATGATATCTGGTCATAACCACTATTTAGGATTTTCCGTTTTGGTCACATATGTCCCCTCCGTTGAAATAATATAATTAAATAGTGTAATTGAATTTAATTAAGATTTATGTTGTTAATAAATGTTTTATTGTTAAAGTTTGAATGGTGCAGTCAAAAAATGAGTATTATAATAATTAATAATTCCTTTACAGGACTCACACGAAAGTTAAATAATTGGAGGATTTTATATAGCGGCACAACTAGCAATGTACGATTTCTATAATAAGTCCACTAATATGAGAATTTACGGCAATGTTAAGATAAGATGATTAATAATAATTAATGTTAATTATAAAGCTAGGCTTTATTTTCTAAATGTGTCCCACAATTTTAAAGCATAATTTTAATACGCTTCAACCAAAATTAAATATAGTTTTGTAAGAAACCCATAACTAGATTCGAAAACCCAGACCGTCCTACTCGTCCTAGGACATGAACAGCTATAGACGGCCGGTCCCATAATCGGAGCGTAAGCGCGGAAACCTTATTATATGTAAAGATGAAAAATAAAATTTTGTTAATAATCACAGATTATTACATACATACAATAATAAATTTTAAATATATATCTACAGAAAATAATTCTTAATATTTCAGTGTGTGGCATAACATATATATATACACTTTATACATCTCAATAAACAAGAGAAAAGCCTAAATTCATGATAAATATATTTGACCAGTAAAAATATTTTTTGGCCCGTAACTTTTTGGGATCCGCTGGGAATTCTTAATCTGCAGCTTTGACGCGGCGTATGGGAACTATAAATCTGTAGATCCGAAAGTCCTTCCGAGAGTTGATGGGTCAGGGGAAAGAGAGAACGGTCCCTATGATTGCCACCCCAATTCGGTTCCATCTAAAATGGATGGCTGAAGAGCGAAATGTAGTCCACGATGTGTGGTGATTCAGGGCAAAATGGTAATGGCAAAAGGTTCAAGCTTCAGTCACTAAATAGAGGAATGATTTAATTATCAAATGACAGGTCATTAGGGAAAAAACATTTGTACATTCAACAACTGAGTCACTATGGCTCGTCAATATTGATAATATGTTAAAAAAAAAGTAAAATAATTATGTGTGACGTGTAATCATGCTCACTAAGATAACTTTTCTGTTCAGTAAAATTATTTACCTCGACTAGTGATACCAATAGTGATCCTTACACGGCCAGAGTAGTAAATTGCAGGTAGCAAATCTGGTCACAATTCAGAATGTCCATGTTTTAATATTGGTTCTGGCTTCATGTATGTAGCTTTAAAATTCTGTCGTATACAATGCAGACTCTTATCAAAACGTCCATGTATAAACTTATTAAAACTTCTTTGAATCTTCTTCATTAAAACTCTCATTAGAACTTCCTATTAAATTCCTTATTAAAACTTCCTTAAATCTCCCTTATTAAACTCGTATTAGATCTTATTAAAACTTCCTTAAAAATTCTTCCTTATTAAGACTTTCTTAAATGTTACTTATTTGATATACACCTAAATATACGGGCTAAATTCTAATACACAGGGCGTTCTAAACAAACGCTGTAGCTATCATAATCCTGCCATTATTTTGGAATAAAAGCTGGGAAGTGAAGGAATATAAAAAAAATGCTGTTCTCAGCCGACCACACGTCGAAGCGGAGACATCTAATTATAGCAATATCGCTGGCAACGCTTCAAGTTTCTTAGGTGGAGTATGGAAGAAGATACATATCTTCTTTCTCTTTAAGATGCATTTGTATAAAGAGAGATAAGAAGCGAAACTATTCCATAGAAACTGTCACACACCTTGTCGCCTCTTTTATTACGTCAATGGCGTATTTAATGAGAAAAGAAAAGGCTTTTCATTCTGTGAAACAAATGGAATTCTGGAATTGAACAAATGCCTGAGTAAATGTAATCTGTATATATAAATTAACAGATTGGTAAGAGTTGTCAGACATGAAAGATGCAGTTGTTTAACTAATTCATTCTAGGACATAAAGAGATAATTCCAACTGACAGAACAGTTGCGTTCTCATTAGAAAACAAAAACCACAATAAATTTAGATATTGTGCCGGAACAATGACATATATGAGGCATCTCACTTTACTATCTCTGATTATCAGTTGTCTGTTGCTGTTACTTACTGCAATAAGCATACTCAGTTTCATAGAAATCGGTTCATGCTTTTGAAAGACATAAAATGACGGTCGTAACATTTCTAGCTAAAAGTTACTTACCAATTATTTGCTTCCAATAGCTAGCACGTTCGGGACTTCTGCGGTGCAAAATTATCGAATATCAAACTAAAATAGATTAAGAAAATAGGAAAAATATTTTAAAATAAAATAATGAACAATAAATCAGATATTCATTTTCCTAAAACGTTAACTGACCTGAGGGTTTGCAGTAGCCTTTTGGGTGGCCGGGGTTACTGTATAGTATTGAAAGCCCAGGCCGACCGACTCGTCCGAAAACATGGAGCAGCAAAATGGGCGGCCGGAGGAATACTGTATAGTGTGTAAAAGGTCATTTAAATTAA
Source organism: Amaurobius ferox (assembly GCA_951213105.1). Classification (NCBI taxonomy): domain Eukaryota; kingdom Metazoa; phylum Arthropoda; class Arachnida; order Araneae; family Amaurobiidae; genus Amaurobius; species Amaurobius ferox. The sequence continues at coordinate 34,249,827 of OX578135.1, read as the reverse complement.
TTTACATATTATAAGGCCGAACGACCCGAATGCCGTTCGAGAGGCATGCCGGACAATCGAGAGTACTGAACGATTGTATTCCGTATTAACGGAAGTGTACTGTATATTTCATAAAAGTAAATATATTTATTATTTATCATTTTTCCCTTTTAGATTTAAAAATTTGAAATATCTCAAGGGTGGATCGTGTTATCGTCCAATAAATGATATAATTTACTTTTAAATAAAAAATACAATGCACAATTTACAGCTGTTTTTTAATAATCGATCTCCTTAAAATCAGCCTCCTTCTTCAGGAAAAAAATACAGAGCAATCACACCAGCAGAAACAAAAACCCTTATGTCGAAATTTATTAATATAGCTGCTCTAAACAATCTAAGCCAGTCCTAAGAAATAGACTTTTCAAAGAAAATTTTTGAACCAGGAGTTTAAAAAAACCGAAATTAAAACTCCTCCGTAAAATACTCTACTTTCTTCATTTGATTTTGAATCTCTTTAAGCCCTACCTACAGTCGATCTTGGGAAATAAATGTTTCAAGTAAAATGAAAAATTGTGAACCGGAAATGGGAAAGAACCGCAAGTGGGAAATCTGGAGTCTGGAGTGATCCTCCTTACCTCTGAATCCATATCAGTTATAATCTAAACTCTATCTACAGCAGATCCTGAGATATAGATGCTTTAGCTCTACAGTATTGTGGCAATTAATTGAGAAATGGAGTTTTTTTTATAAAATTCAGTTTTATTAAAGTTTTCTATGGATGCATTTAAAACTAATAAGTGATATGACCTCCCCGAGACTTTATAACATCACAGACACGTTTCGGCATGGAATGTACTAGACTAGCACATGTAGTTTTAATTTCAACGTCTCTGAACCATATGTCAATAACGGCCGAAATTAGCTTGTCCATCGTCGTACAGTCAATTTTGTGAAGCCGTTTCTTGACAATAGCCCACAAATTTTCTATGGGATTCAAGTCTGGTGAATTCCCGGGCCAATCCAGTACGGTAATATTTTTTTTTTGAGCAGAAATTTTTGATTCGCTTCGAAGTGTGACATGGCGCGCTGTTTTGTTGGAAAACGCACTCTCCGTTCGGCCACAGTTGAGCCATGGTTGGAAGCACTTTTCGGTTCAATATGACTTCGTAACTGGCACTGTTCATCATTCCCTCTACGGGAACAAGAGATTCTGTCCCCAAAACGCTGAAACAACCCCAAAACATCTTTTTAGGCGGATGCTTGATTGATGTGGTGCTGATTGAGAGGTTCTCCTTGGCTCCTTCTCACGAAAATAGATCTAAATCCCTGAACCACAAAATGTGTTTCGTCAGAAAAGAAAACTTTCTCCCAGTCCTTCTCAGTCCATGTTTTGTATTTTCGTGCCCATTCCAACCTTTTTTTCTTCATGCGAAGCGTCAGAAGCTGCTTCTTGTATGGTCGACGTGCTCTCCGTCCGCGTTCTAACAGCCTGTATCGCACTGTTGAAGGTGCAATATCAACACCAGCTGCCACCATGGACTTAGACAGGTCAAAACTGGTTAATCGAGGACTTTTAACACTCATTCGATGTAAAGTTTTGTCGTCACGAATCGAAGTTGATCTTTTTCGGCCGCATCATCCAGAGCGGTTGGTTCCAGCATTTCCTGTTTCCTAAAACCGCTTCCAGATCCTCCCGACACTTGCTGTACTCACTCCACATATTTTACCTATTTCCTCGAACGTCTTAGAAGTGTGTTCTCTAAGCGCAATCCCTTTAGCACGTGTTTCCGCGCTGATATCCATGACGCTAATGAGCCCCGCAACAACTCAGAAACTACCACTGCGGAACACCTGCCACCTGGCGGAGGAATTTGAACACCTGCTACTTACCAGGTGCATACGAACACCCGCTACTTTGATAATAACTGCAATTTGAACTCTGAGCTAATTTGGAGTGCTTCTTCCTAAGCTTACGTGTGATAAAACGAAAAAAATGACATTTCTCAATTAATTGCCACAATACTGTATCTATAGCAGTTCTAAATTAAAAGACTACGCATTCTCAAATGTATTGATTAAATGCTTGTTTTATACGTAATTTTTGACGATGAAAAGAATGAGACCCACTCTAGGACGAATCGTTCTCGAGATATTTTAGGTTTTTTGCACTTTTGTTACGCTGCCTTTGAAAATACGTCCAGTTGCCAAATAAAAACGAAAATTGTCTGTAGTAAATATAACAATATTGCAAAAAATTTATTACCACACCTATTTCTAAAGCAATCCTTAACATTTTATTTTTCACGATTTTTGAAAATACATCGATTATTTTTAAACTGCTAAAACTGCTTTGAAATATTGAGAGCATGTAAAAACTAGATTTTTTTTTGTAGATTTCGCAAACCTAAAAACTAGTGTCAATAGTTGAAAAGCTACGCTTCTCCAGTTTTCACAGTAGAGCTGAATACTAAAGAGCCACATAGTGCTTTAAAAACTGTTATTATTTCCCCATGAACGAAGAATGTCAAGTCTTTGGAACAAAATTTTTAGATAAAATGCAGCCTGAAATGCTTCTTTTAAGTGAGATACTGTCTTAATTATTTACGTTTAGTGGGTTTCAAATAGCTTACGTTCATCCCTGTAAGATTTGCGTCCAGTCAAGCACAACGCACGGCATGTTTCGTGGATAATTCTTCAGAGTTTCGCAATTTAAAAAAAACGGCTCTGAACTTTAGGTTCATATTCTATTTTTAAGAACGCACCAAACTTCGCAGAAACTTTTTAAAAGCTATGTCCTGGGAAAGACGGCCAGACTTCATTTATATTGCGTGCACACTTAGGAAAGAATTGAGATTCAACATGTGAAAGAAATGTTTCAAAGTAGATTTTGCGAAAAATTTAATGAAATAATTTTTGACTGAACCACCATAATATAAACTATAAATGTCTCTGTTAAAGCACTGTCTTGCTATGCGACATTAAACTTTGTTACTCTGATAGAGTACTACATAAAGAAGACAGTGATGTACGGTCTGTGTTACATTGCATTTAACAGTATTCCGGTTCCATAGGGCGGCTGTGCTTAGGAGGGATTCTACATTGCTTACACATAATGTTAGATTAATTTCACTAGTTACATGAAAAATCCTTACACACACACACACACACGGACGCAAACAATTTCCCTAAAGTGTTCAAAATGTGTTCAAGAGGTCTTCAAATGAGTTTTCTTATGTCAAAATCTCAATCTAAAAAAATTCATAAAACCAATACTTTATACAATAGTGTGAAAGGACAATAAAAGGATTTTAATACAATTGCTAAAACATTTTTAAAAACTGAATAAATCCGATAATTAAACTAGAGGATCGTGGCAATCCTAAGACTTCCAGCTCGAAAAAGGCAGATATTCGACTATTTGCATTATTTTTTCAAATTTAATTTCGGCATTCACATCTACACAAAAATCTAATGTGAGCAGCATATGACATTTCTTATATAATGCAATGAATTTACTCCTTTTACAGTAAAAAAAAATCTGATATGGGCTGCACATGAAGTTCCTTATATAATACAATGGATTTACTACTCTTACAGTGAAAAAAAATTTGATGTGGGCAACATATGACTTTCCTTATATAATGCAATGAATTTACTATTTTTACAGTTAAATAAAATGTTATTCTTATAGTAGACACTTATATTCTTACCAAGATATTGAATTTTCTTCAATCAGTCGTCATTTTCATTGATTTAGAGTCATTTTTAACAATTTGGCGAGATTTTAGTTAATTTGGCAACAATTAAAAATGTCCCCAAGTTGGCGACATTCCACTAAATTCGTCGCCAAAATTTCGCCAAGCGTTATGGACGGAGAAATAAGTTATTCTTACAGCAGATAGATGACTATTGGCGTTCAAATACAAAAGTATTACTCAAAGTACCTTTTTTCATGAATGGAACGAGCTAGATCCACCAGAATGATGTCACCAAATTTATCGCATGGTATTGCATATGAAAAGTGAACATGTTTCTCAATAGGAAATATTTTATTTTTATTTTATATAACTTTTTGATAATTTTTTTTAAAAATGTAGAATATCTCGAGTACGGTTCATGTTAGCGTTCTAAAATTTATGTCAATCGTTTTCTAATGAAAAATTACATAAGAAATGTCTATTTGCGTAACTTTATTAGCGGTTTTGATTTTTTGACGATTTTTTCAAAATTTCACTCGAAAATTTAGGGGGGTTATGAACATTCGATTGCGTATAAAAACAATAAGCTTCCAGTGTTTACGTATTGTGATTTTCGTACCAAATCTTGTTTGAATCGGTCCATTCGTTCGTCAGTTATAGTCTCCACAGACTCACTGACACACACACACACACACAGACATCACTCCAAAAAGTTTGATTCATGATTAGGGATGCTTGAAACGTGCTCTCTCGTCGAAAACTCGAATTCGAATTTTCGACCCCATCACAATACTTTCCTTATACATTATGTATATGTCATAACGGGTTCCGTGGGCAACTAAAGTCACCACGGATACCGGCCAGACACGGCACTAGACCCGGCCAGACACGGCAGTCTAACTCTCCAAATTTATAACCCAGGTTCGAAACACATCTCTCGTCAGTTGGAGAATTCCAACTGATGACCTGTGAAGGAAAACCCAACAAGTACCAAAGAAATACCTTTACCTTCAAGGATTCACCAGAAGCTGAAAACACATAAATGCAATTCAACTACAACTCAAATAAAAACACAATTCTAATTCAAATCCAATATTTATTAATTATTCAAGAAATGGAGTTGCAGATAAAGTACAATTACTGATTTAATAATTTAACCACTGGACCTCACTTTACCAAGAATCATCGGCTCTTTGCCGGAATTTAATATAAATTCAATAAATCAAATAATTTCATATTCCAATTAAGCAAAATAATGGTATGGTCAGAGAGAATGCACACACCCGGGGAACGTTAAAGGCTTACGAAAATAACCAGTATAAAATCAATTTAAATTATTATGGCTTAGATAAAGCTTCAATATGAAGAAAGAAACTGTAGTTAGAATATATATATGTATAATGCTGGCAGAAGATCCTATGGATGAAAAGTTCTGCAGCGGTCGATGCACAAGTCCAGACGACTGCCCATCGGCAGGTCTAACGTACAAGTCTTACCTCAAAATATTCTTGGAAGGACTCATGGCAGAAAGAGCACAGGCATCCGCTGGTAGTTTCCCTCGGGGCAAACATTTCCCCGCTCCAGCAGGAACGGCCGAACCGCAGTTTCCGGCAAGGTGCCGGATCAGGTCAGCCGAAGGAACAGCTTCATATTTGCTTTCTCTGGTCCCGGTGCACGACCAAGCAAGATGAGGCATCACCTCAAACGATTACACGGCGGTCGACGGTCGGCGAGGACAAGGCATCAGCAGTGGCGACGGTAACAGCAGTGGCAGGTGGCATCTCTCCCAACCCTCACAACACGGTAACTCCGCCTGAGGGCTAAGTCCCGCGTTGACGTGAGTTCGAAGATGTGTTTAGGGAGAGAGCCCCGAGTTACAATTCACCCAGCTTATATACATTCCAGATGGATCCAGGAGCCGTCCAATAGAAAATCACATGGGCTCACAACTTCTCCTTTCCTCCAATCCAAAATTACTTCCAATTCAAAATCATCCACAGTTCCGCCCCACAACGGACGATTCCAAAGGCACGCGTATCTGCCGCGTGACGACAAGGAGACATCTGTCTCCGCCAGCAAGCCAGACTAACAGGCGTCATTCCCAGAGTGTGCGAGAATTATATAATGAAATAAAAATGGCACAAATTACTACTGATTTCGATACTTTAACATCTGCTAAAATATATACATTGACAAGAGGGTTCCAGGACACAGATTAATTAAATATAAGTTTAAAAGTACTGAAGTTATGTAATTTACAAAGGAGTGACGAATTCCGTCACGACAAACTCCCCCTTCCTCCGGAGAAAAAAAATTCGACAAGGGAGGATTTTTTTTCATCCACACCAGCAGAAGCAAGTAGACATCAGGCTCCTTGAAGTCGCACGCCTTCAAGAAAAATAATTTCAACAAAATTTTGAGGTGCAGCGCTTACACCAAGGGTTCTCGGCACGAACACCATCCCACATGGGCGCATGTCGAAGAACCAGGGCCAAAAGTAACCTAAAGGTGACTGCAAATGAGTCAAATCCTAATGAATACCAGCCCTTCACAAAAGATTTCACATTATGTGAATTTCCAAAAATATTAAATGATTACATTAAAATTTCAATAAAATTCTGATTTTCAATTAAATTCAAAGTTTCCAAATAAATTCAAAATTTCAATTAAATATTTACAAAATTAACCCTCAAGTCAGCACAAAGTTAAAATAATTTTTCCAAATAAAATTTTCAATTAATTTCAATTTATAAACTATTTTCAATTATCTGCTTTTAAATTTTCAAATATTATTTCACATTCTTTAAATAATTAAATTTCCAGCAATTATATTTACAAGTGGTCAGCAAAACATTTTTCAATTATTATATTAAGTTTCCTTTTCTTCAATCTATTTCAATAGAATTTAATGACCACACAAAGATTTTCTTCAAATATATACAGCAGCAAGTATGTGGCTCAGAGCTTGTCTAAATAGACACAGAAGACTTTATAAATAACTATTTTTTAAATAACAATATAAATATAAAACAGATTCAATTAAAGTGACCATACCAAGAACAATTAAAATTTTTATACCAACCTGGTCCAGTGGCGAACAAACATCCATTGACAATCAAAAAGTGTCCATTTGACACAAGTATTTTCTTTTCCTCTTACAAAGAGGCAGCGAGCAGGCAACATTCATGACACAGGTATTCTTACCATAATACCTTTCCAATATTATACAATTTTCAATTCTAATATTTAAATTATTAATTAATTATCATTTTAATTTTCAACAATAATTCCAAAATCATTATTATAATCAATTATAAATCTTATTTGACATTCAAAATTCAAATAATTTCTTTTATCAAATAATGACACTTTTTCCAAATTAACATTTCATAAATACAACATTATTATCTATCTCAATTATTCAACCAGATCATGTGGCAGAAAAGGGGGATCAGTGGTCGAAAACACATCCACATTTTAAAAATTTCATCTCGAAATTAAATTATTTCTTTTTCTTTTTCAAATGTAATCAACTGTGGACAACTGTGGCAAGTAATCAACAATGGTGACCAGGTGACAGAACCAACTCAACACACTGTGATCATTTATATTTTTTTCTCAATATTCGAAATCATTTTCTCCAAAGTCCTGTGACTCGCAAAAAAAACACATGAAAATATACACTGAATAAATATGTCAAGAAATTTTTCTCAACATCAAAAGATTAAATATGAAATATAATATATGCGATTAAATATGCAAATAATTATCAAGAGATTCTTTCTCCTAATAACAGCAAAAGGATATATATGAACATATAACATAAATAAAACAAGAAACAAATGTGGCAGTAAGGGAAGGTCTTACTCCACAAAACACATTTATGTACACTTCTCATTCCAAAAAAAAAAACATTCTCTTAATACCACTCAATGGAATTTGGAACATCCCCGAAGCAACAGACAAAGACAACCAGCTCCTAGTACTGGCGTCAGCAATTTTAAAGAAATTTAGAAGAAGGGCAGTGTGCCCGTCAACACAACTACCACACCTACAAGAACAGAATGCGGGTAACACTCAATACCTGCAGGGCAAAAGTTCCGAAAAAGGCCTAAAGCAAGGATGACCAATTCCACATCCTACTACACATGTAAAAAAAAATACAGTTTTTATATTACTTCAATTTATGTACAACACAACAATATGCAATTTAATTTGGTCTCGCTTTTCGAGAACCAACCGAGTCACGGAGAAAACACCCAAAAATTTTTTCTGTCACCACCGGTTCACACCGAAAATAAAATATTTTGTTTCGTAAACAAGTGCCTCAATTTCATCAGTGCTCTACAGGCACGGGCACGAAAATCAAATTTTGAACTTCAATCCACTCATTTTTTTGTAATAATCATTTCTTATGCATTAATATCTTTTCTTTTTCTCATGAAGTTCACTAAGCTTTGCCACCAAGTAAAAATATCTTAAAATTTCAAAACAAATTTTTCGCCACTCCCCAATCAAAACATCAAGACCACAGATCAAAATTTCAAATTTTCTTAAATCAATTTCTAAATTTCTAATTATCACCAACATTTTTAAAATATTTGTAAATAACAAATCATTAAAGTATCAGTTTTTCAAAATTTCAACATTTGTAAATAAATAAGTGTCATCTCAAAATTCACTAATTTTCATTTAATTTCACTAAATTATTTTTAAATTCAATATATTTCTTTTAAAATTAAGTTTAAGTTGCCTGTCAAAGATGTAATCAAGTTATTTGAAGTCAAGGACGAAATTCAATTATTCAAAGAAAAATCTTTTTCTCAATGTTCTTTCACCTTTGCACCAATTCTCAATATTAATTTATTAAGTGCAAACAAAAATTTAAATGTGCAACTCCTAATTAAATGAAATCCAAAGTTTATTTTTATAGTTAATCATTAAGTTTTCAAATTAAAATTCTTAAATTCAAATCAAAATATTTTTAAGTATGGATTTCAGAAAGTAAATATGTAAAGTAAAATTCAAAATTATTATCAAGTAAATTAATTTGTGGAATCCAATTTAAAAATTCAACATTTCTCGTAATAAAATTAGAGTTCACTGACTCATTCAAGATTTCCACACAAAGTAAATAAACTTTTAAATGTTCTTATTTCATTTTAATTCAAATTTGTGGAACACATTCTCAATGTTTCATATTAACGTAATTAACTTAGAGTTTCTTTACTCTATGCCGTTCCACATTTCCAATACAATAAATCATTATATAATCTTAGAATATTTCAATTTGCATTAAATTATTTGTGGATTCACTTTCCATATATCAATTCAGTAGTTGTAAATAATTTTAGAGTTTCTCTACTCTAACTCAAATTCCACAAAACCAGACTCCATTCAATTATTATAATATTATTATTTTTTTTTTTTAAATATTTCTCTAAATATGTCATATTACCAACCGGAGTCACAAAATTATTCTAAGTTTTTAAAATATCTCCACATTCAGTTATTTTATAATGCAATTATCTTTTATTATTCAAATTCTAATTCAGTTAATATATTTTTCGATGTTAAAGACATTCATTTCAATTCAGTCATACAAATAAAAAAAAATTCTACTTCTATATTTCAAACCAAAACTTATTGAAAGTAGGTCAAATGTTTCTCATACGTCATCAACAAAATTATTTCATTTTCGCTCTGTATCATGCAGGAATGTCTAGAACGGGGGGGAAAGAACATTTCGTTTACACATTCGGCGTCAGCTCATTAACGGCTGAAGTAAACACAGCTCTTTTTGACTCAATCAAAAACCCAGAGCCCAGGAATGGAACTTTCTATTTCTTTTCGTAATTAATTTCAGAAACAATATTATTTTTCTTATTCAATACCAAAGGGGGATCAAGGGAAATCTGAGGCCGAAAATACATTTCAAACTTTAAATTCAATATCAACGTTAATAAATAAGTCACTTTTCGACTTTTCTCAAAATATTTTCAAATCAAATCATTTCATTTTTCTTATTTTTAAAACATTTCTCCACAATTTCTCTTTAATATTTCGACATTATATTTTCAATATTTTATTTTTCAATACCTCACTTGCGAGCAACTCATTCTGACAGAATTTTCAAACTTTTTAACAAAACTCGCTGGACACAATACGGAATTGAACAAATATCCTGACCAACGGTTCTTCCCGAAACAAATTTTTTTTTTTTTTTTTTCTTTTTGAGCAAGACTTTTCCTTGCTACCGAAATTAACACAGATGAGTGCAAAGGGGGATCAACCCACGAAAACAACAGTTCTTAATATTAATTAGCATCCCAAACAAACAAAATCAATTCCAACCCAAGAACTCAACATTCCTCAAAATTGTTTGTGAGGCAATTTCGAGCAACAAACATTCAACACAAACCAGTGTAAAACGGGTAGCTAATCCGATTACACAACGAAACACAACAGAACATACGAGTGAAAAACGGGTAGCTAAATCGTCAACACTCGCATATCCCCCACAGAAACTTAGGAAGGTCAAGACACGAAAATAAGTATTTAGCAACATGTTTGGATGCAAAATTTTAGCAAGGAGGCAGAAACAAACAGGTGGAGAATCAATCATTTCATTTAATCATCCTGAGGCAAACAAAATCAATTTCAATCACTCACAAGCACTCAGGGAAAATCAATATACAAACATGGCTCTCAGTCCCACACAAACACATTTTCACAAGTTGACTTTTCAAAAGTATCATTTTTCATAAAATTATTATTTATTCTTATAAAACTGTGGAAACAGATTTTTCATTTTTCATTTTATAAATTCCACAAACAATTCAATTTATTCAAGTCAAAATTTCATCTTTCAAATTCTAAGTCAACATTTTCCAATAAATTTACCCCTTTTTTCAAAAATTTCCTGGCTCATCCCCGAATTATTGAAATGACACAGTACATACATTTCATTTTGATAATACACAATTTTTTCACTTTATATATTTTTATGTACTTGCTTAATATTTCATTTGTAAATAACATTATCAAATATGTGTCAATATAATAACTCATATGTAAATCATTTTTGTTTTCAATTTTAGTATTCAATACATAATACAATATTTTTCACTTACCGTACTAAAATGTACTCTTTTCTTTTTTATTATAAACAATTCACAACAAATTTGTTTTACTCAATAATTTACGTGATCAAAAGGGACCTTTATTTAATATTATTATATATTTTTTTCCATGAAAACTCAAATTTACAATTTGGTCCAACAACTCGAGTCTGTCTGTCATACAGAACTCAAAACTATTTGTGTGCTCTCTTGGCTACACAACAACAAAATTTTTTCACACGGAATTATTTTTATTTTCTCACGTAATTATTTTTATTTTTAAACTCATTATATTTGTCAAATCTTATATGTCATAATCAGTTGTTATAAAACACAGGGTGTAAAATCAAATCATTAAACTATTTAATATTTCAGTATTTAATATCTTAGTATTATTTAAAATTCAAATACTTAATTTAAGCATTTATAATCAATTTACAAAATTTTTCGATCAAATCTCAAGAACAACCCTCACTTCCAGTTCAAAATTTCAATCCATTTTTAACCATCTAACATTCCATGAGACTCGGACTCTGCAAACCCCAAATTTCATTCTTATTTTTTTTTCATTTGGGAAAGGGCTCAATGAGCTCGTCGTAATAAACTTTTTTTTTTTTTTTTCATTTGCAGCGAATCTCCTCGCATAAACTCAAACAAAAATTTCAAACCGAAACAAGAAGAATTCTCAAAATTCAAAAGCGAAAGTTCTTTTAAACAAATATTTACATTTAACTTTCTTATATATCCAATTTAATTTTCAATTTAATTAATGTCAAGTTCTTAATTTAATCAATTTCTTAATTCTTAATTTTCACAAATTTTTCAAAGTTTGGAACATTTCTTAAAACATTTTTACTGTCAGCTACTTCATATGTATTATTACTTTATATCACTCTATTATACACCCCTCAACAAGTCATAATAAATAAACAAATATAGAATTTTTCCGTTCCGTGCAACTTTTGCACCATTTTTTTTTTTCAAAACTGGCTATGTGCCACTCTGCACATACCAACAACCAATACTTTATATTTTTCACTTCACAATATTTTTCAACACATACTTTTTTCACATTAAATGAACTAAATTTATTTTATATTTCAGATGTTATTTCAATAACACAAGTCATATTCATGTAGTCACAATCTGGTAGTCATAATTAAGGATTGTCATTTCAATGCAGGTGTACTTTCGATTAGATTCAAGTTAAGCAATTAATATTTCAAATATCACAAATTTTATTTTATTTTATTTTTCGAATGAAATTTCAGAAGACGGCCTCCATTCTCGGCCCAAATTTTCAATCTCACATTTTAAAACAAAACTAAACACACGGAGTTTCAAAAATTGCCAACCCAATTTTTCTCTCTCTTTTTTTTTTTTTTCTTATTGGGAAAATTGCTCAACAGAGCTCGAAGATAAAATTACAGCAAATTCTTAAATCTCACACATTAATACTTTCAAAATTCAGATCAAAAACAGAAGAATTCCACAAAATTTCAAATCGAAACTAATTCTCGCAGCAGAATTTTATACTATTTAAATTCAATTTTTAAAGTAATTCTTTAATTAAATTTTCCCTTTTAACAGCTTTATATACTATTATAGTTAGTAATTTTCAATATCATAAAAATTTTTCAGATTCTAAACAATTTTCCAAAACTGTATTCTTAACCATTTTCATCGTACACCAAGCATTTTCGTTTTATACCATGCCACTTTTCACCAAGATTTCACACATTTTAAATTAATTTTCTGTATAAATACTTTTTTTACAATAATTTCATAAATAATGCATACAAATTTTCAATAACAAAAGTGTGCAACTCTCCAAACCAAAACTCAAACCATACCAACGGTCCAGATTCACCAAAAATTTCAAAACTCCATACAACAAAATTTTAAAAAACACAGGTGCTCGAGAGGGAAGGTCAAAGGCACCAATTGACATAACGGGTTCCGTGGGCAACTAAAGTCACCACGGATACCGGCCAGACACGGCACACCGAGAGTCTAACTCTCCAAATTTATAACCCAGGTTCGAAACACATCTCTCGTCAGTTGGAGAATTCCAACTGATGACCTGTGAAGGAAAACCCAACAAGTACCAAAGAAATACCTTTACCTTCAAGGATTCACCAGAAGCTGAAAACACATAAATGCAATTCAACTACAACTCAAATAAAAACACAATTCTAATTCAAATCCAATATTTATTAATTATTCAAGAAATGGAGTTGCAGATAAAGTACAATTACTGATTTAATAATTTAACCACTGGACCTCACTTTACCAAGAATCATCGGCTCTTTGCCGGAATTTAATATAAATTCAATAAATCAAATAATTTCATATTCCAATTAAGCAAAATAATGGTATGGTCAGAGAGAATGCACACACCCGGGGAACGTTAAAGGCTTACGAAAATAACCAGTATAAAATCAATTTAAATTATTATGGCTTAGATAAAGCTTCAATATGAAGAAAGAAACTGTAGTTAGAATATATATATGTATAATGCTGGCAGAAGATCCTATGGATGAAAAGTTCTGCAGCGGTCGATGCACAAGTCCAGACGACTGCCCATCGGCAGGTCTAACGTACAAGTCTTACCTCAAAATATTCTTGGAAGGACTCATGGCAGAAAGAGCACAGGCATCCGCTGGTAGTTTCCCTCGGGGCAAACATTTCCCCGCTCCAGCAGGAACGGCCGAACCGCAGTTTCCGGCAAGGTGCCGGATCAGGTCAGCCGAAGGAACAGCTTCATATTTGCTTTCTCTGGTCCCGGTGCACGACCAAGCAAGATGAGAGTGGCCAAGTTGGCTATATTCCACCAAATTCGTCGCCAATATCCAGCCAAGCGTTATGGACGGAGAAATAAGTTATACTTATAGCAGATAAATGACTATTGGCGTTCAAATACAAAAGTATTATTCAACGTATACATTCTCATGAATGGAAACACGAGAATTATGTCACCAAATTTATCGCATGAAAAAGTGAACACATATGAAAAGTGAACATGTTTCTCAACAGTTAATATTTTTTTTTTAATTTACGGGATTTTTTGATAAATTTATTTGAAAAATGTGCAATAGCAAACGCTAGCATGAAGTTCATGCTAGATTTCTGAAGTTTATGTCAATCGTTTTCTAAGGAAAAATTACATAAGATATGTCTATTTGCGTAACTTTTTTAAAGGTTTTGATTTTTTGATGATTTTTTCAAAATTTCACTCGAGAATTTAGGGTGAACATTCGATTGTGTTTAGAAACAATAGGCTTCCAGTATTCATAGATTGCAATTTATGTACCAAATTTCATTCGAATCGCTCCATTCGTTCGTGAGATATCGTCTCCACAATCTCACTGAAATTTCACAATTTCACTCGACAATTTAGGGGGATTCTGAACATTCGATTGCGTATAAAAACAATAGGCCCCCAGTGTTTACGGATTGTGATTTTTGTGCCAAATTTCGTTCGAATCTGTCCATTCGTTCGTCAGTTATCGTCTCCACAGACTCACTGACACACACACACACACACATACTTTCACACACACGCACATACACACACACACAGACATCATTCCGAAAATGTTCGATTTGTGATCAAGGATGCTTGAAACATGCTCTCCCGTCGAAAACTCGAATTCGAATTTTTGACTCCCGTCGAAAATTTGAATTCGAATTTTTGACTCCCGTCGAAAATTCGAATCCCGTCACAATATTCCCGTCACAATACTTTCCTTATACATTATACTATATATATATAAGGAAAGTAATAAGGTATAAGATTCACGGTACTCTGTTTTATCTTTGGATTGTATATTTGGCAATTTTCTGGATAATAACATGTAAAATTATTTTAAAGTACCCAATTAACTTTCTATATATTAAAATATTTTAATAATTAATTCATCAATTAGGCGTCATTTTTGCAATTTTGACGATATTTTTGTCAAGCTGGGGCGAAATATCGCCAAGTTAGCGATAATTTACTAGATTATTAGCCAAGTTCCCCAAAATGCGCCAAGCGTTACAGATAAGCGGAGAGAAGGGCATTTCTTATATATAAGAAGGTATGGCCGTCATACGACGGAAATCTGAAGTTGCGAACCATTACTTCCCATTTGGCATCCTTTTGATCAAGATGGCGATATTTTTGCCACTTTGGCAACATTTAAAATAGTCGCCAAGATGGCGACGTCCCGTTAAATTTCTCACCAATCGTTACGGACGGAGAAATGGGTTATTGTTATAGTCTACTCTTATGTTCTTTCCAAGATGTTGAACTTTCATCAATTAGTCGGTATTTCTTTGATTTAGCGTCGGTTTCATCAATTTGGCGAATTTCTATCAATTGGGTGACATTTTCGTCAATTTGGCAACGTTTAAAAAGTCAGCAAGTTGGATATATTCCGACAAATTCGTCCCCAAAATTTTGCCAAACGTTACCTTTGGAGAAATAGGTTATTCTTATAGTAGATATTCATACTCTTTCCAAGCTATTGAATTCTTGTCAATTAGTCATCACTTTTATTGCTTTAGCGGTATTTTTATCAATTTGGCGACATTTAAAAAGTCGCCAAGTTGACGAAATTCCACCAAATTTGTCGCCAAAATCTCGCCAAACTTTATGGACGAAGAAATAAGTTATAGCAGGTAAATGACTATTTGCATTTAAATACAAAAGCATTACTCAAATTTGCATTTAAATACAAAAGTATTTAAATGCAAATTTACATATACATACTATTTGCATTTAAATACAAAAGTATTTTTTCTCATGAATGGCACGAGCCAGATCCACGAGAAAGATGTCATCACATTTATCGCATATTACATATGAAAAGTAAACATATTTCACAATAGTTAATATTTTTTTTTAATTTATGTGATTTTTTGATAAATTTATTTGTAAAATGAGCAATATCTCGAGAACGGTTCATACTAACTTTCTAAAGTTTATGCCAATCGTTTTCTAAGGAAAAATTACATAAAAAAGGTCTATTTGCGTAACTTATTACAGGTTTTGGTTTTTTGATGATTTTTTTCAAAATTGCACTCGAAAATTTAGTGGATTCCGAACATTCGATTGCGTTTAAAAACAATATAGGCTTCCAGTATTTATGGATTGTAACTTTTATACCAAATGTCATTCAAATCGCTCCATTCGTTTGTGAGATATCGTCTTCACAGGCTCACTGACACACACAGATAGGCATCACCTCAAAACTGCCTGATTCGTGTTGTTCAGGGATGCTTAAAACATACTCTCCCGTCGAAAACTCGAATTTGAATTTTCGACCCCGTCACAATACTTTCCTTATACATTATACTATGTATATAAAGAAAGTAATATAAAAAGTTTCCCATCCAAATTGGCTCCAAATCGCTTGGGGGGGGATTTTAAGAGTTTAAAAATAGCCACTGATTTTGACAAAATCGCGTTTCATGGCTGAACTATATATATATTTTCATATTTTATTTTCTTCTGCATTTTATAATCAAACTATCTGCATTTTTAATTTTATGTATGTGTGTTCGCATCTACTGTATATAAAACTTGCCACCGAAAGTTGGTCCAAATCTCTAAAGTAGTTCTAGAGATTACAAAAGTCAACTATTTGGTATACACCCACAGAACTCATTTTCAGTATATAGGGTTACAAGGTAGGTCCTTTCTCAGGCCAATATCTCACGAACTATGACAACTAGCTATGTACTTCGTGTGTCGTTGTACAGGAAACCCCCATGGTCCTGACAATGAGACTAAGGGGGACCCAGTTTCTCCTGTTTTGGGTAGGGGTTAAGAGGCCCATCTTGTCCCCTTTTTCAGATACAGGGGAAAAACCAATTAGAAAGTTGTAGAGCGGGTCGAATATAGTAAAAAATGTTTTAGTTCCATAAGAAAAAGATGGAAAGGACAGCCTTCCCCATAAATAGAAACAGGAGGTCCCGTAGCTTGGCCCCACATACACCAGACCTTAACCCACTTGACTTTTTCCTTTGGGGTCATTTTAAATCACAGATCTATTGCAACATCCCCGTCAAATTTAGCAGGACGTGGTGTTGCATAGACCTGTGATTTAAAGGGACCCCAAAGGAAAACGTCCAGAGAGTTACGGTCTGGTGTATGGGGGGGGGGGGGGGAGCAAACTACGGGACCTCCTGTTCCTATTTATGGAGGAAGGCTGTCCAGTCCCTAAAAATCAACATTTTGAGTATGCAAACATGTAACTTGCATCTTATACATGGTAATACATTGTCTGTAGTGTATTCACATGTCGTTGCTTTGTGTAAATACTTCGCTGTTGCTTCGCGATGTTTTGATTTTCTGAAGGGGGGCTGCCCGGTTCCATTCCATCTTTTGTTATGGAACTGAAACATTCTTATACTATATTTCATTCACTCTACAATTTTCTAATTGACTTTTCCCTTATCTGATAAAGGGGCCAAAAGACCCCCCCCCAACCCCTAAAAAACGGAATCCACGATGTCCCTCCTGATCTTATTGTGGGGTTCATAGGGGGTTTCCTATGCAACGTCACAAGAAGTACATAGCTAGCTGTCATAGTTCGTGGGATATTGACCCTAGGAAGAGCTTTCGTTGTAACACTGTATATCACAGATGTGTTTACTGTGAAAACGTGACTTGTGATTAAACCACTATTCCCATACTTTTCTTTAGCTACATCGGTTAAAGTAAAAAAGTAAACCTAATTTACTGTTAAAAACATATCTATAAAAATGTGATACACGCCACAATCTTCTACTATCTTCCTCTATCTCTCCACTACCTACTTTATCTTCCTACTTTCCTCTAGCTCAGCGCGAGGAAAGTAACAAAGAAAATTAGCAGAAATTGGAAAAATTGATTTTCTTCGTTTCCATACAAATGCCTCCAGAAGAAGGAATTGACCACGTGGAAATTTATTTTTCTCATATCGTAAGAAAGAATCTCGAACTCTCAGTTCCTAAGGGACTTTAAGTGAGCTGAAGAGAGAAGTACAACGTTGAGTAGTAGCAAAGAAATAAAGGAAAAACTATGTTTGAAGAACTCAAAGCAGTTGCAGAAACAAGATTCAATGTAACATTTTAGAAAGAAGAAAAAATACTAAAAGATAAAACAAGGCAGCGGAAACTAAATACGAGTATTTGTATAAGTGATTTTTAGCTCAAAAGGTGTATGAAAAGAGATATTAGAAACGAATTTTAAGATCCAGGGCTGTTCAACTGGAAAACAGAAGTCAATCATTTGGAATATTTGTCACCCAGCTACCGTCAATACCGTGAATTCTAAATAGATTATATCTTGGTAAAATTGAATTGATCCAGTATTATAAAAATTTTAAAATATTCACTCAAACACGTGATTTAAATTACATAAAAATTGAAATACTCCATTATTACACCATATAGCTAATTAATGATCCCATCGGTTTCGTTGAAACAAACCAGCTTCCTTCTGCAGAACATATAGGCAAAGCCACCCCGGTCAAAACAAGAGAGCTTTCTTTCTCCAGAAAGTTACAAGCGCAACCTAAATTCGAAAATATTGCTGAACGATAACTATGAAAGATAACAGGTAAAAATTAAAGAGGAAAGGGGATAAATTAACAAGTTCAAGCACATTACTCCTTGGAGGTATTAGAAACAAAAATGTATATTCCATCACTTTCCTTTTTTTTTTTTACTGAGACATTTGCTTTGTTTTATCATTCTGATATTCTGAAATAACATTTTGTTTCCGAAAGCGGTTAATACTTTTATCAATTAAGTACTGTACTAAATGAAGTCATTTTCTTGTCCTCACACACAAGCACACGTACGAGTAGACGGATATATCTCCAAAAATAATTTAAATATATTCAGTATGTCTTGATACGTGCTTATTCGTTGAAATCTCAAATTCAAAACATTTCGAAAAAAATATTTCCTTTATACAATGGTTTACGAGAAAGAAAAATTGTGCATTCAACTCAGTTACATTTCCACTAGCTTAACCAGTCAAAGGCACTGAAACTAACATAAAAACAAAGCTGCAACATTTTACTTTCCCTGCAATACATGGTAATGTATAGGGAAAGTATTGGAATCATACCGAAAATCACAACCCGAGCTTTCGACGGATCTACACGTATCGAGACCTCTAGAATACGAAAAAACTATTTCAAGCGTGACCTCTGTGTGTGTGTGTCTGTGTGTCTGTCTGTGCAATGTATGTATCCACTCTAACTAAAAAAACTAATAGACCGTATTCTATAAAATTTGGTATGTAAGTCATTTAAGTGAGACCCTGGTGCTGATTTGTTTTTGGTAGGATTCGTGAAAACAGAACCCGCTTTTTTTTAGCGAAATGGCCCGTAAAAATTTCATGTATCCACTCTAGCTAAAATACTAATTGACCAAATTTCACAAAATTTGGTAAATAAGTTACTTGTAGGATGCTTTGGTGCTAATTAGATTTTGGTACGAGTCAGAAAAGAGCAACCTGCCTTTTTTTACGAAATGGCCGAAAAAAATCACCAAAATTTAAAAAAACATAAAGACTACGTATGCTGAAATGTATGAATTAAATTCTTTTATACGCAATTTTTGACAAGGAAAAGAATACAACACACTCCATTATACTTTAAGACTAACCGTTCTCAAGATATTTGAGATTTCTTGCATTTTGATTACTCCGCTATCGGAAAAATGTCCAATTACCAAATAAAAAGTCTGATGTGGGCAACACATGACTTTCCTTATATAACGTAATGAATTTACCACTTTTACAGTAAAATAAATAGGTTTTTCTTATAGTAGATACTAATATTCTTTCTAAGATATTGAATTTTCGACAATTAGTCGTCATTTCATTGATTTAGCGTCATTTTTTCCATTTGGCGAGATTTTCGTTAATTTGTCAACATTTCAAAAAGCCGCCAAATTGGCGACATTCCGCCAAAATTCGTCGCCAAAATCTCGCCAAGCATAATGGACAAAGAAATAAGTTATTCTTACAGCAGATAAATGAATTTTGGCGTTCAAATACAAATGTATTACTCAAAGTATCTTTTTTCATGAATGGAACGAGCTAGATCCACGAGAATGATGTCATCCAATATATCGCATGGTATTACTGAAGAGTGAACATGTCTCTCAAGAGGAAATATTTTTTTTTTATTTTATATGACTTTCTGATAATTTTTTTGAAAAATGTGCAATATCTCGAGAACGGTTCATGTTAGCGCTCTAAAAATTTTGTCAATCGTTTTCTAATGAAAAATTACATAAGAAATGTCTATATGCGTAACTTTATTAGTGGTTTTGATTTTTTGACTATTTTTTCCAAATTTCATTTGAAAATTTAGGGGTGTTCTTAACATACGATTGTGTATAAGAACAATAGGCTTCCAGTGTTTACGGATTGTGATTTTTGTACCAAATTTGGATCGAATCGGTCCATTCGTTTGTCAGTTATCGTCTTCACAGACTCTCACACACATACTTTCACACACACACACACACACACACACACACAGACATAACTTCAAAAATGTTTGATTCGTGATCAGGGATGCTTGAAACGTGCTCTCCCGTCGAAAACTCGATTTAGAATTTTCGACCCCGTCACAATACTTTCCTTATACATTATGTATATAAGGAAAGTAATAGGATTTTCTTATAGTAGATACAAATATTCATTCCAAGATATTGAATTTTCGACAATTAGTCGTCATTTTCATTGATTTAGCATCATTTTTATCCATTTGGCGAGATTTTCATTAATTTGGCAACATTTCAAAAATCTCGCCAAGAGTTATGGACTAAGAAAAAAGTTATTCTTACAGCAGATAAATGACTATTGGCGTTCTAATACAAAAGTATTATTCAAAGTATATTTTTTCATGAATGGAATGAGCTAGATCCACGAGAATGATGTCACTCAATTTATCGCATGGTATTACATATGAAAAGTGAACATGTTTCTCAATAGGAATTTTTTTTTTATGTGACTTTTTCATAATTTTTTTGAAAAATGTACAATATCTCGAGAACGGTTCATGTTAGCGTTCTAAAATTTATGCCAATCGTTTTCTAATGAAAAATTACATAAGAAATGTCTATTTGCGTAACTTGTATTCCAGACTCCAGAGCTAAATAATTTTGTGTGAAAAAATTCAGCAATTCTTATGTAACTCACCTTACAATCGCTTCAGATATTTGCATTCTTCATAAGTTAAAATTAGGCTTCGTTGAAGAAATAATAAAAGTTTAGGGATCATTTAAAATCACAACTATTGTAATTGCGTAGACACGGAATTTAGATATACAGATGCACAGATAATACATTTGTGTGTGTGTGTATGTATTCAAAGTATTGGAATCGTGCCGAAGATCGGAACTCGAATTTTCGAAAGATCTACACGTTTTGGGACTTCTAGAACACGAAAAAACTATTTTTAGGAAGACGTCTGTGTGTGTAAGAGTGTATCTGTGTGTCTGTGAGGATATTACATCCACTCTAATTGAAAAACTAATGGACCGAATTTCATAAAATTTGGTAGGTATGTTTTTTGTGGGAAATCCTGATGTTCATTAGATTATAGTGCGATTCGTAATAAAAGAATCTGCCTTCTTTGCGAAATGACCGGCAGAAATTGCCTTTATCCACTCTAGCTAAAACTAATAGAACAAATTTAACAAAATTTGGTATATAACATTTCAATGACCTACAAGTGATTAATATACCAAATTTGACAAAATTTGGTACATAAATCATTTGTAGGTTATTCTAGTATGATTCAGGAAAAAGGAACGGGCTATTTTTGCGAAATGGCCCGCAAAAATCGTTAAATATAAAAATAAAGGACTACGTGTGCTCAATTATATCAATTAAATTCCTATTTTATACGGGATTTTTGACAACAAAAAGAATACGACTAACCCCATTACTCTAAGACTAGCCGTTCTTCAGTTATTCTAGTTTCTTCGCGTTTTCGCTACGCCACTTTTGACAATAAGTCCAGCTATCAAATGAGAACCAAATTTAAGTTTAACGTGCAAATTCAATGTCAATTAAAATAGTTATGGATGTTATTTTGTGCAGATAAACAAAAATTATTATTGAAGAAATAAAGAGAACGTGAATATGAGTCTGCAGGGAAAGACATGTGCTGTCCACATCAGAATTTTTAACAATATTACAACAATGATTTATAGAAATGACCGGAGATTATTTGCAGGCCATTTCGAAAAAAATGTATGATCTATATTTAAAGATCCACCAAATTTTTGTAGAATAAAATATTCAGCAAATTTAAGCTGTGTACCAAATTTTAACTCTAGGACGTAGGAAAGTGCATTAAAAATGCCATCAAATAAGTATATCATGACGAGTTATATAAAATTAAAAAAAATTTTGAAAAATTGTTAACTACCAAATTTATTTTTAAATGTGAAGCCTCTCTCATATGCGAAATAATTAAACTCTTGGAAAGATATTTATTATATGATATATCTCTTTTTTCTTTCTGGAGGATATCCCAAAAGTCAGAATTTAATTGAATTTGTTTTTTTCCGTATAATAAATAATTTTTAATTAAAAAACTTCTTAACATATGTTACTAAAAATGTTTATATATAGTTTATGGGATAATGTGAATATTTCCTGAAAATTTCGAAGCAATTTGTGAATTTTAAATTTGCTTAAAAAATGTTTGGAAAATTAGGTCCCATTAGGTTCAGTGTATTTCATTTTTTCAACCCGGGTTCAATAAAAAAACTAACTGGGTGATATGATTTATTTATATTCCCATAGGTCCCAAAGACCGTCTGAAAAACATACTAAAATTTCATTTTGATAAAGTCATTTTTACGGCAGTTATCGTGCTAACGGACAGACAGACAAACAGGCAGACAGAATGAATGCACAAAGTCATAAACACTTTTCAACTATGCTGTAAAGTGTTAAAAAACCATAATCTACATCCCGGGGAGAAAGAAAACAACATATTCGATTACGTCTGAGTTCGTTCGATAGTTGATATTATAAATACGCAAACATACAATCTTCTGGATCATCAGGGCAGCTTCTGGATGGCCGAAAAATACTTTTCGAAAAATAATTTTTTCCCCTCCCAGGAGGATAAATCAAATATTCTACTACGTTAAGTCTGTGCAATAGTCAACAATGTTGATGTGCAAAGATTTAGAATCCTACGTTACCAGAGAAGGATCTAGCGTGTCTGAAATGACTTTTTAAGAACATTCCACTTTTTCCACCCTCCGAATGGATATATCGAAAATCCGGCACAGTTGGATTCTGTACCTTTGTTAAGCAACTACAAAGATTACGCCTCCTCGATCACCGGGGGTTTCTGAAATGTCTGGAAAGACAAAAGCATGTTATATATATATATATATCTATATATATATATATAAATATATATGTATATATATATATATATATATATATATATATATATGTTATATATATATATAATATATAAATATATATATGTATATATATATGTAATATATAAATATATATATATATATATATATATATATATATATATATATATATATATATAAATATATATATATATATATATATATATATATATATATATATATATATATATATAAATATATATATATATATATATATATATATATATATATATATATATATATATATAAATATAAATATATATACAATATATATATATATATATATATATATATATATAAATATATATATATATATATATATATATATATATATATATATATATATAAATATATATACAATATATATATATATATATATATATATATATATATAAATATATATATATATATTGTATATATATATATATATATATATATATATATATATATATATATATATATATATATATATATATATATATATATAAATATATATACAATATATATATATATATATATATATATATATATATATATAAATATATATACAATATATATATATATATATATATATATATATATATATATATATATATAAATATATATACAATATATATATATATATATATATATCTATATATATATATATATATATATATATATATATATATATAAATATATATACAATATATATATATATATATATATCTATATATATATATAAATATATATACAATATATATATATATATATATATATATATATATATATATATATATATATATATATAGGGATATTGCACAATAAAACAACCGATTATTTGTTCTCTTCATTTTTTAATACAGCTGGATTTTTTTTTAAATAATGATTGCTCCTGCCTAAATATACCTAATGAAAATGACTTTCATAATTTTTATCTGAAATAATGAAGTCGTTTCTGATATAAAGGGGAAAAAATAAATAAACGGAAGCAAACAAATATGTTTGAGCAATTATAAAAAAAACTTTCATCTTTTTTCCTTCAAGGGTTCTACGCTTTCAACTTTTTCACTTTAACGAAGTAGCAGATAATTGAGATTTCGCTATGAAACAATACGTTGAAGTTCTTGTAAACATTGTTATTTTAAAATGTTTTGTATTTTGTTAAGCAATCAGATGAGAATTTAAATTTCGTTAATGAGGGTTGTTAAATAAATATTTTCCGCCAAAAATAGCCGCTGGGAGAATAAATGAAGCCAAAATTATTTTAGCTTTTGGATATTTGATAGAACAAGTGGTGTTTTATGTCCTTTTACATTTTCTTATTTAGTTTTATATTTGTTCTGTCTAATCATTATTCTGGTAATATATATTTTAACGTTTTTGAGTGAGTTTTTTCTTTTAAAAAAATGTGATATATATCATGCAGATGAGGAAGATTATCCGACTGACAAAGTCACGAACTACTCAACCCACATTGCGGAAAATAGGAACTTGAAATTTCTCATACACGCGGAACTTGACCTACAATAAATGAGAAAAATTTTAAATCTTGAAATTTTCACTAAAAAATTCAAAATCTCGGATTTTGAAATTTTTATTAAATAATTCAAAATCTCTGATTTTGTCTAACATGTTTCTGGCTATAACTCAAGACCGGCTAAACACACAAAATTGAATTTGATACCATCATACCCAGGAAAAAATTACCAACCGTTCTTTAGATATTCTAATTTATAAATAAATATATATATATATATATATATATATATATAATCATACGATATTTTAATATTTTATAATTCAGTATTTTATACAGTTTTGGATTGTATTTGTAACATAATAACAGAGTTAGGCTTGAAATACTGAAATTGTCTGCTGGATATCCTTATGATCAACCCTTAAAACTATTTTTGTAAAAGATTGTTTTCATATCAGTATGTCTGAAAACGTGGAAAGTAAGGTATAGTGGTTCTAGATGAAATATTGCTTATCATGCCTTAAATTCCGCAAGTTACCTAATGAAAAAAGAATACGTATGAAAACTGCAAACCAAATATAATATCAAGTAAATATCAGCATCAATTTGTGCAATTAAACTCATTTTACTCGATTAAGAATTCAAGTGTAATAAAACTCGTATGCTGTCTTCATCAGACTTTTGTAGCTGTAAAAGAAACAAGAAAGATCAATCATGCTTAAAGCATTGATTATATGAAACACTTTCCAACTTCAATGCAATTTTATTTAAACATGTTTAAAATGCAATACATTCCTCGGTAATATTTTAAAACTTATCACAATACTACAATAATTTATTATATTTGAAAACTTAAACCTTCATCGAAAAAAATTAACTTCATTCAAATGACGGCATTGAAATATAAATTGCATGGTTTAAACATCTCTAAAATGTAATACCTTCCTCGGTAATAATATTAGAATTATCATAATACTACGATAATTTATTATATTTGAAAACTTCATCGAAAACAACTGAAAATCCTTCAAATGATATCATACAAAAAATAACACGCCTGGCTCTCTATAATAGCAGCATTTCATTCATAAACATTTTCCCATTCATTTCATTCATCACAATATTTATTTAAAAACTTAAGACCATGGAGCTACAAGTAATTAAACTCTATGCGTAAAACTTCATCGAAAAAAATCGTCCTTCTCTTTGTAAAATCAGTGAATATTTCATTCATATCAGGTATACAGACACCATGAACTAAATGATTTTGTGTTAAAGAAATACAGCAATTCTAATACAAGTCATTCTACATATTTTGCTGTTTACACTTTACATGGGTGAAAAATAGGCTTCGTTGTAGAAATAATCAAATTTGGATGAGCATTTAAACTCAAATATATTGTCATTGCGTTGTTTCAGTATGTAGATGCATAGAATTTAAGCAAAAATAAAGTGGTTTTAGGACGGATACAACACTCAATATGAATTAAAAAGAACTTTAAAAATCACGATTTTGAGACAAGATGGATGCCATATATCGTTTTGAAGTGGGTCACGTGATCTTTTCATATCATGGTCACGTGATCGCTTCATATAAGAGGTGTTATTATTATTTTAATTTTTATTTAAAAAACTACTGAATATATTTCGCTTTTTTATGTATTTTATGGAACAATTTGAATATTACCTAAAATTTTCGAAGCAATTTGTGATTTTTAAATCCGCTTAAAAAATGTTTGAAACATTAGGTCCCATAGAGCTCAATGTATTTCATTTTTTTAACCAGGGTTCAATCCAAAACTAATTGGGTGATATTATTCATTTATATTCCCATAGGTCCTACAGATCGTCTGAACAACATAGTAAAATTTCATTTTGATTAAGTCATTTTTACGGCAGTTATCGTGCTAACGGACAGACAGACAGACAGCCAGAATGAACAAAGTCATAAACACTTTTCAACTTTGTTGTAAAGTGTTAATAAAAGCATTACATTACGTAGCAAAAGTCTCGTACTGTCCACATTATTTTTTTTTACCTTTTTGTACCCAGTATGTTAATTATATCATCAAACGTCTTCCCCTCGTGTTCATCATTATATCGTTAGTCGGTCGGTTACCTAATTTAAATGAAATTCTTTCCGCACCATAATGTTTCCCTCCTAAGTCTGATCTGAGATTCAAATATCAAGGGAAGACGCTATGTGTGCCTTTTAATGTGTAACAATGAAGACGTTGCCCCTATTTAGTGAATTTGCATGTATAATGAAAATTTAGTAAAAGGCTAACAGTGTTGAAAATTTGCTTCACGGCATAAAGGAATGTTAAAAATTCCTTTTATGTCTGAAAATATTTCAAAAACTGAATCATAAAATTTTAATTAATTAATATAAACACGATAGACGCATAATACTTGTAACGCTAAGATGGGGACATAGTGGTGTGGAAATTGTAAATGGAGGTTATTATTGATGGAGATTTTTAATTTTATTAAATGGTGGATATTATGGTGGTTCGTGAATTGACATTTAAATTCTCCACAGTTAATCCCAAAACTTTTAACAAATGAGTTTTGATTTTAAGAAACATAAAAACGCAACAGTTCACATTTTAAATGTCCGAATATGCAACCTAAGAATTGCTGAAAGGCAAGAAGTTGATATTTGAATAAAAAGAGCTTTTGTTATTCCATAAAAAGAGCTTTTTTTATTCCATAAAATATAACTTATTTTTAAGAAAAACATTTCCAAAACTTATTATTACTATAAAACTATTTACATCTGTTAACGTTGGTAGTTTTGGAAGTCGACGATGTGATGCCGCACAACTAGGTTTATCTAACTATTTTATTAAATACTAGAACGCATTACCAGTCGTCACCCAGGTCCTATGTAATCGTCCGCTACTTAAATAATATAGATACACTGCTCAATTTGT
Organism: Amaurobius ferox; assembly: GCA_951213105.1. Taxonomy (NCBI): domain Eukaryota; kingdom Metazoa; phylum Arthropoda; class Arachnida; order Araneae; family Amaurobiidae; genus Amaurobius; species Amaurobius ferox. The sequence goes on along the minus strand of OX578135.1, from coordinate 34,222,184 downwards.
AATGGAAAAGAGAGATACTGTCGGTAAATCTTACAGCAACTTTTTCGGGGAAGACACCCAGTGACACTTTCGACAGCCCAGTGGTTATCGCACAGGAATTGCACTCGGACGGCCCGGGTTCGATTCCCGCCACTACCAAAACTGCCGCCGTGTTCACGCGGAGTACGATCACGTTAAACATGCGGATCCGTAAATCCTTCCGAGAGGTTGGTGGTAGGGGAAGGAAAATACGGCCCCTGTGGATACCTCCCCCACTGGGTTCCGGTCTAAATTGGGTGGCACTTTCCGGCCGTCTAAACAGATACCTTATACTTTTCTGGTAAGTCGGACGGACTGGGTCGAAGAAAAAGAAGAAGAAGCAACTTTTTCGTTTCGAATGGAAGACCTACACACTAGGTACATACCAGTCGTACTACCCAGACCGTCCTACCTACCTGAAGTTTTAATGTGTCTGCTTGGATAGACTCGAGAGAGCCACCTAAATAAATTCATAACCCTATGGAGTAGCAACCACAGGGACCATACAGTTTTACTTTAAACCAATCACATCTAGGGTGTATATGCAAATTTATCGTGCTCATGCGCTGCGTAGATACGGGGATAGTTTTGTTGGAGGTCAAGGATCGAACATGGGACTGTTTGGAGCGCCTTCATGGACTCTCAATGAGAAATGAAGTGAGTGACACATTGCGTTTTCATAACGTGAACTTATGAAAAATGATGAGGCAACTAAAGCGCATGTTTTGGGGCTTCTAGAATACGAAAAAACTATTTTAGTGTGACGTCTGTGTGTGTGTCTCTGTCTGTCTGTCTGTGCAATGTATGTTATCCACTCGAACTCAAAAACTAATGGATCGAATTTCATAAAATTGGGTAGGTATGTCACTTGGGTGTGACGCTGGTGCTGATTAGTTCTTGGTATGATTCGGAGAAACAGTACCCGCCTTTTTTTGCGAAATGTCCTGCAAAAATCTCATGTATCCACTCTAGCTGAAATACTAATTGACCAAATTTCACAAAATTTGGTAGATAAGTTACTTGTAGGATGCTTTGGTGCTGATTAGATTTTGGTACGAGTCAGAAAAGAAAAACCTGCCTTTTTTTACGAAATAGCCTGCAAAAAACGCCAAAATCTAAAAAGAAAAGACTACTTATGTTCAAATATATCAATTAAATACTTGTTTTATACGTAATTTTTTGACGAGGAAAAGAATAAGAACAACTCTATTACTTTAGGACTAACCGTTCTCGAGATATTTGAGGTTTTTTGTCATTTTCGTTATACCGCCTTTGGAAAAATGTCCAATTACCACATAAAAACAGAAATTGAATTAAAAATGCAAATTTAGTGGGGTTTTTTGTGCAATTAAACTCAATTTAATGAGTTAAAGAAATAAAGAAAAATTAATTTGAGACCAGGGAAAGTCATGTGCTGCCCACAGCAGATTTTTTTTTACATATTGTTATGCTTTCAACAGAAATTATGGAGTCCCCGCCTCCTCCCTCTTAATTTCTTTTCTGGCTACGTGCTTTTCATTGACATTTCCTTACAAAGTTTTAAATACTTTCCTATGAATCCATTATACACTTAAAAGTAATTAAAACATTTTACTGGAATATATCAATTATATTTATTTATTTCTGAACTTTGGATAATGTAAATGTGATGCCATTACTGCCCTCCCTCGTGTCCATCAGTAACTCGTTAGCTGCTCTGATGGCTTATTTAAATGAAATTCCCTCCGCATCCAAATGTGTCCCATCGGAATTTTGAGCCGAGAACCAAACGTCAACTGAGATTAGGAGGGGGGAGAGGGGGAGAGACTCAGCGATGCCTCGTTTGAAACGATGAAATCGTTGTCGGATCTCATTTTGTCCAGCAGCGTTTGATGAATTTATAAGGCGCTTATTTGGTGTAATGGATGACAATAAAAGCTATTAATTTGAAAAAAATACGAAGTTATAAATATTTCTTTTATACTCGTGGAATTCACCTAAGGGGGGTTAAAAACCCAGACCACCCGAATGACCCAAAGGTTTACAGCAGCAGTTTGGGTGACCGGGTTCGCACCTAAGGGGGGGGGGGGTCCTAGAGTTAAAATCGCGTTCCCACTGCAAATAACAGTATTCATGGGCAAGTCTTATGCTATTAATGCGATTGTCAGCGTGGAATATACGAAACTTGCAACTGTAAAAAATTCGACAAATTCAGTCCATCCACCAAGCAGCCGATTTCGGGGTGGGACAGCCCGATGGTTAGAGCAAAAGGATTGCACTCGGGCCACTAGATTTCGATGCTTTATTCTGGCCAAACTGTTCCAATGTTCACTCGATGTGCAGGCATAAGTGGGTCTGTAAGTCCTCTCTAGAAGTTAATTGTAGGGGAAGAAGGATATGATTCCTGTGGCTGCGCCTTCACTGAGTTCCGGTCTAAATTGGGTGGCACTTCCTGATCGTCCAACTAGGTACCTTACATCTTCCGGTTGGCTGGACGGTCTAGGTCGAAGAAGGTAAAGCAGCCGACATTAAATATTGTGCAGTTTGAGATCAAATTGACCCCTATGCTGCAACAGTTATGTTCATGCTAGCAGAACCCACCAATAGGAGGGAGGGATAAATCGTCTGTCTCCATAGAAGTTCGTAAGATTATGGCACGTAGCAAATTATTGTACTGTCATTGCAGGTGCTAGCTATTCCATGCTGACGAGAGCGTGAGAAACACGAAGTTGCAACTTGTAGAATTCTGCAATAAACAACTTTACTCGATACACTACCTGTATGAAAATGGACAACTTCAGATATAAAAATCTGATGTGGGTAGCACATGACTTTACCTGCAGATTTATATCCACGTTCTCTTTGTTTTAATTAAATTTAATTCACTTTTAATTCAATTTTCATTCTCATTTGGTAACTGAATTTATTTTTTTCAAAGATCGCGTAGAGAAAATACGAAAAAACTAAAATATCTCGAGAACGGCTAGTCCTGGTGTAATGGGATTGGTCTTAATCTTTTCTCCATAAATAATTATGTATAAAACAAGCATTTAATGAATATATTTGAGCATACGTAGTTTTTTATTTTAGATTTTGACGATTTTTGCGGGCCCTTTGGCAAGAAAAGGCAAGTTATTTTTTTCCGAATCGTACCAAAATCTAATCAGCACCAGAATTACCCACAAGCGACTTATCTGCCGAATTTTGCGAAATCCAGTCCATTAGTTTTTCAGCTAGAGTGGAAACAGGCAATTTTTGCAAGCCATTTCGTAAAAAAAGACGGGTTCTTTTATCCCGAAACGTACTACAAACTAATCAGCACCAGTGTCACACCCAAGTGACTTACGTACCAAATTTTATGAAATTCGGTCCATTAGTTTTTGAGTTAGAGTGGATACATAAATTGCACAGACAGACACATAGACACACACACAGACGTCATGCTAAAAATAGTTTTTTCGTATTCTAGAGGTCTCGAAACGTGTAGATCCGTCGAAAACTCGAGTTGTGATTTTCGGCAAGGTTCCAATACTTTCCCTGTACATTACCATGTATTGCAGGGAAAGTTAAAATATGATGTGGGCAGCACATGACTTTCCCTGCAGACTCAAATTTATTTTCTCTTTCTTTCTTTTATCATTCATTAAATGTAATTTTGTAATTGGACAAAATAACAGGGATAGTTATTTGAAATTACACTGAATGTGTGGTTCTATTCCAATTTTCGTTTTTCTTTGGCTGCTATGCATATTGTCATAGGCGGCATTGCATAAATGCGGAAAAACTGAAGTTTCTCAAAAACTGTTAATCCTAGAGTAATGTATGGGATTGGGCTTCTTATTTTTGTCATCAAAATTACATATAAAATGAGCTTTTACTCGATACATTTGCATACATGCAGTCTTTTATTTAAGATTTTGGTGGCTTTTACTGATCATTTCGCAAAAAAGCAGGTTCTTTTTTTCCGAATAACACCAAAATGTAATCAGCACCAAAGCAACCCAAAAGTGACTTCTGCTAAATTAAGTGAAATTTGGTCCATTAAGTTTTGGTCTAAAGTGAATACATACATTGCACATACGCTCGCACACAGGCGGACAGACAGACAAACAGACGTCACGTTGAAAATAGATTTTCGTGTTCTGAAATGCTCGAATCAAGATCCGTCGAAAACTCGAATGACAATTTTCGACACGTTTCCAATACTCTCCTTATATTACCATGTATTGCAAGGAAAAGTAAAAACAGCTTATTATTTAGATTGTGGGTTGTTAGCACCTGCAGATATGAACTCTGAAGTAAACATGATAAGACATATTTTATTGTGTGCACACTCACACATTGTAACGTCAGGCAATTAATTACTTATGTGGTCGGAGGAGTGTGACTGGTAGCATTTCCGAGATCCTTTCAGGAAGCAGGTGTTCGATCAATCTCCCGTCCGTCAACTTCTGCAATGGCCAAATTCATACTATAGTGTAAACTTGGTCATTATAGCCGTGTATAGTCTGAGCTCATTTTTTATGAAATATAATACCGATTGCATGGTAAGACAGATGTCATCGGTCTGCATAAAATTTCATAAAAATTTTGGAACATAACAAGGTTTTTATTCTACGTAAAATCACAAACTCTCAAGTGATAAAAAGATTGGAAATTTTGGAAAACCAAATATGGTTCTGCAGTTAAATATCTAAAATTAACAGACTTTATTTCTTTCAATCCAAACCGTCCGACGTACCCAAAAGTGTTGAAGTGTTGAAAACCCAGACCACACGACAGACCCGAAGGTTTACTGTAGTTAAGTGTGTGGCCGGGAACTTTATTTTAGATTCAAAACATTACAAAACAGGTTAAAATCGAATCACAACACAGTTACAACAAGACAAATAAAAGAATGGCAACGACAAAACAAAACATAAAAACTATACAATACAATACAAGAGAGACATAAGAAAGAAAAAAAGAAAAGAGGGGAAAACCCCGAAGGGAAAAAAACCCAAGCACTAACGAATTCTTTACAACATCACAACAAGTAAGTAACACAAACAAGGAAACAAAGCAACACCAATTATTTACAACATCACAACAAGTAAGTAACACAAACAAGGAAACAAAGCAACACCAATTATTTACAACATCACAACAAGTAAGTAACATAAACAGGGAAACAAGGCAGTAAGACAAAATGACGACACCACCGAGTAAAATTAAGGACAAAAAAGGAGACACCGATCAGAAAAAATTAAAAGCAGAGAGTCCCCAGGCTGATTATGTAATTTTGTTTGATATTTCTCTCGCTATGAGAACACAGTTTTTAATTTTAATGATAGAAGAAGGGTTAGAGCAGACACCCGAGAACCAGGTCGCAGAATTTGAGGGGGAAGGTTTTTTGAGATGATAAGCTTTAGTGGATGGACAAGAAAAGATATAGTGATCGGCATCGCCGAAAGCACCACAAGGGCAGCAGGAAGTAGATTTGCACTTAAAGGAAAAAAGATAATCGAGGAATGGGCCGTGGCCCGTAATAAAATAAATTAAATATTTGTTGGTGATATGAGTGTTAAAATTTACTGTAGGGAGAAAATTTAAGATTCTAGCGGGATCGTGAGTACGGGGAGAAATATAGTTATTTAAATAGGATTGCCAATTATTGAGGATATCAAGTTTGTAATGTTTTTTGAGAAGAGAATAGGGAAAGGGTAAAGTAATAGGGGTGCCAGAGGTTGTAGCAAGTTTAGCGTTTTCATCTGCGATCTCGTTACCCGAGATGTCAGAGTGAGCTTTAACCCAGCATAAATTAATTAAATGTTTATTAAGGTTGGCATTAGTTTTAATTTTGGATAAATAAAAAGATTTATTCTTAATGGAGTTTAAGGCCGAAATGGAGGATTGGCTATCAGTAAAAATATTTATTTTTAAGTTTTTCGAGGAAGCCCAATTAATAGCGAAATGGACGGCGGCAATTTCTGCTTGGAAAACTGTGTTCCCATGCTCAAGTTTAAAGGTAAAAATTTCTTCTAAATTGTCTTCTTTAAAAATGCAAATGGCGTATCCAGTGTTGTCCTCTATGGAAGAGCCATCAGTGTAAATGTTTATGTTGGAAAAGTTTAGGGGATTAAGGGAAGGTGAGTTTAAAGTTCGTTGCGAAGGAGGGATGCTAGAAGATGGGCAATTATGATCGAATCTACTAGGAGAGGGGAGAGCAGGGTTTGTAAAAAGGTTAACTCGAAGGGTTAACTCGTTAACTAAAAAGGTTAACTCGTACCCAAAAGTGTAATGTATTTATTTGGAAGAACTTGGCAGTGTCACCCAATTTTGACAGGAATCGAGTGGAAGCGAAATGCACAGGGACTATACCTTTCTTCACCTATCACCAACCTCGCTGGAAAACATTGAGACCCACAGATTTGAAGTGTCCTTACTCCTCGAAAACGCGGGGATTGTTTGGGCAGAGCCGAGTATCATCCTCTAAGTACAATAGCCGAGAATCGTCCTCCAAGTACAATAGCCGAGAATTATCATCCATGTACAATAGTCGAGAATCGTCTTCCAAGTATAATAGTCGAGAATTATCAACCATGTACAATAGTCGAGAATCGTCCTCCAAGTACAATAGCCGAGAATTATCCTCCATGTACAATAGTCGAGAATCGCCCTCCATGTACAATAGTCAAGAATCGCTCTCCAAATATAATAGCCGAGAATTATCCTCCATGTACAATAGCCGACAATCGTCCTCCAAATACAATAGCCGAGAATCGTCCTCCAAATACAATAACCGAGAATCGTCCTCCGAATACAATAGCCGAGAATCATCCTCCATGTACAATAGTCGAGAAGCGTCCTCCAAGTACAATAGCCGAGAATTATCCTCCATGTACAATAGTCGAAAATTGTCCTGCAAGTACAATAGCCGAGAATTATCCTCCATGTACAATAGTCTAGAATCGTCCTCCATGTACAATACTCAAGAACCAGCCTCCAAGTACAATCCTTGTGCTCTAAACCACATGGTTATCTTACCCCAAAATTAGCATACTGTAAATGACATATACTTCTTTAAATTTTAATGCTTTATATCTTGTAAAGTATTTCGCGTTTTCCTAAGCGTTTTCCTCTTCTATCTTTCGTAAGCTCGTTAGACGCCCCGCTACTTTATTCAAATGAAATTCGTTCCGCATTCAAATGTTTCCTTTCAAATTCTGATACGGGAACTTCAAAGAAGTTTAGCAGGGAATTCTGTAATACCGCAACTTCATTTGTCACAATGAAAATGTTGTGAATCTCATTGGGTCCCTCCCATGCTTGATTAATTTCTAGAGCTTATTTGGTGACAATGGTAGTTTAATTATTATTGATGTGAAACATCTTAGGGCATGAGTAATTAATGAAAGGGTAAAGTTATTAATGAAAGAAATGTGAAGGGGATGAAACGGAAATACGTAACGGAATGACATCATATTGTTACAAATACGTAAGAAAAAACCATTGTTATAATTTGAAGTTCCGGGCAGGGCCGGGGGGGGAGCAACTTGCGGGCCCCTAATTTGCTTAGGTCTTAATTTCAATTTTCTTTCACAGAGAGCTTAGTTTTAAAGTAGTTTGCATATTTTAAATAAAATTTAAGGTATAAGATGATCAGATTATTAGAAATAAAGAAGAGACAAGAAAATAATAAAAGAGAACCCAGCTTCCGTTCTCAATTACAGTCCCCGGGGGCTACCGGTGATAGTGCAATCTGTCAGGAGGTTTCCGGATTTCTAACGGATTGTCATAATAGCACTGCTGGTATCGCCGTTGCTATGTATTACTTTGATTCGACTGAGATTCCTGGACTTGAAATTATGGCTTCAGATTCAGGATCAGGAGTCTCGACGAGTTTTGGAATGGTTGGTGAAGTAGAGGTTTGAAGCTTCTTAGAAGTCTCGTTAAACTCTGTCATAGTTGATGCTGCAGGAGCTTTGAGATTTTCAAAAATATCATCCATTGCAGGATCCAAATCAGGTATATCTATAAGTACCATCTTTCCAGTCGAATCACGCTTTGCGTAATTGATAAACATGCCTCCTCCAGATCTAGTTCCCTACTCGAACACTAATAATATAATAAACCATATTTATTAATCGCTGTTCCCCATTTCCATTTTTCTTCTCCGGAATAGTTTCTTGCTGCCACTTTATCTCCCTCTTTAAGTTCACGAAAGTTAAGTTCCTTGTTAACCTATGCACTTTGTTTTTGCTCTACAGAATCTTTTGCCATTAGATTTTAACATGCCCAAATTGGTTCTAATGCACCTTTTTAAAGATTTCATGCTACGAGACTCATTTGTCACCGTATGAGGTGTAATTCGGTAGTGTAACAGAAATCGTAATTTAGTATTTAGATCACCATGGTCGTTTACGCTTTCCGTGTCAACGCAATCAGGGATCGCATAATCTCTAAACAGTAAGCTATTTCCAAAAAAATAGGTGTGCTGTTTCCAATATATGAATATATGTTCATTATAAAAATATATTTTCAATATCTGTTTCACGGAGAATGACCGAGAGGAATCAACGGTTTGTCGTAAAAGTAAAGAAAAACGTGAAAAATAATTAGCAAATATATGGGAACTATCTGAATGCCCGTTGAAAATCAAAGGTCTCACAACAAGCACGTCCCGAAGATTGTGAATTTTAAAAAATTCGATTTTTAAAGTACCAGTTTTTAAGCAGTTCACCTATGACCCAATTTCCAATCTCTATCTCCCTTAAAAACAGGGTATTTTCCTTTAATACATCCAATCGAACATTCATTCATTCAGAACATTCCAATCGAACATCCAATCGAACATTTCATTCAAACGATTTACACATATAATAAATTGAAAATCTCTGTTAAACTTACTTTCAAACTAATGTACTTCAATCAGTGTCTCTAATAATTCATTAAAAATTATTAAAATTGCACTGGTTAAATATATAGCTATTAATATTACTAATGTCTCTAACTTTTATATCCCTAAATCAACTCAAAAAATTAACTAGAATGTGGTTTAACTCGACTTTCCCATACGAAAATAATTTCATTTTTCAAATTTTATAAAATAAAATTTTGAAAACTGCATATCGTGGGTCCAAATGATTACAACTATAGCATGTTACCCTTCACTTTAAAGGGCTAGAAAAACTTTCGATTGCTACCATACTTACGAATGTAACCCCTGGGGGGGTTATCTTGCCCTCCAAGTGGGACTAATGACGTCGCGAACAGGAAAATTTGTATCACGGCTATTTTTCACAATAATGTATTAAAATATTAATTCTTGTGATTATTGAGGCGTAAGTAAACCCCTTTTATGCATGATAATATCAAATTTTGTCCTATTCCGTTATGTTAAAAAAAATATAAAAATTCGAATAAATTTCGAAGTTTTCGCTTGAATTATAAAAAATTCTATATAATTCTAGTTTTTTAACAAAACCTCATATAAAGTTTCGTGAAAGTAAATTAATATTTGCGTGGCTGATATCGTGTGCACAATAAATCGACCACAGACATACAGACAGACGGACATCACTCCAAAAATAGTTAAAACGTGTTCATGTGGTATTAAAACATATATTGGCATCAAAATCTCGAATTCGAGATTTGAACAATATTTTCTCTATATTACATTATATAGTATAAAAAGTAAAAATGATAATAGATGGATGATAATCATCCTCAGAAAGCAAAATATCTTCACAATTTTCTGATCTGTCTTTAATAGCGTGAAAGGTTAGGGGAAGCAAAATATTACCTAGAGTCAATGTTGTTCCAGATTCCGCTGGATTTTTAAATTTCTCTTCACAACCTTCAGAAATCACATCACTGACAACATAGTTCAAATTCTCGCACCTATCTGTGCTTTCTGTATCCATATCGACGGGAGTGTCAATAGGAAACTTCTGTAGTTCGCTTACAAATTGATGCACTCCAGTGATTCTAATGATTGAATAATAACTATTAAAATTGCAGTGTTTAAAAATAGCATCAGTATCAGTAATAATGTCTATATTTTAAAAAAATATTAATCTTCCTTTTAATATTTTTTCTAAGATTCTTAAAACTCTCAATATCAGATAAATTGTGGAATTCTCTATGAATTTTGCTGTAATTTGCAATTTGCTTTCATTCAAACTGATGTACTTCAATCAGTGTATCTAATAATTTAATGAAAACTGTTAACACTGCACTGTTTAAATATATAACTATTAATTATTGCGATTACCTCTAACTTTTTTATAATCCTAAATCAACTTAAATGATCATAGATGAATGATAATCATCCTCAGAAAGCAAAATATCTGTCTTAAATAGAGGGAAAATTTAGAGAAAGCAAAATATTACCTGGAGTCAATGTTGTTTCAGATTCCACTGGATTTTCAAATTTCTCTTCACAACCTTCAGAAATCACATCACTGACAATATAGTTCAAATTCTCGCACTTATCTGTGCTTTCTGTATCCATATCGACGGGAGTGTCAATAGGAAACTTCTGGAGTGCGCTTACAAATTGATGCACTCCAGTGATTCTAATGATTGAACAATAACTATTAAAATTGCAGTGTTTAAAAATAGCATCAGTATCAGTAATAATGTCTATATTTTAAAAAAATATTAATCTTCATTTTAATATTTTTTCTAGGATTCTTAAAACTCTCAATATCAGATAAATTGTGGAATTCTCTATGAATTTTGCTGTAATTTGCAATTTGCTTTCATTCAAACTGATGTACTTCAATCAGTGTATCTAATAATTTAATGAAAACTGTTAACACTGCACTGTTTAAATATATAACTATTAATTATTGCGATTACCTCTAACTTTTTTATAATCCTAAATCAACTTAAATGATCATAGATGAATGATAATCATCCTCAGAAAGCAAAATATCTGTCTTAAATAGAGGGAAAATTTAGAGAAAGCAAAATATTACCTGGAGTCAATGTTGTTTCAGATTCCACTGGATTTTCAAATTTCTCTTCACATCCTTCAGAGATCGCATCACTGACAACATGGTCCAAATTCTGTCACTTATCTGTGCTTTCTGTATGCAAATCGAATGGAATGTCAACAGGCAAATGGACTTCTAGTTGATCCCATTTCGGAGCTGTGGTTGATCTTTCTGCACATACTATAACTAGATTTTCATGCAGAAATGAGAAATGTGAGAAATAATTGTAATATGTATGATATGTAGTACTTTGCATTTATATTATTTGTGTGATTAATAGTCCAGTCTAATATACTAAAAATTAATACAAATGATATTAGAACTTTCAACTTTTATTTTATATTTGATGATTTTCCAAAGTTATCGAATTGTGTCATTTCCTTTTGTTTGATTCCTTTTGATGAAATTTTTATTTTTAACGGAGGATCAGTACAGCTTAGAAATTTATTATTCGTAGTACAGCTTCGAAACTGTAAATCAGTCCCTGATACTATCTGAAGATTTGCAACCAAAATTGTGTCCTTATTTTTACATCAAAAGGATTGGTCCTCTGTACTAATCAAGAAAATAAACATAAAATCAGGTTTTGAAACCTTGGTGTTCATTTGTCAGTTCAAAGGATCCGAATAATAACATCAATGGATCATTAATTTCTGTCTTTATCCTAAGTCTCGAAGGACAATTACCTTTTAAGAAGGAAATTTTCTAACATTTTGGATGTGAAACAGCTTGAGATACGGAGTAAATTCTGAATGAAATGTAAGGACGATGTAAAGAAAGTGCATAACAGAAGTGACATCCTATTGTTAAGATTACCTAACAGAAAACGATTGTTTTAATTTGAACGTCTGAGTCACTTGACTTTGTCGACAAATTCGGTACCCGTGGCGGGTGAATTTAGCAAACATTCGGCGATTTCTGAAAACTTCTGTAGATTGGCTAAAAATTCACGAGTTACGTGCTTTTACAAAACTAGCTATAGAGGTATATAATCTCGTCACCGTTCAGTTGTGTTGTTGACGAGATAGAAGTAAAGGTATTAGCTGACTTCAATGCAGAACTCAATATGCCATTTTTCTTCTGATTGTGCATACTCTTTAATTTGTCATGTAAAATAATTCTGATCGAAAATACAAAAAAAAATTAGATCTGCGAGATCTGTCCATCGACATCTGATCTATACGCCAGTATACTGTAAAATATTCTGCATCCTTTGCTCATTTTTTCAGCTACTTTGTTAATAATTTCGGCAAACTGATATAAAAAGCCACAATTACATGCGTTCATGGAATTCCCAGCTACATATCTTAAATATTCAGTTAATCATCGTCCTCCGAAGCGTTATTTTTGTATTTTTATATAAACATTGCCATAACTATCAAGAACCTTAACTCTCTATTACGGACAGTTGATTCCCCTGAAACTTCTATTTCTTATTGAAATAATATTTATTATAATATTAATATATAATATTATATTAATATAATAATATTATATTAATTATATATTATTATTATATTAATTATTAATTATTATATTTATTATTATTAATTAGTAATTATTATAATTATTTATTATATTAATTATAATTAAATTAATAATATAATATTATATTAATATAATATTACAATAATAATTGAAATAATATTGAAATAATATTGAAATAAATTATTATGAAACTTCTTTCAAAACTATATAATTTTCCGAATTTTTCTTAAAAACTCGAAAATATCGAAATTTTTGTCTATGTACCGTATACCGTCATCACACACCATCTTTACCCTTTAAATATGCAAAAAGACGAATGCTTCATACCTATCTATTATAACAAGTAATGGTATTACTCACTACTCTTTTAGAGTAAAATTTAACATTGTTCAATAAGTTTCAGCAATGGTATTTTGCAAATTTTATAGACTCATAATTGATTTTGAAAAATATAGAAGGGTAAAAAAGCAGTAGTAATTAATAAGCTTATAGTGAAATGAAACGGTAATTTGTAACCATTAAAGTTCAGTTACTTCTTTTTTTTTCAGATGTGACTAGCGGTACTTCAGTTACTTATTTCCAAATAAAAGGGTATCTTACTCGATACATTATTAAAGAAACACTGCCTAATCTTGTTCGCAATTGTGCGGCAAATCTTTGGTTAAAGAGTTAAGATATTTCGTTAAAGTCTTAATTCTAATGTATTTTACTGTAGTTAAATCTCAAAAATTCGAACACAGCTCAATTATTTCCTTTATTCAACGAATGTTCTATTCATTGAAAAATAATATTTTTATTGACTTATAAATGATAATTTCGAATAAACTTCCAACAAAGTAACACGTTGTTACTCACAGAGCCCGCTTACAGAAGTGATTCCAAACTAAGATTGCAAAAACGTGATAAACCAGTGGATGGAGATTGTTCTGCTTACTGACTATCAAGTGGTTACTTAATGCAAATATTTATTGACAGACGCATTCTTGCTTTTACTATTGCAGTTATGGTTTATTTATCATGAAGAAGAACGCTATCTTTTTTTGTCTCAGAAAACGATTGATGCTTTTACGCTGTTACTAACGGAGTATTTTTTTACAGATTTATTTAGAAAGCAGTTTGAACGATATTTTATAAATAACTTAAGCTTTGATCCATAACTTGTATCTCACGAATTGGACAGAATTGGGTTATTTTGGTGCTCTGCGATTTTTTAAAGGACACAACGGCTGCATGCATGCACACTCGGAGATCACCACATTCACGCGAGAATCGAACCCAGCATCGATAGATCTAAAGGATGCTCGCTTTCCTATTCATCTGAGAAACCCAGAACTTCTGTATTTGAGATTGTGTGGTAAATCTGTTGTTAAAACATTTCTTGGCTCCGATAGCGTTGTTCCACCTGACAGATAACTTAATCGAATATGGCGACTGATCATAACATGACGGCTTATAGAAAAATTTTCCTGGTGATGTTGTTGAAAGCACCGCCATACACGAGTACGGCCATCTGGCATGCCTAAACAGAATCGTGATTCATCCGTGAACAGAATGTTTCGCCATTTAGTCGACCAATCGCGTCTCACTTGACACCACTGGAGACGACGTAACTGATGAGGACGTTGAAATGGTAGGTATCGAAAAAGTCGTCTACCTCTGAGTCCTGCGTCATGCAAACGGTTTCGAATTGTTTGTACCGAAACCACGTTACCTGTAATGTGGGATAAATGTATTTGTAACAAGGTTGCTGTAGTAAACGGCTTCCGCGCAACGCTTCTCAGAAGCACACTATCTTCACGTGGTGTGGTACACCTGGAAGCTCCACTACCTGATCTTCGTGTCGTTTCGTTGTCTCTCACGAACCGTAACACACACCGTTGAACTGTACTCACATCACGACCCAGTTCAGCGACCCTTCGAAAGCTCAATTCACCCTCACGTAAAACAATGATTTGTTGCCGTTCCATTGACGACAACTGAACGTATGCGGTACGTTGACGTACTCTTGGCATACTGTGATGATTTTTACAACCTGAAACCTAGAGCTCCTCTACTACAGGCTGACTTATCAAGCATATTGAAGCCCATAGGGTTCCATACTACAGTTACAGAAGTTATAAAATAAGTGTTTAAAATAAATACTTTATATAAAAATAGAAGTTTCAATTAGAATATTGTAGAACTTAGTTCGCATAAGTATGCTTTAGTATCGGGTATCCAAGTATTTATTAGCCATTGTTTTCTTCTTCGTTTCTAGGAAAGCGAAATAGCCTAAAACCTTTTTTAAAATGATTAGAGCTCTTCGGCGCAGAACAACCATCCATAATTATTTCAATTATACTTACTAAATTAAAAATACGAATAGAGCTAATGCTAATGGATTGCTCTTCCAGCTATGGTGGACTTCAATATGCTTGATGAGTCAGCTAGTACATAGAGGAGCCTTACTGAAACCAATGACGCTACAATTTAACTGTGATATCGCTCCTCCTTGACCTGACGCTTTTATGCTGCTAGGCGAGGAGTTACGTCACTATGCGTAACGAAACTGTGATCATTTGCATATCTCGCCTTGCAGTCTCCACTGCCTGATTTACATAAAGCTACACCTACAAATTTATGATGTTGAAATTTCAGTTGTGAGCAGTGTAATAGAATAAGTAAATATAATTTTAATACTATCAAATTGAGAATATCGAGCCAAGAAAAAATAGATAAAATGTAAATTGTAAATTCCCAAATTATAATAAATGCCAAAGCAACCCATCCTTGTTACAGATTATACAGTAAAACTCAGCTTAATATATGTAAATAACAAAATATAGAAAAAATGTGAGGTTCTGATGGAAGACACTTTCTGTTTTTATTACTGTTCTTCCAATTATCTTAAAAAGTCTTAATGCTCAAGCCTTGTAAGAATATTCTGTTTCGCCTATAAATAACTTCAACTTTATTACCTTCAGCCTTTACAACATCCAACAAAATCCCGGCTATGGTGTTACTAAAATCTTATTTCTTCACTTGTTACTGCCTTGTATGACAAAATTAATTAAAACTCTGAGGGTAAACATCGTTTTTCAATTTCAAATTTCCAGGAACACCTAATTACTGTGGATGGTTTATTAACTAACGTCGCTTTTCTGCAGTAATACATTTTTGATAAAGCTTGGTAAATTTTGCTTTCTGCGTCTTTTCTAAGTAAGAAAAATGTTACGTGCATGAATGGACTGTAAGGAAAGGATTCGATCCGCAATATTACATAAAAAGAAACATATTTCAAAGTGATATATGAAAAAAAACTATTTAATAAAACAATATTGTTACATTTATTTATTACTAGAACGAATTAGCCGGCGTTGCCCGGTTCCATGAAATGAAATTGAAAATGTTTTTTGTCAGAATGTGAAGATTTAAATAATCCCCCCCCCACACACACACACACACACCTCCTCGTCCAGGCAAGACCATTCCTCCAAAAGTCTGTTTTACAGCCGTTTAAAATCTTAAAATTCAACATTCAACCTCTGACTTTAGAATTTATTATCGTAGAAACGTGACTTTTTTTTCCAGGGAATGCTTATAATACGGTTCAAAATTCAAATATCTATCTGTGGGGAACTAGTATGATAGTATGATCATTGATAACTGTATGTTGTCTATATTCTGATACGCGAAAAATAAAGAAAGAAGAAAGTGTGAAAGTGGCTCGTACAAGCGCTGACAGCTATAATTTTTTTTCATATTCAAGCATATACAAATAAGTAACAAAAAATGAGAAAGTGGTTCATATGAGCGCTAACAGCTATAATTTTTTTTTACTTGTATATTCGAGCATATACAAGTAAAGGAAGCGAGAAAGTGGTTCGTACGATCGCTTATAGATGGGTTTCATTAGTATTCGAACACTCACAAGTAAAGAAAGTGAGAAAGGGGTTCGTATCATAGCAAATAAAGAAGTTTTGTTCATGTTCGAATATGCGCAAATAAAGGAAGTGAGAAAGTGAGTGGTTCGCATTCCCTTTCTATTTCGTATGCACTTTAGAAACAAAGATTAATTAGATGCGTCTAAAGTGCTTTGGTGAACCATAGTCTTTTAACTTTTCCCGTTCTACGCGCAGGAGCACTCTGGTTCAGAGATTCAGAGGAAAATTTCCAAGTCCTTTAACATTGTGGATACATTCCTCTCCCCAGACTCTTGTTTATAATACGGATTCAGCATATAATTCCAGAAGGGGAGATAGGTGCTTTACTGAGGATTTTCATTTTCGGTAATTTCTAGATTCCGTTTCAAAAAGTTTCACTGCCTTAAAACATCTATTTCTTATTACCGGCTATAGATAGAACTTAAGTGATGACTGATATGGTTTCAGCATTAAGTTTTTGAGGGGGGGGGGGGGGGGGGTTAGAGGATTCACTGAGGGTTTCATCTTCCGTTTTTTTCTACTTCCGATTAAAAATGTTATTAAAACATCTTTTTTTTTGTTTGTTTGTTCAGAATTGAATAGATCATAGATGATGATTTACATGGATTCAAAATTAATATCTAATGGGCGTAGGGGTTTCACTAAAGATTTCCACTTCCAGTTCTAAATATATCAGTTCCGATTAAAAATTTACATATTCCTTGCAATATTTTTTTCTCAGGATTGGGAGTAGATATAGCTGAAATGATGAGTTGATGACTGATATGATTTCAACATCAAATTTTGAAGAGGGTTAAGGATTCACTAAGTATTTCCATTCCAATGTTAGGAGATGTCACTTCCGTTTTCTCCCAAAGTCCGCATGACTCTACGAAATAAGTGTGAAAAAGAGAATAAAAAACCTTAAAAAAAGTTCCGACGAAAATTAAGTGTGCACTCCACTTGAAAGCCCGTTTATAACTTTCCTATTATATTAATGAACTTAACTGAACTACTGTGTATCCTGTCTAGTTCAGTTACCTAATCGTATTCCATATTTACTGTGCAATTGCTAATGCTACCTAAAAACCACATAAATTATCTTCCGCACATAAATCCTGTAGAACATAGTATGTGTACATCGAAAATATATTTCAAATTATTCTACATGCATAAAGACTGCGCCGGGTTTATGTACAATACGAACAGGTCATTTAATCTGTTAATACATTAGTAGAAGGGTCACTTAATCCAACTATTATGTCATCTAGCTGGTTCAGTTACCTAATGGTATGCAATATTAACTGAGAAATTGAAAATACTATCTAATAACAACCTAAAATATAGATGTATTTTGCACATAAAAGCTGTAGAACATGCATGTCTAAGATACTGCCAGCGGACCATGAGCGACCACCGGGGCATTTAGATTCGGCCCGTGGCCTGAATTAGTAATCCTCGAATTTTATGAATAGTTTTTCTATTACATTAAGCACATTGCAGACACTTATTGAACACCCTCCTATCTCTATCACAAGAACGTATTCTTTAGAAATTGAGTAAGTCTATAAAAATATTATAATACACTATATAGTATACCTGCTTTGATAGTTTGACGTAAGAATCTTGCCCTGCGATTGTTACTTTCCTTATATACATAATGTATAAGGAAAGTATTGTGACGGGGTCGAAAATTCGAATTCGAGTTTTCGACGGGAGAGCACGTTTCAAGCTTCCCTGATCACGAATCGAGCATTTTTGAAGTGATGTCTGTGTGTGTGTGTGTGTGTGTGTGTGTGTGTGTGTGTGTGTGTGTGTGTGTGTGTATGTGTGTGTGTGCGTGCGTGTGTGTGTGTGAAAGTATATGTGTGCATGTGTGTGTGTGTCAGTGATAACTGACGAACGAATGAACCGATTCTAATGAAATTTGGTACAAAAATTACAATCCGTAAACACTGGAAGCCTATTGTTTTTATACGCAAACGAATGTCTAGAATCCCCCTAAATTTTCGAATGAAATTTTGATAAAATCGTCAAAAAATCAAAACCTCTAATAAAGTTACGCAAGTAGACATTAATTAAGTAGTTTTTATTTGAAAACGATTGACATAAACTTTAGAATGCTAGCTTGAACCGTTCTCGAGATATTGCACATTTTTCAAGTAAATTTATTAAAATATCCCATAAATTAAAAAAATATATATTTCCTATTGAGAAACATGTTCACTTTTCATATGTAATACTATGCGATATATTTATGGCATCATTCTCTTGGATCTCTCTCTAGCTGGTTCCATTCATGAAAAAGATACTTTGAGTAATATATTTGTATTTGAACGCCAATAGTCATTTATCTACTTTAAGAATAACTTATTTCTCCGTCCATAACGCTTGGCGTGATTTTGGCGACGAATTTGGTGGGCTGTCGCCAACTTGGCGACTTTCTTCAATGTTACTAAATTAACGAAAAAACCGCAAAATGGATAAAAATGACGCTAAATCAATGAAAATGACAACTCATTGACGAAAATTCAATATCTTGGAAAGAATATAAATATCTACTATAATAATATTCTATTTTTTTTTTACTGTAAAAGTAGTAAATTCATTGCATTATATAAGGAAAGTCATGTGATGCCCACATCAGATTTTTTGAATTACGGGAACATATTGTCACTTTTATGCATCAAAAGGGGAAACCGATGTTTGACAACGAGGAGTGATGGCTCGATTGTGCAATTTTGGTGGTTATGATGGAACATTTCAATAACTTGAACGTTAAACTTCAAGGAAAAAATTTAATCCTCACGCAAATGTACTCACATGTACAAACTTTCATAATGAATTTAAAGTTGTGGAGGTCTCAACTGCGAGAGCAAAAACTTGAGCAGCATGTTGTACGTACGATGCAAATAAACTAACAAAATTTTCAGAGCTTTTGCTTAAACTTATTGATGAATTTGATAGGCGTTTAGCAGATTTTCTTGAGCTCTATACGAATTTCCTCTATTTAACAACACATTTACGTTCGAGGTTATATAGGCACCAACTAACATTCAAATGGAATTAATCGATTTGAAAATGTGATGCTATTTTAAAAGAAAATTCAATAAAGTTGATAGTTTAACTTCTTATACAAAATATTTTAAAAGTCCAACTATCTCAACATAAAGAACCATGCTGCTCGTATTTTAAATATTTTCGGAAGTTCATATTCATATGAACAACTGTTCTTAACAATTAAAATTAAGAAATCTCAACATCGTTCAAGACTTACAGATGAGTTAATGCACAATTCACAATTCTTCAGTGAATTCACAAAATCCGCACAACTGCTTTGATTGCAAACATCGATGACATAATTGAAGCTGAAAATATGTCGAGTATCTGGATCTTGTAAATAATTCGTTGTCTTTTAACCGTTATGACCAATTTTATTTTGATGTATACTTTAAATTTAAATAAAATACTTTTTACATAAAATTAATGTTTAATTGAATCCCGGTAGCTGATATACCTTGAAAAATAATTGGCACTTCACAAGATTAAGTTTGAATATGTATGGGTCGTTTAATCTGCTAATAATCTGATGGAATTGTCACTTAATTGTGTCGTTATTGTATCATTTAGCCATTTAGTCACTATTGTGTCATTTAGCCATTTAGTCACTATGGTGTCATTTTGCTGGTTGGTTCAATTGCCTCTAATGCAATGTTATGTAATATTAACTAAGAAACTGCTAATGCTATCTGATAACTAGTTAATACATATTTGAATTCTGCTCAAGAAACCTATAGAACATACGTGTAAATTTAATATATTTCAAATTATTCATCTGTGTATGTATAAAGACAGAACTATGCCCGGTTTATGTTTAATATGTATAAGCCATTTAATATGTTATTATTATATTAATAGAATATCCACTTAATCCTACCGGTGTGACATTTAGCTGATAAGCTCATTCAATCTGTTAATATGTTAATGGAATTGTCACTGATCCAACTATTGTGCAATCTAGCTGGTTCAATTGTCTAATGTCATGATATTAACCGATAAACTACAAACTCTATCTGATAACAAGTTAATACATAGTTGAATTCTGCTTATAAAACCTGTAGAACATGTGAGTAAATGTAATATATTTCATATTATTCATCACGGCAAACATAAAGACAAAACTCTGCCCGGTTCATGTTTAATAGGTATAAGCCATTTAATCTGTTAATATTATATTAATAGAATACCCACTTAATCCAACCGGTGTGACATTTAGCTGATAATTTACCTACTGTTATCCAATATTAACTGGAAATATTTTTCTCTTTCTATCTAATAATATAAATTGTTAATATGTAATTGAATTCTGTTCTTAAAAAACATGCAAAACACATGTGTAAACTGAAAATATTTCAAATTATTTAACAATGCATGCATAAAGATAAAATTCTGCCCGATGTAGGTTCAATATATATAGATCATTTAAGCCGTTAATATATTAATGATCACTTAATCAAACTATCAATATTGCCTCTAGCTGGTAAAATTATCGAATATTGTCCAACATTATTTAACTACTTGTTAATGCTATCCAATAACAACGCCTAATATAATTGTATTTCTTCATATAGAACCTATAAAACGTATACAAATTGAGAACATTTCAAAACAATTATTGAACATTGAGAATATTTCAATTTCTCGATCCATTTTTATGAGAGTGTTATTGAAGATTTTCAAAAGAAATACATTAAAATAATTAGCGTGTAATGATAGATAACATTTATTTTTGTTTTGACACATAATGAACTGTTTGATTTATGGGAAACTGTGAAATAGTTTTTGTTATCAAAAAATTGAAAAGCTATAGTTATAATTTGGAACCAAAAAATAAAAGAAGTTGTTGTACAAAGTTTTGAAAAATGTATGTTAATAAGAAATTCTCAAAAAAGGTTGCGTAAGTGTATTTGATGTGTTTTATATAATGCTTTAACTGTAATGGGGGAAGGATGAATTATAATAGTTCTGCATTGTAATATAATTTATTTTTATTTTTAAATATTTTTAGCTAATATTAGGTGCATTGAAATGTGTTTCCTCGTGTGCCATAAATGGACTCAGTAACCAAATAAATGTATAAATTAAGTGCACAAATGGGAAACAACCCGCAACAGAAAACTTTACATGGGTTTTCTGCTTATTCATATTTAATCTACTTTCATATTTTAAAAATGCTAAGGCTTTTCTTATTTTATTTATTTATTTATTTTATTTTGTAATTAAAATATAATTTTTGTACATGTTTTTGATGTGTATTTGATAAAAATTATACGTGAAATTAACCTTCAGCTATGTAGTTAAAGTTTTAAAAAAGTTTGTACTAAGGACTGTTTAGATTTCCCCAATTTTTAATTATGCATGAGAGTAAAAGTTTTATATTAAATTTATTATCAGAATCGTCTAAATCTCTATTCACAGTTTTATGTGGTATATTCCAAAGAATATAAAAAGTATTGGAGCGAAAATATTAATCCTTTAAAATGTTGTAAGAATTGAAGAAAAATTAATTAAATCTCAATTAAATATATAGTTTAATAAGATTATTTTCAAATTTTCTTTATAATTTATTATGAAAATATAATACAGACATGACTTTCACCATAATGCTTAAAATAAAAAGAAATTCACTAAAAACTTCGAGAGCCAACGGCCGTACAGTGCTGAAAACACCGGTTCTCGTTAGATCACCGAAGTTAAGCAGCATCGGGCGCGGTTAGTACTTGGGTGGGTGACCACCTGGGAACACCGCGTGCTGTTGGCACATTTCGGCTGCGGTAGCCCTGTGGTTTGCGTGCTGGATTTGCACGCTGCCACAACTGCCGCCGTGTTCATGTGGAGTACGATCACGTTAAACATGTGAGTCCGTAAGTCCTTCCGAGAGGTTGGTGGTAGGGAAAGGAGGGTACGGTCCCTATGGATGCCTCCCCCACTGGATCTGGTCTAAATTGGGTGGCACTTCCCGGCCGTCCAAACAGTTACCTTACACCTTCCTGGTAGGTCGGACGGTCTGGGTCTCAACAACAAAAACAACTAAAAACTTCGTCAACCACAAGGTTTATTAAAAGTATCAAGGTTTATAGTAAGTTCGCAGACAAAGTTTATTAAAAAGTGTCAAGGTTTATCATAAGTTCGCATACGAGGTTGATTAAAAGTATCAAGGTTCATAGTAAGTTCGCATACAAGGTTGATTAAAAGTATCAAGGTTCATGGTAAGGTTGCATACGAGGTTGATTAAAAATATTAAGCTGTTTCGAAGCAACATCCTTCTTTGTCAGAATAAAAATGACAAGCACAAGTATACCAATACACTCTAGAAAGCGTCTTATGAGTTGTATCCGTCCGTCTTGTATTCGTTCAGGTAGCAGTCTGGGAGAATTTTTATATTTATATTATATACCATTCCAGTACTTTCCCTGTATAATTACACTATGGGAAAGTAAATTTGACAACATAAAAAAAAGATGCAACTATAAAAATATTCGCGAATTGTTTGCATTTTGCCTTTACAAACTGACAAAAACTGAAAAATGTACCTTAAATTATATACATATTTTATCTAACTTATCCCCCCTAACTAACTTATCCTTTTTCTGACAAAGCAACGCTCATGAAGCTGAAACCAAATTACAAATCAGATATCGATCTAAGAAACGGAAGCGAATGCTCATCACGTATTCAAGTTGCAAACCAGGGACAAGTACGAAGCAAGAAAAAAGATAAAATATAGAGCAAGTACAGGACACGAAAGAAAATTCCTAGTTTTACCCAATTTTCTGAATTGAGTTTTTTTTATCGAAAATTATATTATCTTCGTATAAGGTACAGTTTTGGAACACAAATTTATGTTTTCGAACATAAAAGGTGAAAAATATTAAAATGTTTGAGAAAATTGATGCAGCTGGTATCAATTTTATAAAAAAAGGCGTAAGAAGCCATATGGTTGAAAATTTCGTTATCTTAAGTTTCTGTTTGCGTTAGTTCTTATTATTTTAACTTTTAACTTACATTATATTAATTTCTAGCTTATATATTCTATATAATTTTAATATTTAATCTTAATAATCTTTCTTAATCTTAATAAGTTTTAACTTACATTTTATTAATGTTTAACTCTCTTAATCTTTAATCTTAGTAGTCTAGATCCTAAGTAATCTACTAATAATCCTTAATCTTAATCTAGACAATTTAACTTAATAAGAAGTAAACATTTTGTTGCAGCATGTAACTTTTCTTAGAGTTCAATAAATTTGCTTTTTATAACCGCTTAATTTCAAGCGGAAGATCAAGGTGTGGATCAAGGGGTGGAACAGCCTAGTGGTTAGGGAGCACGGATTGCACTTGGACGACTCGAGTTCGATTCCCGGCTCTGCCCAAACTGTCCCCCTTTTCACGCGAAGCACGGGCACGTTAAATATGTGGGTCCATAAGTCCTTCCAAGAGGTTAGTGGTAGGGGGCAAGGAGGGTACAGTCCCTGTTGAGGCCACCCCCACTGTGTTCCGGTCTAAATTGATAGATCAAATAGTCTGGGTTGAAGAAAAAGTGCAGGATCTATTAAAATTGCTATTCTCATTAAATCAATATATCGTTAAATTGAAATTTGACGATTCCGCTGGCGAAGATATTTGAAATTGCTATAAAATTAAAAAATATTTAACTTAATCCGAATTTGAATTAATTAAACATTTGGTGTTTCATGGATTGATATTTAGTGTTGTTGGCTGTTTTTGGCGTTGTATTCAATACTGTAACAATACATGTCATAAAACAGGAACAACATAAACTCTACTTTAATGAAATTATATACACGTACAGCAGTAGTACAGAACCATGACAATGTATTTCAGTTTCATGAATTGATATTTAGTGTTTGGGGCTGTTTTTGCAAACAACAGGAACAACATGGAAACAACAACAGGAACAACATGAACTCTGCGTTAATGAAAATAACAAACTGAAAAAAGCAAAAAAATATAATATGTGTATTTGTGGAACAGAGGGGGATGTTTTACCAAAAAAACACACCACGCTTAAATGTATCAGTAAACGCTCAAAAGATATTTGCTGAAAATTCGTTATTCGTCCTCCTCAATCATCAGACCTATATCTTCTTCTGATTTCATTTTATTCAGTTCAGGATACATTTGTATAGGGTTATTAACATTATAAATAGATGTGTTTGATAAAGTCAAAATCATCATCAAGTTGAACTCGCCAGTTAAACTCATTATCTAAAACGGTTCTAAATGAAAACAGACAGTCATTTATAAATATTATACTTTTAACCTTTTAAATATACATAACATTACTTTTGAAATCAATAAAAATTATGAATCTGATTGAATATAAAATTATATCTGTAAAATGAAAATGCTGCTCTCGTCATGGTACAAAAAAATCTGATGTGGGCAGCACATGAATTTCCTTATATAATGCAATGAATTTACTACTTTCACAGTAAAAAAAACTGATGTGGGCAACACATGATTTTCCTTATATAATGCAATGAATGTACTACTTTCACAGTAAAAAAAACTGATGTGCACAACACATGACTTTCCTTATATAATGCAATGAATGTACTACTTTTACAGTTAAAAAAAATCTGATGTGGGCAACACATGACTTTCCTTATATATTGTAATGAATTTACTACTTTTACAGTAAAAAAATAGGTTTTTCTTACAGTAGATACTAATATTCTTTCCAAGATATTGAATTTTCGACAATGAGTCGTCATTTTCATTGATTTAACTTCATTTTTATCCATTTGGCGAGATTTTCGTTAATTTGGCAACATTTCAAAAAGTCGCCAAGTTGGCGACATTCCGTCAAATTCGTCGCCAAAATCTCGCCAAGCGTTATGGACAAAGAAATAAGTTGTTCTTACAGCAGATAAATGACTATTGGCGTTCAAATACAAAAGTATTACTCAACGTATCTTTTTTTATGAATGGAACGAGCTAGATCCACGAGAATGATGTCACCCAATTTATCGAATGATATTACATATGAAAAGTGAACATGTTTCTCAATAGGATTTTTTTTTCTATTTTATAAGACTTTTTGATAATTTTTTTGAAAAATATGCAATATCTCGAGAACGGTTCATGATAGCGTTCTAAAATTTATGTCAATCGTTTTCTAATGAAAAATTACATAAGAAATGTCTATTTACGTAACTTTATTAGTGGTTTTGATTTTTTGACGATTTTTTCAAAATTTCATTCGAAAATTTAGGGGGGTTCTGAACATTCGATTGCGTATAAAAACAATAGACTTCCAGTGTTTACGAATTGTGATTTTTGTACCAAATTTGGTTCGAATCGGTCCATTCGTTCGTCAGTTATCGTCTCCACAGACCCACTGACATACACACACACATACTTTCACACACACACACACACACACACACACACACACACACATCACTTCAGAAATGTTTGATTCGTGATCAGAGATGCTTGAAACGTGCTCTCCCGTCGAAAACTCGAATTCGAATTTTCGACCCCGTCACAATACTTTCCTTATACATTATGTATATAAGGAAAGTAATAGCTCACCTATTTTTCCAGCAACACAATACTAAAGAATTGTGTTGCTGGAACGTGTGTTACACTATATCACAAGAGTCAAAATAACACCTCTAGAAATACCTCTGTTTATATGTCTGGTGTTTCAAATCTATAACAGACACCATCGTATATTCTAGTCATAGAAATTAGATCACCGATTTCGAGTTTAATGCAACTATAAACTTGCAAGTACAGAGTTGTTTGGTGGATTCGACTACAATGGGACTATGATAATATACTGTGAGAATATTTATAAGGGATGTCGGATTTGAACATGACGCGAATCATGTACTACGTAATGGCTCCACAAATAGTATTAATGTTGTCTGAAAGCGATTAGTCTTGTTTGAGAATGAATAGAATGAATCTCTGCTAATATGCTTGGAGGAAGTGTTATAGCTTAAACAGACATCAATATGATTGAAATTAAAAAGAGTCTTAAGAGAATATTTCTTCTGAATAATATGTGTGAGGTCTATATAGCCCTTGGTTACTATTTCCCTCAGTTTCGTAATTTATATTTGACTTTATATTAACAACTTCTGATTGGTTCGGTTATGTAGACCAATCGACGAGCCAAGTAACATTCTGCGGTCCTGCACAGCAATAGGGTACGTTTCGGATCGGGAGGAAGAGGGAAAATCCAGGAAGTCCATATATAAACTTTGTATATAAATGCATATTAGAAAAACATTTAAGAATATATTAGTTATATCCTGATCATTAATTATCATATCACGTATATTAAATTCTTATTTTCTCACACTATTGTATAGGGAAAATATTTTATTGAAAATTTTCTAATTCGATATTTTGGCAGATGAACACGTTTTACAGTGAAGTCCATATATGACAACCACTTACGGTACCTCAAGAAGATGATCTTATAGACAGGTGATCGCTAAATACAGGTATGCGTACAGGTAGCAGAACTTACAAGGAAGCATATGCTTAATGTTTCTTCATTTTCAAACAGCCACATCCCATGTAAATCCATAAAAATGCTTTAATTAATTTAACTTAAAGAGATGGTGGTTGAATGCAAATGGTTCTTAGACAGGTTTCACTTTATAGTAAATCAATATAATAGATAAAAATTCACTCAAACTGCTTTCTATAATAATTTCAAGTAAATCAACTGAAGTGTGGCGCAACTCGACTTTCTCATACCTGAATCTATTATTTAGTCACTTTTTTGTTTAAATTTGAATTTTTTTTTTTAAATCGGATTGTAGATCCAAATGATTGCAATTATAGCATGTTGTCATTCAGTTTAAAGGGCTTAAAAAAAATTTTCGATTGATACTATACTTGACAATATATCCTCTCGAGGTGGGGGATCTTACTCCCGAGAGGGCTAATGACGTCACTAGCAAAAAAAATTGTGTCGTGGCTATTTTTTCACAACAATAAATTAAATTATAAAGTATCGCGATCATTGATCCCTAAACAAACCCTTTTATGCATGGTTATATCAAATTTTGGCCTATGCTGCAAAAAATATATAATTTATAAAAATGTAAAATTTCAAATAAAGTTTAAAGTTTTCGCTCGAATTTCAAAAAAATCCTATCTAGTTCTAGATTTTTTGTTAACAAAACTGAATGTAAAGTTTCGTAAAAACCCATTAATATTTGTGGCAGCTATGGTGTACAAAAAAATCGACCACAGGCAGACCACAGCAGATGGACGGACAAACATCGATCCGAAAATAGTCAAAACTTATTCAGAAGGTCTTAAAATATAGATTGGCATCAAAATCTTGAAAATGGAAATGTTTGTAATATAGAGAAAGTATTGTTTTAACGCAGTATTTAGTAGAAAGTAAAAATACTTAGTAACAACACAAGTAGTTGATTAAAACCATTAACAGACTTTGAAAACAAAAATAAGCCTCATTCTTGCAGACGCCCTGTTGATTGTGCTGTGATTTATGTGTCTTATTTCATCCAAATAAGGTGCTTCTTTTACCTCAAGAAACCGGGTGATACTGTTACTCAAATAGTATGCCGTTTCTAACTATTTTTATTCCACGATATAATATATTTTATACCTTTGTTTATGTGAATATTATCTATTATCCTAAATCTATGTGTATCATAGTTTCTACTGAAATCATGGCTATCAGTTTAATCGGAATACGACTACGAATTTAATGAAATTGACCTCGCAACTACAGAGTTGTTTGGTACATTTGACTGAAACAGAATTTTGATGATGTATTGTGGGAATATATTTGGAGGGATGTTGGATTCGAATACAATGCGATGCACATTGTTCGTAGTTACGCAGATACAATTAATGTCATAACAAACCGATTCAGTCGATGTGATATATTATTTTTTAAAGTATGACCTTTGTTTATATGAAACGCGCCGATGTTTACATACTAGCAGATGTACCCGACATCGCTCGGGATTAAAAAGGTTAAAAATTATAAAAGCATTCTAAATCAAATCGCAATTTAAAAATTCTCTTTGATTCATAAAAAAAATAATTTTAAAATATCTAGTCTAGTGGAGATGAAATGCGTTTGCATTAATAACGTTTTGTAAAATAAAATTTCAATAATTAAAACAATAGGCTCCCGGTATTCATTACTTGTAATTTCTGTACCATATTTTGTTCAAATCGCCCCATTCCTTCGTAAGATATCGTATCCACACACACACACACACACACACGCACACACACACACACACGCACACACACACACACGCACACACACACGCACGCACACACACACGCACACTTCACCATAAAAGCGTCCGATTCGTATTCAGGGACGCTTAAAACGTGCTCCCTCGTCGAAAACTCGAATTCGAATTTTAGACCACGGCATAATACTTTCCTGATACATTATACTATGTATATAATGAAATAAAGAAAACAAAAAGTGACTACAAATTTAATTAAACTAGCCTCGAAACTCCAGCGTTGTTTGGTATATTCTATTATGACACTGTTTAGGTGATATAGTATTATAATATTTACAGGAATATTGGATTTGAATCCGAAGCTTTGCAGATTCCTGTTATATGAAGTGAAGTAGCCTTGTCTAAAAACAAACAGCAGTGATCTTCTAGCTGATCTGATGGGAGAAGGGGGGGGGGGGGGTATGCTTTTCGTTGGCAGAAATGCTACAAATTATTTAAAATATACAAACAGTCTACTGGCCAATTTAAAACCTAAATATATCGCCCACATTTATAGATCTCGCTCTTTAATTGCATATGAAATTTGAACGTAAAGTTCTAGCCCAGTTGAAAGCAATGATAATGCTTACATAAATATATGAACGATAGTTATAGAAGTGCTATACTAACGTATACGTATTCCTAAATCGCAATAATACCTTTTGGAGCATACACAAAACTCCACGCAGTATTCTCAAATCTACTACCAGCACGTTGCGAATGGAATAATTCCTCATTTCAGGCATAGAAATCGTAACACGACTATCATTTTAATGACACTAGCCTTACGCATATATACCGTTGTTTGGCAGATATGACTACAATGGCCGCTACAATAATATACTGTGAGAATATTCCCAGAGATGTCTGATTGGAATACAACGCAAAGTATAAATTAGCGGAGTCACAATTATTACTAATGCGATATGAGGTGCGATTACTTTTGTGTTTAGGAGTAAATAGAAATAATCCTAGTAAATTCGGCCGTAGTATGTTTAAACCGATATTTAAATTTGAGTCCCCAAATGGGTGACTCAAATTTAAGTAGTTTTAGTCGCAGATTTTTAGAGAAGAATATATAATAAAAGCGTAGTACTAAAATCTGATGTGAGAAGCACGTGACTTTCCCTACATGAATCAAGTACTTTACTTCTTTCAATACGAAATAATAGTGGACAAAACACGACACGATGGTTTTAACGTTGAAAAGTATACTGACGTTTGATGATTTTCTGGATGATAACATGTAAAATTCTTTTGAAGTACCAAATTAGCTTATATTTTACATTAACATGAACTGGAAATATTGCTAACATCTTCTAAGCAATGAACTCCATTATGTTAAAATATGTTAAGTAT
The DNA here is from genome assembly GCA_951213105.1 of Amaurobius ferox. Classification (NCBI taxonomy): domain Eukaryota; kingdom Metazoa; phylum Arthropoda; class Arachnida; order Araneae; family Amaurobiidae; genus Amaurobius; species Amaurobius ferox. The sequence goes on along the minus strand of OX578135.1, from coordinate 34,192,127 downwards.
AAATTTATCCAATTGGTGTCATTATCATACTTTTAGCTTCATTTTTGCCAATTTGAAGACACTTTCGTCAATTTGGATATACATTGAAAAAGCCGCCAAGTTGGGGATATTTCACAAAATTAGTCGCTTATGTCGCCAAATATTTTACCAAGTGTTACATAATTGGATGATACTTAATGGTATTCCTTTTTATGTATTTTTAGATACATTTATTTGAAAAACCTGCAACATCCCGAGAATGACTCAAACTAGAGTTCTAAAATTTGTGTCATTCGTTTCAGAATAAAAAAATACGTAAAAAGTGATTTTTTTATTCAACATTATTGTATGTCCAGATATCTTTTATGATTTATTTTAAATACATTCGAAAATTTGGAGGGCTTCTCAACGTTTGACCACGTTTGAAATTAATGGAATTCCAGTATCCACAGATCATAATAATCGTTCCAAATTACGTCCGGAACGTTTCATTTATTCGTGAGATATCGCGTTCACAGACTCACGAACACACACACACTGACATAACCTCAAAAACGTTCGATTAGAGTTCAGGGATACTTGAAACACGCTCTTCCGTCAAAAACGTCAACATACTTGTATTTTCCAAAGTCCCTAAGGTAACTCATTGCATCAGTTTGATGACATAGTATACATCAAATCTATAAATTATTTTACAATTATTCTCAAATCTATAATTATTCTCACCTCCTTAGTTGCCATCGAAATATAGGCTACGTTAATTATTTCATAGGTTTCGAAATATGAGATGCCATTGCAAAACATAAGCACGTTGGGAAGTTATAAAAGCATTTAAAATATTATAATCTACTTTCAAAACATAAAAGGAAGTAATAAACCAAAATAATAATATTACGGAAAGATGTTAAAGCTTTTTAAGATTTGGAATTCTTATATTGAAAAAAATACTTGTTATCCATACAAAAACAAAATCGTCTGCGAAAATCCAATACGAAATTCCAAATTCGTTTTGTTACTAGCAACTAACAACATATGCAACGTAAACACGTTGGGTCTTCAAAGAGAAATGTCTTTCTAAATTTCAAGTCGCGAGCGAAAAAGTTTGGGAATCCTTTGCCATAGATCAAGCTGAAAGTCCATGAAACTGTAGAGTTCATTTCAAACTTTAAAATGCTAGTCACAGATATTTATAAAATTGTGGGATTAATAAGAGAGAATCCAGAACAACAGTAACTGTCAGAATAATCCTATCATACTTCACAGTATGTTTATGGAATTATGTTGAATTTTGTTTCGGCCCCTTAGCATGCATGCAAAGTGAAATATCTCTCAAACGTAAAGAACACTTCAACTACTTTCTGGCGAATTTGCAAAATCTTCTTTAGCTGCTTCGTTGGCCCGATTTCGAAACAAATGCTCTAATCGGGAAGGATAAATTTCTCGTTACCTATATATAGAATATAAAAGCATTTAAAATATTATAATCTACCTTCAAAACATAAAGGAAGTAATAAACCAAAATAATAATATTACAGGAAGATATTAAGCCTTTTTGAGATTTGGAATCCTTATAGTGAAAAAAAATACTTGTTATCCATACAAAAACAAAATCGTCTGCGAAAATCCAATATGAAATTCCAAATTCGTTTTGCTACTAGCAACTAACAACATATGTAGGTGCTTTATTGTCATTAGCGGCACGAATATCTTTCTCCAAAAATAGTGGATCGCTCAGATGGCACAATTGGAACGACACGTAGGTAATAAAATGCGCCATATTGTTCTTAATCAGTGCTCATTAGAAGTCGTAGAGACAGAATTTATTCAGATAACATTGCTTTTACGAATGGTTATAGGCCGTACACGATTCAGACTAACAAATTAGGAACTTGTGTGGAAGAGGGTAGCATCACAATAGAAAAGTTGAGCAGAATATTGAGTGAAAGAAGGGATAAGTAAAGGTTGTTTAGGGGAAATCAATAACATAAAAAAAGTTATTTGTTGTGATCCGTAGTCAAGACAGCTAGTCTTAGTAATGGGTTCAAAAATTTGCAGAAAATATGTTCTGAGGTTCACTCACAAAAATTTGAGTTGTCATAATGAAGTTGAACAGTTTTTTGTTACATACCTTCACAGCAAAGATCGTCACATGTGTGACAGTGACGTTGTAGTCTCGTGACACCTGGGTCACAATGTGATATCATATTTGTGACTTCTATGCGACGTTACGTATTAGTAATTTTGTAACTTCATTGTGACTATATTCTGTGATGTTTCCACAATTTAATTATCACGTAACAATGTGACGACATTCCAATGGCAATTACAATGTGACGTCACAAACAAGTTAATATGCGACGTCACAAACGACCATGAAAATGACCAAAATGACTTCGCTGTGACCTCAATATGACATTGCCGAGAAATACTGCGACGTCCTGTGACGTCACAAAGTCACAATGTGACTTAAATCTTACTTCACTGTGAAAATAAATGCTGTTAGGGTATAGACTCTAAAATATGTCATCAAAATAATAACTACTTAACTAATCAATTTTAATAAATCAACTCTTTAGAATATTTCTGATATAAAGAATTGAGCATAAAATAAAAACAATAAAATATAATTTTAATAATACAAGTTGATTTAATAATGCAAATTTGGATCTACGTTTGCAAAGTCTGCAAAATATTCCATTTGTAAAATCTCTCATTTTCAACATAATTATTTCAAATCATTCATAAATAATCAGAAATTTTTTAATCAACCCAGAATAAGAAGCATTAGACATTTACTTAAACAAAAAATTTCCGAATTCAATATCTACTGCCTAAGACTATCGCAAAGTTGCAGAATCGTCTATTACCAACCACATACATAGCTTTTCCAATATCATTAGTAGAAACCATACCCAAAAATAGTAAAACGTTAGGATGAAGCAATCGGGAGGTAACACGCAGGCAATAAAATGTCCTATGTTAATCAGCGCTCATTAGACGTAGCGGAGACAGAATTTATTCAGATAACGTTATGGTTATGATCACATAAGGTCCAAACTGATGAATTAGGAGAGTGGGTTAAACATAAAAATGGGGGGAAATCAGAGGGGTGAGGTGGAGTAGAATGTTTAACAGGAATTTGAGTCATTTAATGAAAAGAACAAGCATAAAATATTATAGCAATAATCGCTGTTCTAATATAATTGAGTGTCATTATTTCTTATGTTAATCGGAGGTTCAAATCTTTTTAATAGTTACTAATAATCTGGTTTAATTAATTAATTCATTAAATATTTTGATTTAAGAAAGTGTCATTGGACATAGAATAAAATAGCAATGTAATATGGGTTAATTATGATATAAATTTGGAAATTTCGTAAATATCTTATTTTATATACATTCATTTTAAACCATTCCTATAGATTATAAAGATCTTGTAAGCCAACTAAATAGTTAAAAAAGAGCACTGGATATTTTACAAAATCGAAATCTTCCTAATTCAAAGTGCACTGCGAAAAACTAATACTACTCTTAACTGTACATTACAGGACATGCACACTTATATTCACAAAAATATTCGTACATTTTATAGAAGCTGCATATTGCGGATTCAAGAATGCTTTATTTAGAATCCCTTTGAATCTTGTGTTTTCAGTCAAGAATTTGTCACATTACCAAATATTCTGAACAGTTCTATACTCCGCAAGGCGCCATTTTTATGAAACAGGTCATTGTTTTTCTTCTCTGCCGGGATTCTTGTCAAACCTTGCAGTGGGCAAAAGTGATTGAGAAAAGTGATTTGTGGAAATGGATATAGAAATGTTGGATCAACCTGCTGAAAGACCGTACCAAAACACATAAGAACATCTAGACAAAATGCATCTCTTACCCTAGAGAATATATTTTCTAAGCAATGAATAAATTCTTTGGAAGCATGTTGTTCGCAAAATTTGTTCCAAAACGTGTAGGCAATGGACTTTAAACAGACAGGCCTAATATTTCCATCTCAATCTCCACAAACTACTCCTACTCAGACTGTAAAATTTGTCAAGGAGCTCTGCATAGCCAGAAATTACGACGATGCGTTACATAACAGTAGCAAGAGATGCGCTCTACAAAAGTGGTACCGGTTATCACGAGTGGCTACTCCTAGTAACTGGTAATAAAAATCATCGGATCAAGTCGTATATCGCTGAAGCAACCTATCTCTTGATCTGCCATATGTAAATGCGGTAAGGTTCCCGAATATTTTTTAGAGTATAGTATCTATTGTGCAAAGAACTACGCTGATGTTCAAGCCGAGGCTTGAACCGCGAATCTTCGTAGTGGTCAGCAGTTGCTCTCCTACTTGATCTATTGGGCTGAATTGAAATCTCTTGTCACCGAAAGCTCTGTAGTCTCCTTCCTCTAATGTCATATTAACGTGTGGCTTACAATCTAACTGACCACCGGTTTCTATTTTTACCTCAGATTAGCCTCCAGATGCTATTTTTATCCTCTACGCTAGCTTTTTGCGTGAACCCTTGGATCCCGATTCGAAATTGGCGCACAATATCCCAGACTCCACCGAATTTGCATTAGTCATGCACTTTCAGACCTTCAACATCTATGTAAAAAAATCTGATGTGAGAAGCACATGACTTTTCTTATACAATGCAAAGAATTTACATTATATAAGAAAAGTCAACAATGAAAAAGTGATGAAAATATGCTTTCAATTTTAAATCGGTGCTCAATCTTCCAGAGTCCACTGAATCCGTACTAGTCGTACAGGGGTCAATTTCAGACCTCCGACATCTTTCCACTAAACTATAGGGTTGCTTTATTCAGGCGCCATTGTAAAGAGCATCGCTGCCTCAACGAGGAATCGAACCCTAGATCTCCGAACTGGCCAGCCGACACTCTACCGTTGAGCTACTAGGACGAAATTGCAAGCTCTAATCATCGAAGTGAACTCTACAACATACTTCACAATAGTTAATACTTTTTATCTGATTTTTTGATAAATTTATTTGACAAATGTGCAATATCTCAAAAACGGTCCATGCTAGCCTTCTAAAGTTTGTGTCACTCGGTTTCTAATAAAAAATTACATAAAAAATGACTATTTACGTAACTTTATTGAAAGTTTTGATTTTGTGATGATTTTTTCAAAATTTAATTTCAATATTTTGGGAGTTCTGAACATTTGATAGCGTTTAAAAACAATAAGCTTCAGTATTCATGAATTGTGATTTATGTACCAAATTTCGTTCGAATCACTTCGCTCGTGAGACATCGTCTCCACAGACTCACTGACGCACACACACGCACTCATACACACAGACATCACCTCAAAAACGTTCGATTCGTGTTCATGGATGCTTGAAACGTGCTCTCCCCTCGAAAACTCTAATTCGAATTTTCGACCCCGTCACAATACTTTCCTTATACATTATACTGTGTATATAAGGAAAGTAAAAATAGATCTAACTCTTTTGAATACGGAGAACTAACATTTGATACAATTTTTATTCTCAGATTTGAAATTAACAATCAATCTTCTCCGATCCAGAAGCATACAATATTCGCGTTTGTTACTCGTAGCCCTAAATCATTTCAAATACAAGGAGAATGTGTTTACTCTAGCCGTTGTAAGATTTCAAACGAGTAACTTAGAAGAATTCAACTTATGACGTTATTCCCTGAAAGGGATTTCATGTTGCTCAGATGGGAAACTGCCTGTAAATTACTTGGATATGTTCCAAAGGATTGTGTTTCTAGCTTTGTGTGAAATAAAGAGAAACTTCAACAAAACCCCTTTAGTTACTGAAAAAATTGACATCGCTTCAAAGTACCTAGAAGAAAATCCGAATGTGAGCATTATATGGCTTTATATATACAGTCTCAAATACTACAGTTTTTTGCTTGTAGTGTTGTTTTTTTTTACTTTTTATAAGAAAATAATTAGAATTGAATCGGAAATTGCAGTTTTTAACACTTCACAACGAAGTTGAAAAGTGTTTATAACTTTGCTCATTCTGTCTGTCTGTCTGTCTGTCAGTCCGCTAGCACGATAACTGCCGTAAAAATGACTTAATCAAAAGGAAATTTTAATATGTTGTTCAGACGGTCTTTAGGACCTATGGGAATATACATGAATAATATCACCCAATTAGTTTTGGATTTAACCCGGGTTGAAAAAATGAAATACATTGAACCCTATGGGACCTAATTTTTCAAACATTTTTTAAGCGGATTTAAAATTTCCCAAATTGCTTCGAAAGTTTTAGGAAATATTCAAATTATCCCATAAAATATATAAAATAAATTTCAGCAAAATATATTCAGTAGTTTTTCACATAAAAATTAAAATAATAATTACACCACTTATAAGACGCGATCACGTGACCATGATATGAAAAGATCATGTGACCCACTTCAAAATAAAATATGGCATCCATCGTGTCTCAAAATCGTGATTTTTAAAGTACTTTTTAATTCATATTGAGTGTTGTATCCGTCCTAAAACCACTTTATTTTTGCTTAAATTCTGTGCATCTACATACTGAAACAACGCAATGACAATATATTTGAGTTTAAATGTTCATCCAAATTTGATTATTTCTACAACGAAGCCTATTTTTCACTCATGTAAAATGTAAACAGCAAAATCTGTAGGATGAGTTGTAAAAGAATTGCTGTATTTTTTTAACGCAAAAATATTTAGCTCATGGAGTCTGCATAGCTGATATGAATGAAATATTCATTGATTTTACAGAGAGAAGGACTATTTTTTCAATGAAGTTTTAAGCATAGAGTTTAATTACTTGTAGCTCCATGGTCTTAAGTTTTTAAATAAAATAAATTATTTTAGTACTGTGATGAATAAAATGAATGGGAAAATGTTATGAAAGAAATGCTGCTTTTATAGGGAGAGCCAGGCGTGTTATTTTTTCTATGGCGTCATTTGAATGAATGTCAGTTGTTTCCGATGAAGTTTTCAAATATAATAAATTATTATAGTATTATGATGATTTTAAAAATATTACTGAGAAATGTATCGCATTTTAGAGATGTTTAAACCAGGCAATTTATATTTCAATGCCGTCATTTGAAGTTAATTTTTTTCGAAGAAAGTTTAAATTTTCAAATATAATAAATTGATGTTGTATTGTGATAAAATTTAAAATATTACTTAGGAATGTATTGCATGTTAGAGATGTTTAAATGAAATTGCATTGAAGTTGGAAAGTGTTTCATAATCAATGCTTTATGCATGATTGATCTTTTTTGTTAATTCATTTAGACGTTTGGGTACTCTAGAACATAACATATTTTTGGCTTGATATATCTGCGTGTTTATCTGATGTCTGTGCAATGTATTTATCCCCTCTAACTCACGTTACATTGATATGTTCAAAAGAATTTTATTTCGAACTTTGTGAAATAAAGAGAAACTTTAACAAAACCCCTTTAATTACTGAAAAACTTTTTAACACTTCAAAGCACCTCTAAGAAAAACCGAATGGGAGCAGTGCATGACTTTATCTACAGTCTCAAATTTGTGTTTATATGTTGTTTTTTGCACGTAGTAATTTTTTTTTGTAAAAAAATAATTAGAATAGGATCGAAAATTGTAATTTTCAATTCATTTACACTTTTTGGAACTCTAAAACATGAATAAAATATTTTAGCTAAACCAGCGCGTGTTTATTTGTATGTCTGTGCAATGTATTTATCTACTCTAACTCAAAAACTAGTTATTGAAATTCCATGAAATTTGATAATTAAGTCACTTATAGATTACACATTTTCTGTTCAGGTTTTGCAGCATCTGATAAAACCAGAACTGACCTTTGTTTCTCGAAAAAGCACACAAAAGTCAACAAAGAATAAAATCCTACATAATGAAAGATATTTCTCTGTCTGTCTCGTCTGTAGCGAAAAATTTATGCTTCTGACAGTCAAGAAACTCAGTACTGGGTTAGCTAAACTCCCGATACAACATACCTCGGCGAGTGTTTTTTTTGTTGTTGTTGTTGTTGTTGTTGTTGTTATAAATTAAAAATATTTTTTAGTTATTATACGTTGAAGCACGATTTTGAGCGGTATTCACACAATTCGGTTTCTTAGTGATCAAAACTATAATCACAGATTTTCCATCTGGACATCATCGTAAAGATTGAAGAACATTATTTCTAACGATGTTTAAGCCTAAGGCTCTTATATATACTATATATATTCAGGAGTATTATATATACTATATTTCTCTTATATATATTTAGGAGTTTTATATATGTTTCTACTATATATATTTAGGCGTCTTATTTTAACCGAATCCGTACAGCAATCCCTTCATATTTATTTTCAAATACATCAAAATATGCATTAAGTTACCTAATTCCTAGTTCCTTGCATCCAAAAATGGAATACTAGGACCAATTTATACTTTTGCAATAAATATGGGCTTTTATCTTTTCATTCTAACAAATATAAATAAAATAATTATTATATTTTGATAACCAAATGTTTGTTCTTATTTTCCGAAATATCATTTTTCAGAAATTCAGTGCATTTCCATGGATTTATTGCGAATTTTGACCTCCCAAATTTCCCCATTGACAACTGCACTTGTAACGCTGGCCATATTTCCAGTTTTTAAGGTCAGGGATTGTAAGATATTAAAAGAAAAACTCTTCTATAGAAATACAGTGGCTCCCAAAAGTGTTCGTACAATTTAAAAATTTGTAGAAAAAGCGCTGTCGCCAGGAATTGAATTCGAATATAAAGTTCAATATTTTTTCATACCGTCTCCATGTGATTCTAAATAAAATCTAATACTTTGTTTTTAAATATTAACTCATTTTTAACACTTTACAACAAAGTTGAAAAGTGTTTATGACTTTGTTCATTCTGTCTGTCTGTCTGCCTGTCTGTCTGTCTATCTGTCTGTCTGTCTGTCTGTCTGTCTGTTTGTCTGTCTGTCAGTTAGCACGATAACTGCCGTAAAAGTGACTTAATCAAAATGAAATTTTAGTATGTTGTTCAGACGGTCTGTAGGACCTATGGGAATATAAATGTATAATATCACCCAATTAGTTTTGGATTGAACCCGGGTTGAAAAAATGAAATACATTGAGCCCTATGGGCCCTAATTTTTCAAACATTTTTTAAGCGGATTTAAAATTCACAAATTACTCCGAAAATTTTAGGTAATAGTCAAATTGTTCCATAAAATTTATAAAAAAAATTTCAGCGAAATATATTCAGTAGTTTTTTAAATAAAAATTAAAATAATAATTACACATCTTATATGAAACGATCACGTGACCATGATATGACACGATCACATGACCCACTTCAAAATGATATATGGCATCCATCTTGTTTCAAAATCGCGATTTTTTAAAGTTCTTTTTAATTCATATTGAGTGTTGTAGCCGTCCTAAAACTACTTTATTTTTGCTTAAATTCTGTGCATCTACATACTAAAACAACACAATGACAATATATTTGAGTTTAAATTCTCATTCAAATTTGATTATTTCTACAACTAAGCCTATTTTTCACCTATGTAAAATGTAAACAGCAAAATATGTAGAATGAGTTGTATTAGAATTACTGTATTTCTTTAGCACAAAATAATTCAGTCCATGGAGTCTGCATGGCTGATATGAATGAAATATTAATTGATTTTATAAACAGAAGGACGATTTTTTTCGATGATGCTTTAAGCATAGAGTTTATGAATTGTAGCTCCATGGTCTTAATTTTTAAATAAAATAAATTATTATAGTATTGTGATGAATGAAATGAATGAAATCCTGCTTTTATAGAGAGATCCAGGCGTGTTATTTTTTCTATGACGTCATTTGAATTTATTTCAGTTGTTTTTGACGAAGTTTTCAAATATAATAAATTATCGTAGTATTATGATAGTTTTAAAAATATTACCGTGGAATGTATTGCATTTTAGAGATATTTAAACCAGGCAATTTATATTTCAATGCCGTCATTTGAATGAAGTTCATTTTCTTCAATGAAGGTTTAAGTTTTCAAATATAATAAATCAATGTAGTATTGGGATAAGTTTTAAAATATTACCGAGGAATGTATTGCATTTTCGACTTTTTTAAATAAAATTGCATTGAAGTTGGAAAGTGTTTCATAATCAATGCTTTAAGCATGATTGATCTTTCTTGTTTTTTTATAAAAATGAAAATGCAAGGAGGCAGAGAAAGAACACGTCACAAAAGTGATCGTACACCGAAACATTTTCGGATAAGTTCATAAATAAAATTATCCTTTACCGCTTGTTGTAAAGTCATAAACACTTTACAACAAAGTTGAAAAGTTATATATAACTTTGTTCATTATGTCTGCCTGTCTGTCTGTCCGTTAGCAGGATAACTGCCGTAAAAATGACTTAATCAAAATGAAATTTTAGTATGTTATTCAGACGGTCTGTAGGACCTATGGGAATATAAATGAATAATATCACCCAATTAGTTTTGGATTGAAACCGGGTTGAAAAAATGAAATACATTGAGCCCTATGGGACCTAATTTTTCAAACATTTTTAAGCGGATTTAAAATTCACAAATTGATTCGAAAATTTTAGGTAATACTCAAATTGTTCCATAAAATATATAAAAGAAAAATTCAAAGAAATATATTCAGTAGTTTTTTAAATAAAAAATAAAATAATAATTACACCTCTTATATGAAACGATCACGTGACCATGACATGAAAAGATCACATGACCCACTTCAAAATCATATATGGCATCCATCTTGTTTCAAAATCGTGATTTTTTTATGTTCTTTTTAATTCATATTGAGTGTTGTATCCGTCCTAAAACTACTTTATTTTTGCTTAATGTCTGTGCATCTACATACTGAAACAACGCAAATGCAATATATTTGAGTTTAAATGATTATCCAAATTTGATTATTTCTACAACGAAGCCTATTGTTCACTTATGTAAAATGTAAACAGCAAAATATGTAGAATGAGTTGTATTAGAATTGCTGTATTTCTTTAAAAAATAATTTAGCCCATGGAGTCTGCATGGCTGATATGAATGAAATATTAATTGATTTTATAAAGAGCAGGACGATTTTTTTCGATGAAGTTTTAAGCTTAGAGTTTAATTACTTGTAGCTTAATGGTCTTAATTATTAAATAAAATAAATTATTATAATATTGTGATGAATGAAATGAATGGGAGAAAGTTATGAATGAAATGCTGTTTTTATAGAGAGATCCAGGCGTGTTATTTTTTCTATGACGTCATTTGAATTAATTTCAGTTGTTTTCAAATATAATAAATTATCCTATAATTCTGATAGTTTTAAAAATATTACCATGGAATATATCGCATTTTAGAGGTATTTAAACCAGGCAATTTATATTTCAATGCCGTCATTTGAATGAAGTTCATTTTTTTCAATGAAGGTTTAAGTTTTCAAATATAATAAATTAATGTAGCATTCTGATAAGTTTTAAAATATTACCGAGGAATGTATTGCATTTTCGACTTTTTTAAATAAAATTGCATTGAAGTTGGAAAGTGTTTCATAATCAATGCTTTAAACATGATTGATCTTTCTTGTTCTATTTTTGCATTGTGGTGACATTTAAGAAAGCGTTTGTCTATAATCGTTGCTTGCTTACCTCGTAATATTTAGTATTATTTAAAAATGACTCGTAGTCGTAAGGAAACAACGAACAGCATTCAAGAATTGATTATTTTTCATCATAGTAGTGGTACGTCAGTTCATAATATCACTAAATTGGTAAATTTATCCTATTCTATGGTGCAGTATCTGATAAAACGCTTTAAAGAAGAAAATCGGATCAAAAGCAAGGTAAGAAAAGGTCGTCCGGCAGAGTTAACTCAACGTTATCAGAGATTTATAGTTAGAAAATATGTGAAAAATCCACGTTTGAGTGTTGTAAAAATTTCTACAGAATTTATTAAAAAATTTTCTACTTCAATTTCACCTGAAACTGTTCGACGAGTGCTCAGATCAGCGGGATTACATAGGCGTTGTGCCCAAAGAAAGTTTTTTGTGAAATGTGAAAAATAGAAAGCTTAGGCTTTCCTTCGCAAAATCAATGATAAATATGCCCGAAATGTATTGGAATCATGTTTTATTCGCAGATGAAAGCTAATGTAAGATTTTTGGTTCCAATGGGCGTATAATTGTATGAAAAAGACACAAGAATGATCAATCATGCTTGAAGCATTGATTATGAAACACTTTACAACTTCAATGCAATTTTATTTAAACATGTCTAAAATGCAATACATTCCTCGGTAATATTTTAAAACTTATCACAATACTACATTAATTTATTATATTTGAAAACTTAAACCTTCAACCAAAAAAATGAACTTCATTCAAATGATGGCATTGAAATATAAATTGCCTAGTTTAAACATCTCTAAAATGTGATACCTTCCTCGGTAATAATTTTAGAATTATCATAATACTACGATAATTTTTTATATTTGAAAACTTCATCGAAAACAACTGAAATTCATTCAAATGACGTGATAGAAAAAATAACACGCCTGGCTCTCTCTATAAAAGCAACATTTCATTCATAAATAATTTCCAATTCATGTCATTCATCACAATTACTATAATAATTTATTTTATTTAAAAATTAAGACCATGGATCTATAAGTAATTAAACTCTATGCGTAAAACTTTATCGAAAAAAATCGTCCTTCTCTTTGTAAAATCAATGAATATTTCATTCATATCAGCTATGCAGACTCCATGAACTAAATGATTTTGTGTTAAAGAAATACAGCAATTCTAATACAACTCATTCTACATATTTTGCTGTTTATATTTTACATAGGTGAAAAATAAGCTTCGTTGTAGAAATAATGAAATTTGGATGAGCATTTAAACTCAAATATATTGTAATTACGTTGTTTCAGTATGTAGATGCACAGAATTTAAGCAAAAATAAAGTGGTTTTAGGACGGATACAGCACTCAATATGAATTAAAAAGTACTTTAAAAATCACGATTTTGAGACAAGATGGATGCCATATATCATTTAGAAATGGGTCACGTGTTATTTTCATATCATGGTCACGTGATCGCTTCATATAAGAAGTGTTATTATTATTTTAATTTTTATATAAAAAGTACTGAATATATTTAGCTGAATTTTTTTTATATATTTTATGGAACAATTTGAATATTACCTAAAATTTTCGAAGCAATTTGTGAATTTGAAATCCGCTTAAAAAATGTTTGAAAAATTAGGTCCCATAGGGCTCAATGTATTTCATTTTTTCAACCCGGGTTCAATTCAAAACTAATTGGGTGATATTATTCATTTATATTCCCGTAGGTCCTACAAACCGTCTGAACAAAATACTAAAATTTCATTTTGATTAAGTCATTTTTATGGCAGTTATCGTGCTAACGGACAGATAGACAGACAGACAGACAGACAGACAGACAGAATGAACAAAGTGATAAACACTTTTCAACTTTGTTGTAAAATGTTAAAAATGAGGAACTTAATCCCAAGAACTGAGTTCGAACAGTAAAGCATAGCGATGGAGGTGTCTTTGTATAGGGGTGCATATCAGCATCAGGACTAAGTAATTTGGTATTTATTGACAACATAATGAATCATGCTCTTTATTAATTAACACTTTACAACAAAGTTGAAAAGTGTTTATGACTTTGTTCATTCTGTCTGTCTGTCTGTCTGTCCGTTAGCACGATAACTGCCGTGAAAATGACTTAATCAAAATGAAATTTTAGTATGTTATTCAGACGGTCTGTAGGACCTATGGGAATATAAATGAATAATATCACCCAATTAGTTTTGGATTGAACCCGGATTGAAAAAATGAAATACATTGAGCCCTATGGGACCTAATTTTTCAAACATTTTTAAGCGGATTTAAAATTCACAAATTGATTTGAAAATTTTAGGTAATATTCAAATTGTTCCATAAAATATATAAAAAAAAATTCAGCGAAATATATTCAGTAGTTTTTTAAATAAAAATTAAAATAATAATTACACCTCTAATATGAAACGATCACGTGACCATGAAATGAAAAGATCACATGACCCACTTCAAAATGATATATGGCATCCATTTTGTTTCAAAATCATGATTTTTTAAGTTCATTTTAATTCATATTGAGTGTTGTATTCGCCCTAAAACTACTTTATTTTTGCTTAAATTCTGTGCATCTACATACTGAAACAACGCAAATACAATATATTTGAGTTTAAATGATTATCCAAATTTGATTATTTCTACAACAAAGCCTATTTTTCACTTATGTAAATGTGTGTAGTATGTAGTGTGTGTACTTATGTTATGTAGTATTGTGATGAATGAAATGAATGGGAGAAAGTTATGAATGAAATGCTGTTTTTATAAAGAGATCCAGACGTGTTATTTTTTCTATGACGTCATTTGAATTAATTTCAGTTGTTTTCGATGAAATTTTCAAATGTAATAAATTATCGTAGTATTATGATAGTTTTAAAAATATTACCGTGGAATGTAACTCATTTTAGAGATATTTAACCCAGGCAATTTATATTTCAATGCTGGCATTTTAATGAAGTTTATTTTTTTCAATGAAGGTTATCGTAGTATTATGATAGTTTTAAAAATATTACTGTGGAATGTAACTCATTTTAGAGATATTTAACCCAGGCAATTTATATTTCAATGCCGTCATTTGAATAAAGTTGATTTTTTTCAATGAAGGTTATCGTAGTATTATGATAGTTTTAAAAATATTACCATGGAATGTAACTCATTTTAAAGATATTTAACCCAGGCAATTTATATTTCAATGCCGTCATTTGAATGAAGTTCATTTTTTTCAATGAAGGTTATCGTAGTATTATGATAGTTTTAAAAATATTACCGTGGAATGTAACTCATTTTAGAGATATTTAACCCAGGCAATTTATATTTCAATGCCGTCATTTGAATGAAGTTCATTTTTTTCAATGAAGGTTTAAGTTTTTAAATATAATAAATTAATGTAGTATTGTGATAAGTTTTAAAATATTACCGAGGAATGTATTGCATTTTAGACTTTTTTAAATATAATTGCATTGAAGTTGGAGAGTGTTTCATAATCAATGCTTTAAGCATGATTGATCTTTCTTGTGCAATATAAATTTGAATAAGATTGAATTTTTGAACTATTTGAAAACAGTAATGCAATAACTTTTATAGAATACAATGCGTAAAAATATAGAATAGTTTTTCTCGGAGAGACTTGAAATTTCTTAAATGCATATATCCGGATTACGAAACTGGCTTCTTATTTTGAAATGTTTGAAGGTGTAAAAAAGTATGTTTTATTTTGTAATGTTTGAGGATTTAAAATTGTATGCTTCCAGTTTTTAACACTTTACAACATAGTTGAACGTGTTTATGACTTCGTTCATTCTGTCTGTCGGTCTGTCTGTCTGTCCGTTAGCACGATAACTGCCGTAAAATTGGCTTTATCAAAATGAAATTTTAGTATATTTTTAGACGGTCTGTGGGACCTATGGGAATATAAATGAATACTATCACCCAATTAGTTTTTTATTGAACCCGGATTGAAAAAATGAAATACATTGAATCCTATGGGACCAATGTTTCAAACATTTTTTAAGCGAATTTAAAATCCACAAATTGCTTCGAAAATTTTAGAAAATATTCAAATCACCCTATAAAATATATAAAAAAATTTCAGTAAAATATGTTAGGTAGTTTTTCAAATAAAAATTATTTAATATAGGGAGAAAAACAAATTCAATTAAATTCTGACTCTCGTTATATCCTCCAGAAAGAAAAAAGAGATATAATATATAATAAATATCTTTCCAAGAGTTTAATTATTGTATATATGAGAAAGGTTTCACATTTTAAAATAAATATGGTAGATAACAATTTTTCAAATTTTTAAATAAAATAAATTATTATAGTATTGTGGTGAATTAAACGATTGGAAAAATGATTATGAATGAAATGCTGCTTTTATATAGAGGCGATTTATATTTCGATGACGTCATTTGAATAAAGTTCATTTGTTTTCGATGAAGTTTTCAAATATAATAAATTATTGTAGTATTATGATAATTTTAAAAATATTACGGAGGAATGTATCGTATTTTAGAGATGTTTAAACCAGGCAATTTATATTTCAATGCCGTCATTTGAATGAAGTTCATTTTCTTAGATGAAGTTTTCAAATATAATTAATGAATGTAGTATTGTGATAATTTTAAAACTATTACCGAGGAATGTATCGCATTTGAGAGATGTTTGTATAAAATTGCATTGAAGTTAGAAAGTGTTTCATAATCAATGCTTTATGCATGATTGATCTTTCTTGTTTAAATATTTTAAGACAATTTAAAATTATCAGCCCAAAATTTGGGTATTGGAAACTGTTTTTTATCAAGATAACGATCCTAAGCACGCGGCTCTCAATGTGCGCCACTGGTGTCTCCATAATTGTCCACAAGTTCTGAAAGCACCACCTCAGTCGCCTAATAGCATACATTTGCAGAGAACTAGAGGTTAGAGTACGAAGACACGACATTAAAATGAAAAGCGAACTAAAAACAGTAATGATCGAAGAATGGGGAAACATTGATGCAGAAATTACAAAAAAACTAGTAAACGCTATTTACAGACGTTTAAAAGCTGTTGTGGATTCTAGAGGATATCCTAATAAGCACTAATTTACCAAAATATTACAATATTTACTGTATGTAGAGATTTTTTTTAAATGTACGAAGATTTTTGTGCCGTAACTTTTTGATTATTAATTTTTCAATAAAAAAAGTTTTACTATGTTTTTAAAATATTTTATGTAATTTTGTTAAGAACAAGTTATAGATATTATTAAAAAATTCCTATTTTGAAATATTAATTTTTATTAATAGATAGAGCAGTATTTCATTGAAATTCGTAAGTGTACGAACACTTTTGGGAGCCACTAGCTCAGTGCAACCAATTATTTTCTGAAACTTTATTTGAAGAAAATGGTATCATGCTGCTTAGCAATGGAATTAATTCAAATGGGTTTATACGGCAGACGATTTTCATTTAATTGATCCAATTGAAATAATAATAAAGAAATGAATATAAAAATTAATTTTATAAATGACAGATATTATATCATGGAGTTAGAAAAAAGGGGATAAAACTCCATGGATAAAACGCTTGAAAATGCTATAATACTTTGAGAATTATATCTAGGGGTCGCTAGTGTCAGGAAAATAGCCGCTATTATTAGTTGACACAACAGAAAGGAGTAGTATTTGTATTTTTGATTATTTTAAAATTAAGAGTTCCCTAATTATGAGTATAATTAACCAGTATGTTTTTATAGTTGTAGGATAGAGTACAGAATATTTGGATATAAAAATAAATTGAAAGGTAAAATAATTTTAAATACGTAGGAATATTCTTTATTGTTTCAGTTCAACGTTACATTGCTCTAATAATTTATTTTTACAATATGGGCAGTTTAAATACATATTTTAGGCCTTTCTCCATAGCAATACATGCAATACAGAGCTACTTATGTTATCCCAGTGCCACCTGAATTATTGTCTCAGGCGATATAGGCGTTTTCATAATATGAAGTAGTACTCCTTACTTTTACCTCCATGAATGGAATTAATTCAAATGTATTTATGGGGGACAGACGATTTTTATTCAATCAATCCAATTTAAATAATAAAAAAATGGACATAAAAATAAATTTTATAATTAAAATGTATTATGTTTTTGATTGCATTATATCAGTTACCATTTAGTTATATAAAATTCCAGGAATAATTGATATTTTCAATTTAAGTCATCTGTTTTGTTTTGGCAAACATTTTTCAAATTCATATATTTTTTATTGCGTTTAACCAATTGTTGAAACAGGAAATTTTGGCGTATTTTATTTGGGCATATGTTGACCAAACTTCCAATTTTTTTATAAATTAGCTTACAAAGCAGGACCAGGTTGTCTTATTCTTCAAATTCGCCAGTGCAGATAATTTTATATAGTGAGAACAGAATTATTATTCATCTTTTGTAAGGGAATGAGATTAGTAAAAAAAATAAAAAATAAAAAAAATTCGAAGAACAAAATCATTTAAAATTATCATATAATAACATTTAAAATTATCATTTAAAATTATCATATATTAACAATATCATATAGTATTTAATACGTTTAACGTACTGTTTGTAAATCTCTGCTGAAGAATTTGCATATAATAATACACATTGTTGCAGTAGTTGATTAAAAGAACAATTTGCATATAAAATAACTTTGGGGGACTAGGCTATTTAATAGCTCTATTAGTGAAATTCGTCAATCAAGTCAATGTAGTCTAGATATACATATTAGAAGGCAGGATCATATCCACATCATATTCAAGTGCCAGTCACATTTCCGGAGGCATTTTCGGCTTCATTACCATTAACATTTGAATGGTATTCGTGCAAATGATCATGAATTGCCTTGTGAGTTGTCGGGTGATCACAAGTTGCTTCATTTAAGCTGTGACAATGAAATCTATGGGCTATATTTGGAGTGCGTTCTAGTAATAGTCGAGAATTACCCAGATTAAAAATATTAAAATTATTTATTGCATAGTTATGGTCATAAATTAACCTAGTACATTGAGAAGTAATTGCAGACCAGAATCTCTGAAACAATTTATCAATGTAATTGCATTTCCTTCATATATCACAAACAGGAACATGGTCGATCCGGAAGTTCCTAGCTTATCTCAATAATGGTTTCTTTGGTGAAGTTCAACAGTGGATTTTTGTACGAGTTGCACTTAAGATCTAACTTTGCTCAATTTAAAAAACTATGCATTTAGGCTAAACAAGAATTTTACACTGTCAGAATCACAAACATCTTAATTATTATACATTGGCTAGTATTTGAATTTTTAGAAAATAATACACAAAAAATTTTTGAACGAAAATAAATGGTTTCATTGATTTTCAAAATATTCGCCTTTAACATCAATGCATATTTTTTAATTCGAATAAACCAATTGTATAAACAGTTGTGACATTCAGAAGTTGGTACTGCAGAAACGTGTGATTTATTAACTTCAACTGCTTCTTCTGGGCTGTTAAATCGTTGACCGCGCAATTTATTTTTGATTGTTGGGAACAAGAAAAAAAATCTGATGTGGGCAACACATGACTTTCCTTATGTAATGCAATGAATTTACTTTTATAGTTAAAAAAATGTTATTCTTATAGTAGATACTTATATTCTTTCAAAGATATTGAATTTTCTTCAATTAGTCGTCATTTTCATTGATTTAGCGTCATTTTTACCAATTTGACGAGATTTTAGTTAATTTGGCAACAATTAAAAATGTCGCCAAGTTGGCGACATTCCGCCAAATTCGTCGCCAAAATCTCGCCAAGCGTTATGGACGGAGAAATAAGTTATTCTTACAGCAGATAAATGACTATTGTCGTTCAAATACAAAAGTATTATTCAAAGTATTTTTCTTTCATGAATGGAACGAGCTAGGTCCATGAGAATGATGTCACCCAATTTATCGCATGGTATTACATATGAAAAGTGAACATGTTTCGCAATAGGAAATATATTTTTTTATATAACTTTTTGATAATTTTTTTGAAAAATGTGCAATATCTCGAGAACGGTTCATGTTAGCGTTCTAAAATTTATGTCAATCGTTTTCTAATGAAAAATTACATAAGAAATGTCTATTTGCGTAACTTTATTAGCGGTTTTGATTTTTTGACGATTTTTTCAAAATTTCACGCGAAAATTTAGGGGGGTTCTGAACATTCGATTGCGTATAAAAACAATAGTCTTCCAGTGTTTACGGATTGTGATTTTTGTACCAAATTTCGTTCGAATCGATCCATTCGTTCGTCAGTTATCGTCTCCACAGACTCACTGACACACACACACACACACACACACATACTTTCACACACACACACACACACACACACACACACACACAGACATCACTTCAAAAATGTTTGATTCGTGATCAGAGATGCTTGAACGTGCTCTCCCGTCGAAAACTCGAATTCGAATTTTCGACCCCGTCACAATACTTTCCTTATACATTATGTATATAAGGAAAGTAAAAATCTTTGGGTGCTAAATCAATCGAATGAGGACAATGACTCGTCAAATTATTTTTTTCATGCCTCAAATAATTATAATTTGAAATGCAGTGAAAACAAAACATATGCAGAATGTTTGAAACGGAGCCCATCTGTATTTATTGTATATTTGAAACTAAGAATCAGCAGTAGCCGAAATAAAACCTTTTCCAATCTTCTAGCCGTTCTGGTGACCTAGCCAATGATCTACGAATGCTACACGATCATTATCAGGATGAATTAAATAATTCTATAGCTCAAAATAATTAATATTAAAGAAAAGAAAAGCTTGACTACCTCTTTAATTTTCAAATACTACATGTGTAAAAATAAAACTATATGTAACCGCTGGTGGTTGTAGAAATACACTAAAAAGATGACTTTGCTCCATTGCAATTTATCTATGTTTATATCCAATAAAAATCTTTACCTCGTAAACTTTTAAGTACTTCAACTTTTCGAAAAAGTAAAATGCGGAAAGCTAAAAATATTTTCCTTTAGTGAACGAAGTAAAAGTCAAATAATTGAAGTTTAAAAAAAAAAGTGGTATGTGTTAAGAAGCATTTATACAAAGCTTCATTAAATATAACTAGCCACAGATATCGGCGATAAGAGGCATTTCCAAATTTTAAAATATTTTCTAATACAGCAACCATCATCGGTGTGACCAATAACTCCACTGACAGAAGAAAATGTTACAATGTGCCCGTGCAGCAATGTTGCAAATCTCTGTAGAGATGGATTTATTCACTTTTTAAATTTGATATCAGCTGAGCCGTTTGGCTGACTTCGTTGATCACCACAGGGTTTAGCAACATCGCGGAACACCGCATAATTTCTTACTGCCAGTGCGATTTTTGGCAATAAGAGCATGGGCACGTGACATCACACGGAGAATTTTGCCCTTATGTTTCTAAATTTATAATACTCGTATGCATAGCAGTATGGATTTTTTCATTATTTCTGTATTAAAAACGACTACTTTAGAAATTAACGATCGTTGCAAACATTTGTGGACATTTCTTTTGATTACTCTGTATTTTCTGATCCCTTATCATTTATATGTATTTTGTAATTAAATTATATTTTTTAAATATATCGATTTCAAGATGATCAATATGCAAATCTTATCTCGCGGTTGTGGCCTGTATATTAGAGCGCATGTTCGTCACCTACAATTCACTTTTCCACTGATAAAGAGCGTAATAATATCCGAATGCGCTCTGGTTGTGTAATTTCATGTGCATCATTAATGGTGTGTTTTTGTTCAAGACATTTTAATTAACCAACTTTGGTTGTTTTTATTTTCAAAGTTTTTAATGGGTTTAGTTTCAATTGTTATTCGCCATCATCGTCAGTTTACCATTACCCACTATGGTAAATGCAATGCCCTTTTGCACTTACGTTTCTGCGCATTCTACTACGCAGGATGTTTATTTACGCTCGTGCCCGTGCTTTGTTGAATGTCCGCCGATTCTGGCCCCTACGCTGAAAGCTTGATTTCAAATTTTACAAACTCGTCAAGGGAATTAAGCAATTAACGAAAACAATACATAAGGCGGACTTAGCTCAGTTCTCCTTTGTATTACAAAATTTTTGACAACAATTCAACTCATCCCTTTTAAATTATTCCGAATGAAAATGTGTATTATACCTACAGCTGGATATACCCTAGAAACTCGAAAACTACGGTGACACTCCTGGGTGCTGGCGCAGACTCAATTAATTGCGGTTACGGTTAATCTCTTGTGACACTTCATTCCCCCACCCAATTACATGAAACGTAATCCAGTGTTCACATCTAATTTGACATAATAAGAGAGAATCGGGATACAATTAAAATGCCATCCCCGTGGTTTTCTCCGAACACGGAAAGACGAAAATGACGGAAGAAATGCTTTGATGCGGTGGTGAAGTTTAATTTCGTGAATTAATGAGGTATGTCTTTTAATATCTTCGGATATTATGGGGATTTTAGACGGGAAGAATGATTGAAAGAGGATTTTTTTTTCTTTTATGATGAAATTAAGATGTTCGAATTTTTTCGTTCAGATGGCTATGTCAAAATGATAAATCGGTTAAGGAACGGGTTATAAATTATCTAATCGAATTTTTTATCACTTTTTCATTTCATGAGTTTTATTTCGAAAATACACAATTTTATTTTAATTTTTTGCGTATCAAGCAGCTTCGCCCCCTTCTCGCTGACGTTCATCAACTTTCGGAACTCGCTGGCGCTTCCTAAGCTCATTTTGTGAGCTTTCTCATGACGCCAGCTATGCAGGCATATTACACCAGTTGGGGATTAACCTGGGCTCGCTTAGCGAGCACCAGAATCCGTCTCTGTTCACTGTTGCAAAGAGAACTTTCCCACAGCCCCTCCCAAGTTAACAGAAATTAAGTATAATGCTGGCTCATATGTCGTTCTGTCCCCTTATACAATCCATGTGCACTTTCGCAGCAGGCGTGATATACCTTAAATAAGAGAAAAATTGCATTTTAATGAGTTTTTTCCCCTCCCTAATATTAAGAGATTCACAAAGTGGCATTTCTTGCTTGTAAATATGTAACTTTCAGGTACATAGCCTTAGTAACAATGAAATATTAGATTTTGACTATAAGTGAAAGAAAATGAAATTTTCACTTCAAAAATAGTGTAAAAAAACCCACTTCAAAATTGTATAAAAAACAGAAATTTTATCCGAATGCAAATATTACTTGTAAATATGTAACTTTCAGGTACATAGCCTCAGTAACAATGAAATATTAGATTTTGCATTATATTAGAAATGAAATTTTAACTTCAAAAATAGTGTAAAAAAATCTCTTCAAAATTGTATAAAAAACAGAAATTTTTTCGAACCCAACCAAACAGAAAGCGGATACATCGCAAAGTATTCTAAGTCATCATGCAAAATTGCAATTCATTTGATGTCATAGGTCCGACGCTAACCTTGACAGAAAATCTCTGTTTTAAACTAATTTTGTCAGTGGCTGCGGCTAAAGTGTTTTATATATAGAGAGAAAAATATATCAATTTATTACTACTCGTATTTATGAACTCTACACTGCTTTAAGCATCTATTTTGTAATTTACCTGTTGTTGTTGTTGAGACCCAGACCGTCCGACCTACCAGAAAGGTGTAAGGTAACTGTTTGGACGGCCGGGAAGTGCCACCCAATTTAGACCGGAACTCAGTGGGGGAGGCATCCACAGGGACCATAACCTCCTTCCCCAACCACCAACCTCTCGGAAGGACTTACGGACCTACATGTTTAACGTGATCGTACTCCGCATGAAAACGGCTGCAGTTGTGGCAGCGTGCAAATCTAGCGCGCAAACCACCGGGCTACCGCACCCGAAATGTACCAACAGCACGCGGTGTTCCCAGGTGGTCACCCACCCAAGTACTAACCGTACCCGATGCTGCATGACTTCGGTGATCTAACGAGAACCGGTGTTTTCAGCACGATACGGCCGCTGGCTCTGTAATTTACCTGTTGAAGACCCAGACCGACCGACTCGTCGACAAGGACATGAGTAGCCATTTGGTCGGCCGGTGTAATTTACCTGTTGAAGACCCAGACCGTCCGGCTCGTCAGCAAGGACTTGAGCAACAAGGTGTAATTTACCTGTGTCGAACCTAATGTGTGTACTATTCAACATTTAAGTATTGGCTCCGAAGATATTTTACGATATATTTCAAGGGTTTAAATATATCGTAAAATCAAATTACGATTTATTTGAACCCTTGATACATTACGATATATTTGAAATATTCAAATATATCCAAAAAAGTTGGGGATCACTGGCCTAGTGCACCCAATACTGTGTCAGGATTAAAAACCTGTATTTCGATATTTGTAATTTTCAATACCAGGATATCGGTGTTGTGTTAATACCGGCATATCTGTATCTTCAAACAACATAATTTCGAGTGTGAATAATAAACGCCCGTTTTTATCGTTTGCCGAAAGGCAACAAGTATATGCACATGCCGGGCGATTTGGGTTTGTTAGCGAATTTTGTTAGCTTTTAATAAAGTAAGAAATTACGTAATTTTAAAATACCTTTCTACAATAATAACACTTTATACATAATATTTTTGCCTTATTTTATAACTTTCAGCTGATTAATTAAATCTTAAACCAGAGTAAACATTCCATATGTTCACCGAAGATTCTCCATAAGCGCAGAGTTAACCGGCACACCGCTTCAGCCATTGTTCCCCGATAACTTGAAGAATATCGAAAACGATTTAATGAGATAATTTTGAGCCATTTTACTGAGGTGAGCAAATTCTATATAAAATTTATACAGAAATTATTCTTTTTGAAGATATCTTTGACATAGAAAGAAATAAAATTTAAAGATCTTTTACATTTATTAACTTTCAGTGAATAGAATTTTTGCCGTGATTTTTCACGGGTACTCACTAGTAACTAAATATTAATAACTTTATATAAGCAATAACTTCAAAATATTAACTAAATATTAATAACTTTATATAAGCAATAACTTTAAAATATTAACTAAATATTAATAACTTTATATAAGCAATAACTTTAAAATATTAACAACTTTGTATACAGAACAGCCAAGCAAAAAGCAGACTTTAAATTTTTGAGATGAGAATAAAATGCTGAAATATAAAAAAAAAATCGTATGGCGCTTTGTTCTTCAAATATTTTATAAATCAGATCTTATACCCCAGAAATTTACGAAATTCCTCCTCAAATCAATAACCTATCGCCCAAGCTGCACAGTCTTGGAATTTCCGCACTAATTATCATTATCCAAGAGTTAAACTGTGCCCTAATGTTCCAATGTTATCGGGCGAGAGAGTGAGCAGTACATCACTTTCGCATAATTGAGTCCGACTGATTCAGCACCGCTTGTAATTAACCAAATCAGCACTTAATAAAAGCTGTTGGTACTGAATTAAGCGGAACAAACATTGAGTAATTCCCAGCAGATAACGCGCAAGGTAATGTTTAAACTCTTAGAGAATTCTTTTGAAATATATCTAACGACATTATAAACCCGTTACACCACGGGGTGCATTAATACATGGTTTTATGCAAATGACTTCCTTCATTCCCCGATCCTACAAAATAACAAAATAAATAAATAAAAGTAATAATAAAATATAAATAAGTATATATATATATATATAAAATTCCAAAAGGATTTTAAAAAAAAAATTTAAAAAGAGAGAGGTGTGCTTACGTGGAAGTAGCAAGGTCAAGGGGGATTGTGACCCCTTTTCCTGGTTGAAGCATGCTTTCAGTCCCGGGAAACACTCCCAGAAACCACTAAATGCCCGAAGCATTTTTTTTTAGAGCTGCAACTGCGCCTAATTACTATATGCTTCTATATTTACTATTATCTTTGCACTTAGATTGTTTTCACTTGATATATATATATATATATATGATTTTTCAAAAAATTAAATATTCATTTCATTATTGGGTATAGTTACAAGCTTGACTTATGACTTTCTCTACCTGTTTTATTTATAAAGGATTTATTCTTAAACCAAACATTTTGTCTATATTATTTTATTTTTATTTTTACATGTGCTCTTCATACAATTTTCAATAAAGGATAAGTCACAGGTAATTAAAATATACAAGTAATTAAAGTTTTTACAATATATATGTATATTTATATATATATATATATATATATATATATATATATATATATATATATATATATATATATATATATATATATATATATATATACATATAAAAAAAATTAATTACCGTAGCATGCTAAAAAAATAAGGGTACTTTACAAAAATGCAAATGTAAAAAATGAGTAAATAGGAATGACAATGCAACAAAATATTTGGACCTGAGGAAGAGTTTTGGAGAAGTGAACAAATCCATGATTTAGGCTTAGCCCTTGTCCACGTGTATAGCATTAATGCTTGAATTTCATTTGTGTTTCCGTTTTTTGTCGTTTCCATACCATTGCTTTTTGATGATTTCTTTAACTTGATGATTCGAAATCTGTGTTTTTTTATATTTTTCTTCCATTTGATGGTAGATTTGTAGATTTATACTTTTATTTTGCAAGCTTGTTAGAAAGTTAGATTTTTCGAGTTACAGCTTCTCACTTTTCTTTCATTGGACTTTCAAACTATTATATATATATATATATATACATACGTCAATCAGTAGGATTAATTACTAAAAACAGATCAATACTATTAATTACTAAACGACGCCGTAAGAAAATATGATTACAACTCCATTAATGCGTAATAAATTTATGACACCGTAGACACTCCCTCCTCAGTACCGCCAACAGAATTTTCAAGCCCCTATGCAGAGAATGCAAGGGCTCCCTACTGCAACCTATTTTCTAAGTTATTGATTTTTTTTTTCATAAATTGTTTATGCAGCCAGAGCCCCCAGCCTCCCTGGCCCCTATGCAAAACATCATTTTATTCTCCCTATCGCCGACCCTGCCCCCCCCCCCCTCCCTAACAATCTGTACCTGTATTACAAACACTAAAGCTCACCTTATTTTGAATAAAAAATATTACATTCATAATTCCCACAAAGCCACAGGGATTATCAAAGAAATTATATTTAATATCCAAAGATATTGAGTTAACGTCAACTTGGCTGCATTTTCCCAAAAGAATTTGTCGCCAAACTTTGCATGCAGATAGACAAAACTATTATATAGTATTTTAAATTAATTTTTGTTTTCTCATACTATGTGGGAAAAACCCCGTTTTCCCAAAACTTTAGAATTCGTGATGTTTATCTGAATTCGCACATTTTTGGGGAAGATGTCCATTAGGATGGAGAAAAAAAAAATGGGACTTTATCTTCATTTGCCGCAAAAGAAGGGGGAAGTTTGTATTTTTACTCAAAAATAACATATTTTTGGACAAGCAATTCGAAGTCCATTCTCCATTTCTAACGAAGCGAAATCAAAGTATCATGAATTTTGTTATCCCTTTTACTGGAAAATTACAATAGATATGAAGATGAAATTTTGCATACATACGTGAAATTGCACTCAGATTTGTCGAATCACAATTTCAGTTATCAAAACGATACGTAACAGGACGAAACGTGCATTTTAAAACTGCACATGTTCACTACGCTTCCTATAAATGAGTGTAAAAAACCATTGCTGTACAAAAGTTGAAAATGAGTCCAATATTAAGCTTCACCACCCATTTTTTTTTCTTTTCACAGTTGGTAAAAGAACGTGGCGAAACAAGATAAATGTCATGAAGTTAGGGTGTGTTAGCCTTTACCTCCACGATGCATATAATAATAAAACGCAAATCTACGGAAATACTCTTTGGTAATTTAATACGTTTATTATACGGTAATTTAATATTATTAAGGCGTTTTGGTTACATTGATTCCATTGTTGTTTTTTGTACTTGAATTTGTTTAACTTGCAACTCAAATTATAAAATCATACTCTCTTTTGTACCAGAATTCTCAAATATTGAAATTATTTTTTATACTTCTAATTTCCATAAGCTATTTGTTACAATAAGTTTTAATTGAAATCTTTCCCAGCACGCATACTCCGTACATACGAATTCATTAAAAGACCGGTTTTTGCTAGTTTTAAATTATAAGCTAAAGTACATAAATGTATCTAATAGTTTAGCATTAGTTGCCAAAATCTCTTTATGGGACAGTTACTATTTTCCCCCATGAGTGGTTCAATTCGGATTAAATTTAGTACTATTAATGAAATCGATTTCGACAGAAATCCATATCGCATAGCAAAAATTGCTTTATCAAATTTAAGCAAATTTTTCTGTATTCATAATGTTCTTTAGCTTATTTTATCCTATTTCTTATTTCAGCCATGAAACCAAGATATCATCGTGGCTACCCCCTGTGGAGTCCTGGGACTCAGGAGGAACGGGTCTTCCTTACGGCTGGGAAGCAGCCATCGACAAAGACGGGAAGACGTATTATGTCAAGTGAGTGTTAAAAATATTTGTCAGATTTTTTTTTTTTTTTTTTTTTTTTTTTTTTAACGTCTTAGTTTTCTCAGATGCTATCTTTTTAGGCACGGCAGCTATAGTTCTAATAATAATATCATAATTGATTAAAATAAAGATTCAATCTACTGCTTTATACGTTTTCAAAAGAATAAATTGTAGTATAGAAAATGAGAAAACATTGCTAAAATATTTAATTGCTTTCTGTTAAGTAAATTGTAATGTCTGATCAGTTGCTATATATAAAAATTTGGTAACTGCTGCCTGAAACAATCTGAAAAATATATACTTCGAACAGCATACAAGGTTGATTTAAAATATCAAACGGCGGCAAATAACAGACAGACGAATCATTTGTTCTTGTTGATGCTGGATTTCTATCTTGTTATCCTGCGAAGGAGGCTACTGTATGCCTCCGAAACAGGGAAACCGGTTGATGCTTTTAGTCAACCTATTATGCTGATAAACTAAGAAGTATTTATTTTTACAAATTTTGTTTCTATTTGTTGTGAGAACCTCTAGATTTATTTTTCTTTAAATTTTATTCATTAAATGGGGGGGGGGGAATCTAGAGCTTTTGAGGTGTAGCGGTTACGAAATTTAGAGACTTTACATTTTTACAATGCATTTATGATTCATTCAGAGGGTTGTGCAAATATGCCATACCCTCGTCGAACGACCCTGGTCTAAATATCACCATATATTACGGAGCTGATAACGTTGATATCCCCTTATCAGATTGGTCACATGATTGCTGACATGTTGATACAGTGACATACACTGCTAGTGGCATGACCAACTTGCTTGGTGACCTGACCAACTTTTGGTGACATGACCAACATGAATTGGTCACACATTTGATGACATGGTGATATATTGATAATTTGTGGTCACTGGTGGTAACATCAACCTTCTTTGGTGACATGACGCGTAAGCACGTTACTGTGGAATATAAACTGTTTGTGAAAGTTTCCTTCAAAATCCATAACATTCTCGCGCATCAACTATACAGGGTGTCCCAAAAAGATTGAAACGCGCTTTAATTCTTTACCTTCTGGAGATAAGTGGGCAATGTAAATTGCAAAAATGTTGAAAGTAAGGTAAAAAATAAGACTACGTTAATGAAATAGTCCTCCCATTCATTTTCAAAAAGTTACACTTTTTACATTTTTTACGACCCCCTTAGACAAATTTAGTCAATCGGATTTTTTTTATTTTTAATGCAACAAGATCATTAAAAAAAACCGCATATCTGTAACTTTGAAATCAACTGAATTATGATAAAGGAGAAAATTTGATGTGGGCACACATGACTTTCCTTATATAATGGAATGAATTTACTACTTTTACAGCTAAAAAAAACGTTATTCTTATAGTAGATACTTATATTCTTTCCATGATATTGAATTTTCTTCAATTAGTCGTCATTTTCATTGATTTAGCGACATTTTTATCAATTGGCGAGATTTTTGTTAATTTGGCAACAATTAAAAATGTCGCCAAAATCTCGCCAAGCGTTATGGACGGAGAAATAAGTTATTCTTACAGCAGACTATTGACGTTCATATACAAAAGTATTACTCAAAGTATCTTTTTTCATGAATGGAGCTAGCTAGATCCACAAGAATGATGTCACCAAATTTATCGCATGGTATCACATATGAAAAGTGAACATGTTTCTCAATAGGAAATATTTTTATTTTTTATTTTGTATAACTTTTTGATAATTTTTTGAAAAATGTGTAATATCTCGAGAACGGTTCATGTTAGCATTCTAAAATTTATGCCAATCATTTTCTATTGAAAAATTACATAAGAAATGTCTATTTGCATAACTTTATTAGCGGTTTTGATATTTTGACGATTTTTTCAAAATTTCATTCGTAAATTTAGGGGGGTTCTGAACATTCGATTGCGTATAAAAACAATAGGTTTCCAGTGTTTACGGATTGGGATTTTTGTACTAAATTTCGTTCGAATTGGTCCATTCGTTCGTCAGTTATCGTCTCCACAGACTCACTGACACACACACACACACATACACACACGCACATACTTTCACACACACAGACATCACTTCAAAAATGTTTGATTCGTGATCAGGGATGCTTGAAACGTGCTCTCCCGTCGAAAATTCGAATTCG
The DNA here is from genome assembly GCA_951213105.1 of Amaurobius ferox. Classification (NCBI taxonomy): domain Eukaryota; kingdom Metazoa; phylum Arthropoda; class Arachnida; order Araneae; family Amaurobiidae; genus Amaurobius; species Amaurobius ferox. The sequence goes on along the minus strand of OX578135.1, from coordinate 34,161,827 downwards.
ATTTTTCGACCCCGTCACAGTACTTTCCTTATACATTATGTATATAAGGAAAGTAAAAATCTAACTTATGCCACTTTTCCATACCATGTGTTTCATCAGCGAAAATAGGAATCATAAATAAATTATTTAGATAAAAAAAAAGTACTTAAAAGTAAACAATTATTGAAAAAGCACTTAATTATTGAAAAGTACTTAAGAATCCGTGATTACGCAGAATTCGCAAAATTGTCTCCTATGTATTATCATTCAGTTTTATCTTTTTTGTGATATGTCGCAAATTTACATTTCTAATTTGAGATAGGGTCCCCATTCACGATGTTCAAATTTCAATTAAATATAACTCGCTCAATTTTAAAGATACAGATATGCGGGTATTTTAATGATCTTGTTGCATCAAAAATGAAAATGTTCTGATCGACCAAATTTGTCTAAGGGGGTCGTATAAAAATTCAAAAAGTGTAACTTTTTGAAAATGAATGGGAGGACTATTTCATTAACGTAGTCTTATTTCCTAACTTACTTTCAACATTTTTGCAATTTACATTGCCCACTTATCTCCAACAGGCAAAGAATTAAAACGCGTTTCAATCTTTTTGGGGCACCCTGTATAGACCAAGAGCCCAGAACGAAATACATAGTTAGAAATATTTTGTCGGTCGTGCGGTACACAGCTCTTGCGTATGGTGAGGCAAGGAGGCTAATTTTGGAAAATAATTTCGTCATCGTTTAATGGACAAATCTGGTGTTAAAATATTGGGCACATTATTCTGAGTACAAAAATATCAAATCTGACCAAAATTTTCGCTGCGACATCCACTTCAGACCAAATTTTATGGTGGTTACCAAAACCGAATTTCAAGTGAAACCACCTGTTTATCATCCATTAAATCATATGGATAAAATTGTTTTTGGGGGGTAGATAAATACTTCAGATGAAATTTTAAGCAATATGGCCACTTTATTCGTTGTAAAACCCAAACTAGACAGGTTCAAAACCGGCCCAAACTAAGCGATAATTAATTAACGTTTAGTCGATTAAAAAATGACGTAATTACGTCATTTTTAATCGACAAATCGTGTATCAAAATATTAGGCACATTATTCTGAGTTGAAAAATATCAAATCTGACGAGAACGGTTGCGAAACCCAAATCAGACCAAATTTTATGGTGGTCACCCAAACCACGGATAAACATCTTATATGGACAAAAATGTTTTTGTTTGATGTGGATAATTACCTCCGATGAAATTTTACCTAATCTGACCAAAATTTCAGTGTCAAAATTAAAGTTCGAATAAGTCGAAACCAGGCATGAATGACAAAGAATTAGGTGATTTTAAATAGTCATATCTGATGCCAAAATGTTATCCACATTACTGAAGATCTAGTACTGGTAATGGAAATTACCCAATACCACGAAACTGATGGATAGATATTAGTAAAAATTAATAACATATGTAAATGCATTCCTCTTTATTTTATTGTTTCACAGAAATGTTCTCAATTAAAAATGTTTTAACTGCGACACTATTGTTTTCTCAAAGTTTGGTTTTGGAGAGAATGAAACTTGAGTAATGGCACTAATACAAATTTCGTCAAATAATTGAAGAGTTCTAAGGAATATTTTGTCAGGCTTGGTATTCTTTTATTTTTTATAATTTTTTATAGTACTTTTTTTATTCAATTATCTAAGATGTACATATAAAGAAATGACCTTACTTTTGGCATCAGTGAGCGTAATAAATTTTGATCAAATTTAACTTTAAGAAACAAAAAATCTGTGTTAGATATAATATTTTCCCCTCCTCTACTCGCCTATATAGCGGCCTAAACGTGGACTGTTTTGCCATCATATCACATTGCCTTGGTACACCACAGGAAATGCATCACATTTAACCTACCAATTTAGACCGAAACCACTGGGAGGTGGTCATAGTCCGCACCCTCCTTCTCCTGCCCATCACCTACCTCTCCGAAGAATTTTCGAACTTACAGATTTATCGTGCCAACATTCCGCGTATATTTTAAGGCGGCAGGAAGGAAGGAACTCAGGTCTTCCTCATGCGATCCTCTCGCCGTAACCACTGAGTTATTCAGGCCCCATATTTGGGAGTCGCCACTTTTGTTCATTTTATATTCACTGAACTGATTTTAGTTGCAGAAATATCAGTCAAATATGAAAAATGTTGCATGCAAACTAAGTTTCGTATCCCACAAAAACATTTTTATCTATATAGTACAAAGGATGCTAAAATAATGATCCGTTTCACATTGAAATTTTATATTGGTATTGAGATTTTGATCAAATTTGATATTTTTGTACTCAGAATAATGAGCCTAATATTTTGGCACCAGATTTGTAAGTATTCCCCTAAAATCAACCACCTTTGGGTTCGCATCTCCACCATACGCGAGGTCCGTGCACCGAAGCTTCTATGTAAAAATATTATCATACTGCAGACGTAATTATTTCGTTCTGGGTTCTTGCTCCAATTCTATAGTGAATCGTTTGGTTTAACATAAACAGATGGCGACACTAAAGGAATATCTATGTACTGAAATTTAAATATTTCTTAGTAATACGTTAATAGATGGCGACACTGTTTAAACATTTTTAGAATTAAGACTTCGACATTTTCCTCCCTTTATACGGTATAAATAAACAATGAAAAGTTCCCAAAAATCTGTAAATAATTATGATCAAATATTCTAGCGTGTTTAATAGCTTATACATTAATCCAATTAGTCTGCATCTCTTTAATAAATTTTCTGCATCTGTCTAATAAAAGAACATGTTCATTTTAAAGAAAACTTCAACATATCACATGGTAAATGTATTTGCTAATTTTTTTAGAACATAATTACCGTCATCTCGTATAAATTATTTATATATTAGTGAGCATTTTCATTAAATTTAAAGTTATTCCCAACTAACTACACAAATCATGCATCTTATTGTTATTAACAATATACATAAGGAAAATTTAATCTTTCGATTTGTACGAGAATTATTGTGCAAACTGACATTTATATTTAGTAAATGGTTGTGTCATATTCATGTACGCCTAAAAAGTGTAAATCTATAAAAATCCTAAAGTTCAGATTTTTAACCCTGCTATAACCTTCCTTTAGTACATATCCTGTTTATTGTAAGGAAAGTGAAAATAGATATAAGTTCAGTTGAAAGTACCTGTTACTTATTTTATTACCACTTATCATATAATTTTTTTCAGGATCATGAATCGCTTTCAGGACCCCTACAGAAAAATCAAAATGTTAAAAAAGGACTCTTAGAAATCTAAACATGTAAAATGACCCTTTCATAAAATTCCTCGTATAACAAATCGATATTTCACAAATATCTAAATATCATAAAGGACCTTTCACAAAATTCTCTCCATGAAATTTCGATTGCTTAATAACTGATGTGTCAAGCGCATTTATTTCTGTGTCACATATACACATAAAAAAAAGGGTGATTATTTTTTTATACATTTCATGAGTATATATGTTAAATAAGCCTACTACCAAATATGGAAACATCTTTATTGTAAAATTTCTATATCTCAAGATCTACTTGGGGATATATTTTCTTTTAATATATTTAATAATTGTATTAAGTATCCACACATGTATGATAATATTCAGATATTTTTTTTTCATTTTAATATATTTTCTATTTCAGCTCAGAAACATGCAATATCTTGATAATAGAATGTTCAATAAAAGATGCAGTACTTATAATAAGCACTGTAAAAAAAGTTACATATAAAAAAGTGATTTGTTTACCTACATACTTTAACATAATTACTAAATTGGTTTATATTTATAATGTTTCTCAATTTAAGAAAATTCTACAAATTCCATGTTTATGTGTATACTTAGACATTTCCACCCACTCTATGTGCAGATGAAATGGCTAGTGATCACTAAATGTGATAACTACACACTTAATAAAAGTTCTGAATATCACAAACCATTTCAAATTTCATCATAAAAGTGGCACACATTTTGTAGTTCTGTTAAAAAGGAAATTGCAGTATATGAAACAATATTTTATCTCCAATTACTACATGCTGCCTTTTTATTTTCAATGTTTTCATACAAATCAATTATTTATAGCATTGTTTTTCAATTCTTTGATGTGATAGCCAACAAACTATTTCGGTACTCGAAACGTAACTCAATTACCATAGTTACCACAATTGAATCAAAAACTATAAAAATAAATTCATTAATAAAATATAAAAAAATTATTTTTAACTATAAATTAAAATACTCAAGAATGGTTGATTATACACTAATAAAATTAATTAATGAAATTTTAGATATTTTTTTTCTGTGAGGATGATATGAAAACGAATTTTGTATGACCAGCTGTTCGCAAGTTATATCTGAAAGATCATTAGAACTAAAAATTCGATCTATAATAAAGGAAGATGTCTGTGTGTTTGTTTGTTTGTCTGTATCTGCCATCTATAGAGGAAAATCTGAATGTTGTACGGACATGAAATTTTGTACACAGGTACTTCAGGACCTAGGTCGATACACCTCTGAGATTTTTCCTCATTTCAATTAGTTTCTTAGTTATTTTATGTTTTAGCACAATTTTCACACAAGCATAGCAACCAAAAATATTATCACAATTTCCATCTTAACACCATCAGAAAAATTGAGAGATTCTCTTTCAAACAAATTTTGAACAAAATCCATACGATTAATAGATAAATTTTTGAGAAATAAAAATTTATATATAAAAAAATTGACTGACGTTCACATCTTCATAATTTACCAGAAGCTTCTTTGAATATCACACACTGCTGCAATTAAAAAATTATGTTTCTGCTGTATTCTGTTCTTTAATCATGAATTTTTATGTTAAACCTCATGAATTTTCAAAAGAATTCTAACAGCATGTGTGACAAATAATAAAACAGGATTTCCCTCCATCCTTGGACGTGCCTTGAGACAGGGTCAAGAGTTGGTATTTTGATGCAACGTCATCAGCAATATTGATGTCATCGGCTTAAGGATTTATTTTGATAATAAATTGGTAGAATCCCAATCATTACTTGAATCGAAAATGTTATTAGAGTTCGTAGGAATATTCATTTAGAAAACATGCTGTTGATTTCAATCAAAGGATAAAAAAGCTTATGTAGCCTATGTAGTGAATCAAAAGAAGTTATGTAGTGAATCAAAGAAACTTATGTATTCAATTCAAGGAGCTTATATAAGGTGTATCAAAAGAGCTTATTTAAAGCATATTATGCCCACACATAGGGTGAAAGGTGTATTTGGAGCGAATCCAAAGGCGGTTATTTATGGTGTATCCAAAGAGCTTATTAAGGGTGTAACAAAAGAGCTTAGGGTGTATCAAAAGAGCTTATTCAGAGTGTATCAAGCAGCTAATTTAGATCATATTAAAAGAACATATTTAGTGCATATCAAAATAGTTTTTGAACCGGTACAGAGGGCAAAAGGTATATTTTGGGTATAATATGCAGTCATGTTAAGGCACAGAATTTAATGTGCCCAGCATCAAGACCAAGGCATATTATGTACCCGAGCAGCAGCCTAAGGTGTAATTAGGTGCTTATATAGAGCAAGCATATGCTTACTTTTATTATGTAATTTAAGTATTTGCCCATGCAGTGGGCAACTAAGCCTTTTGAAAAATTTATCAATTAATTCAATTAATCCCTGCTTTAAATTCTGGACAGTGCTGGTTACAGTTTCTAATACTTTATAAACTTATCGAATAAAATTCCAAGATTTTAGACTTTTCTAAGGCTAAGTTCCATGTGCATGCAAAATTTTAAGTTTTACCTGTCTGTAATTTGGGCTGTGTTTAAATGTCCCTTAGTCAGTCAGTTATTCTCACTTAGCTATATGTATGTGTTGTAAAATTATGAACTTTTTTTTTATTGTTGTTATTGAGTGTGTATATGCATAAAATTTTAACAAAATGTTTTATACCTAATAATAATGTGCAATTATATTTTGTCATAGTCATGCCAACAAAACTACTACATACGAAAACCCCCGTAAAGATGGTGAAGAAGAACAACCACCTCATCCCAGAGAAGTGGAACTCATCCGAGATCCCCAAATGGGATTTGGATTTGTTGCAGGAAGTGAAAAGCCAGTCATTGTTAGATTCGTTACTGAAGGTAAATTACACTGGACTGTAAAATTGAGGGTCATAAAAATTTCTTTTAAAATGCATGCTGGTTTTATAGAAATATTCTAAATGCATAAATAACCTCACATTTGTTTCATTATATACAGTTTTTATTTCTATTTCTTTATAACTTGCTTTGACATTATCAGATAAATTTATGAGATCTTTAAAGAGAAGAGAGTTTATACTTTTAAAAAATAACTGTTTTTTATTATAGATGAAAATCCCTTTAAATCCCTTTAGTGTGGTTTCAGGGTGAAACTGCAGCTTTCAGATTATTTTTCTAATACTTTCAATGTTTTATTACCTGAATAAAAGAGCAAAAAGTATTCTTTTTACTCTTAATAACCCTTCTAGATGCCATCACATTTTTTAAAATAATAATATAGTCTTTATTTATAGAGATTTTTCAATATACTTTTTTTGTTCTAAGAAAATTAATTACTTTTTATAATAAAATAAGGTAACTGCCAAAAATATGACAAAAGCACAAGCTAGAGAGTTTAAATATAACCTTATTCATTTTTTGCACAACCTAGAGAGTATAAATACAACCTTATTAAAAAGAAATAAAAAGTAATAATATTTATTTTCATTATTTTTTAAGTTATTTCATAGTGAAACCACTGACACATCTAGAACTTTATCAACAGATGGCAGCCCTACTGTATGACAAACAGTAAACATCTTCCAGCATCAGTGCTGGCAATATTATAAAATTTTTATCACTAAAACCACAAATAAAATTCACCAGATTCTAAAAAAAATACCAGTGCAAAATTTTAGAACTTGGAATACAAAAATATTGAAACCTGTTGTCAAAGGGCCAGATTAAGCCAGTCGCTAAAATCTCTGAGCAGAAAGTATGCCTTCAATGGAAAGAATGGAAACAGAAAATAAGCATGATACAAAAGACAGCAGAAAGCAGAAGTTAATGTGACTGCAACTACGATATATAGCCAAACTAAGGAACTTAAAATTCTAGATAATGTCTAAATCACTCTAAGCTGTTCACAAACTTTCATAGTAAAGATTGATTGTTCTACCCAAGAATTTGCAGATGGGTACAAATCAAATGGCAGAAAAAAAGATTTAAAGGTAAACTGCAAAAGTGTACTAATTAATTATTTATTTATGTCTTAAATTATATCTTAATGCTAGTTATTTACATCTTAACACTAGATTATTTACATCTTAATGCTAGTTAAAAGGCTTAGTATTTCACACATTCTTTTACCAGTGAAACTGTGTCTATTGCTTTCCATTTTGTGCACTGCTTATAGAACTCAACAATGCAACATACATTAATACTCCTGCATCATATTAGATTCCATTATCCTTGGTATCTCTTTTTTATCTCCAATTTATTGGAAACATGATATTTATTCCCTTCTCCTAATATACACACTTTATATTAAATGTTAATATTCAAAGAAAGTAGAAGTGACAATGAACTTACTCCAGCTACAGTACCATGACTGCCTACAGCGGAACAGTAGGCCCCACTAAGATTTTGCCAGTCTAGTTGTTGTAATGTTGTACCCATTATTTCTTTTAAATTGTTATTGTAATTTTTCCTCACTGAGAAAACTTCCTGTGATTGGTCATGATTGGGGCAGTGTAAAGCTGCACCAATCAAGGCTACTTCCAGCTAAGATCTAATCAAAGTATTAAACTAAATGCAGTAAATTCTAAATTCATAACAGTCAAGTCAATTGACCTACTTCCATGCTCAATTGATTCAAAACTATTTATGCACTGTTTTCTTTCATTCAAACTATGAAGTGTAATGTTAGGAAATGAAAAATACTCACTCCATTCTGTATAAATTAGTGTCTCCTCCTTCATATAGCAGACATACTGCTATTGAATTATTTTCATATTCTTTATCTATTCTAATTAATATAATCATATATAATCAAAAATATATTCTGTATATATAGAGAAAATTTGATATAAAGTATTACCGGTACTTTTCCATTTCGCCGGCGCAGGCGATAGACTCGCCAAAAATAATCTTGTGGAATTTATGAACTAACATTTATTTATTAACATTTATTAACCTTTATTTAGAACTAACATTTATTAACATTTTTTTATGTGTATACTGTGTATTGTCGCCAATAAAGTCTGCTTGGTGAAATTTGCGCCGGCGAAATAGAAAAGTACCTTATATATTTATATTTGTTCATTACAAAATAGGAATTGAAAATCCTAAGTTAGGAATGTGTTTCCGAATATGAAATAAAGTATTTTGTTATAATTAACATTTAACAAAATATTTAAATTATTCTTATATTTGATTTGCAGGAGGCCCAAATGAACACAAGCTTATGCCTGGTGACCAAATAATAAAAATAAATGGAGAAGATGTAATGAAATCACCTAGAGAACATGTGATTGGACTAATTAGGTAATTATTGGGCAACCTGAGAATAAAATCCTTCATTAATTAAGGAAAATTAAAAAATAACGCATAAAGATATCAACTAATGCCGAAGCAAATTGACCTTTCTTCAAAATAAAATAAACAGCAGCCACTACAACAAAATCAGAAAACAGTTTGTCTGCAATTGTTCTTTTTTTGCAAGTCTGCTTTTCTCTCCTAGTATACCTCCATACATTAATATGAAAGTAGGTGTTGATTGTACAGGTAATGATGTTCTGCGAGTATATAGCAATAAATAAGTCTGAATTAGTTGATGTATATGATTGATTTGGTGTTTTGAATTCAGTTCTTATAATGTTCATTTGCCATCTGTTAGTATAATGATAGTTTATTCCTGTCTTGTTAGAATTTTATTTATGGTGTTTGATATATTTTTGGTATATGACCTTCTCAAATTAGTACCAACCTCCGTGTTGCCGTGGCTCAAAGCATGCTTTAACCGGGGAGTAGGGGTCCCCCCCCCTCCCCCAGGCTAATTTGTGGTACTTTTTTATGGTTCACTTCCTTTTTACATAATCCTTTTGGAGATTTATATATATATATATATATATAGTTTGAAAATCCAATGATAGAATACAGAGAAGTTGCAACTCATAAATCCTAACTTAAAAAATGCCTACATAATAAAAAGAAGTATTAAATACATGTATATATAATCTTTGTGCTTACTTTTTCCAGCTATGATTAGTGTTCTAGTCCACTATTGTCTAAATTGCCAATGTTACTCTAAGTGTCTGTAAAACGAAAATAAGGACTATGTCACCAAATTACATGAAAACTATTTTAATATCTAAAATAAAATTTGTGCATGTATTTTAAATCTATAAATTGGAGTATTAAACTATTAAAGTATAAAAATTGTAATATAACTATTTATTTACACCATCTTATCTGCAAGAAATTGGACTGCAATCAGATAATTCTGTAATTTTCATTTACTCCTATACAAGAAACGCATTCTCTAATTAGGTAGCAATAAAACTAATAAAAATCTGCTAAATAGTGTTCCTGATTAAGCCAGTGAAACTAGCCAAAAAAATATGAAAGAATTTCCTAGAAAAAATAAAATCAGATTATTTTCACACTGAAATTAATAAATTACCTTGACCACTACCTATTAGATTTACTTATTGTTGGCTTTGTAGTTTTATAGAATGAAAAATGTACAACTAAACACAAAAAAAAATGAATTTTATTATGCAATTAAAGTTCAGTTGAATCATTCCATCAGTTAATTAAATTAAATTATCATATAGTCATTGTTGTCAAGAAATGTTTTCTTTCCCTTGTAAGAATAATGAGAAATAATTATATTGTATTCAGCATTGATATACTCATGTTTTGTCTGTTTGTTTGTTTTTTAACTAAATTGAGTTTTTCTTATGTAAATTGCTCAAACTGTTGCAAAAATAGGTAAAATGTAAAATCCCCATTAGAAACATAGTATAAACCAAATTAAGTAATATCAACTGGTTTAAAGTAAAAAGTGCTTCCTCCTTCAGGATATCAAGATAGAACAACCATTCCAACACTGGTATGCAAGCAGTCAATGAATGCCCAGTAAGGAATTTATTGCCAAACAGAAAATAGAGAAAATGAAAAGAAAAAAATCTAAGAGGCGAAAGGAAAAATATTTCCTCATATGCTTTTTTCTTTCTGAGGAAAATTATGTCTTGATAACTTTAATAACTTAGATTCTTTTTGGTTGTTCTACAGTATTATGTATTTCCTTCTAAATATATAGTGTGTAATGTAGAATGTTATTTTAAAAGGATTTTTAAGCCAGATAATTACATCATCTAATGCATTGAATTAAATATATTTTGCGGCAATTTGCATCAATAAAGCTGTGGCTACTGTAATCATATATTCTGCTTCATAAGTTTAAACTATGCCTACTTTACAGATTCTCTAACTTGTAGAATAAAATTTTGTTTAATCTATCCTGTTTTCACCATTTTATTATTTTCAACCTTATTTTACAATTAAGTAAAAGTAGTGTTCATTTTCAACTCTTGGTAAAAACAACATTTGAGATTCCACAGCTTTCATAGATCTGAACATATTCCACCACTAAACCATATTAGAAGGCACTGACTTAGACATCAATAAACTCTTTATTTATATAAATGTAATATGAACACTTATCATGGATATTATTTTTCAGATCCTGCAAGCAAACTGTTACTTTATTAGTTTGTCAACCTATTACAAATAATGTAAGTTTGTATCTTTATAATAAATATTTGCATATCCTAATAGCTTCAGTTTTAAACAGCAAATTTGTTTATAGAACTGTCCAATTTTTCATATAATTTCACTTATATAAGTATTTTTGTATAATTCTTATAACTCATGTTAATATATTTTTTCTTTCAGACAACTAGGAAATCAGCATTATTAACCGCAGCAAAAAAGGCCAAACTAAAAAATAATCCAAATAGAGTTAGATTTTCTGAAGGAGTTGTTGTAAATGGCTCTCCACTCTATTCTGTGAGATTTGTATATTTATTTTCTGTTTTATATATTTACAGTCATTTGCATGTTTTTTCATTTTAAAGTTTAAATTCTTTTAAAATTCAGTTTTTGTAAATTGATGAATGAAATAGACATATTTTTATATTTATGTATTTACCATGTTAAAATTTTACTTTGTAGTGTAAGCTCGTACTGACCTTTCTAACTAAGGATCTTTTAACATTTTGCTAAGTATGGGCATCCATAAGTTGAACCCGGGAACATCCAAGTTAGTTACCTCAGACTGAGGACACACACACAACAAATATATCTCCTACAATTAGCACTAAAACTATCCACCAGATAAAGTCAACACAAATCTTATAATCAAAGAATCTGATGCAACTTTGTCAACACATACCATACTCTGGTTACAATACATGCTTAACTTTGTGTAGTTCAGCTAACTACAACACAACACAACTTGCACAACACACTTCTGTCATGGCCTCATAACAGTGAGTTACAATTCACCTTCTGGTCATTGGTAACTCACTGTAAGTTTCATCTAGGCATTTTATAGTATTAATTCCGTACCTTTTTTGTTAAAAACGGAGTACAGCAATACCTCGCATAGTCCTTATTCACTATTGTCCGGTTTGAAAATTTCAAAACGAACTAAATTTTAATTGAGCAAAATAAAAATACATTCTAAAAAATTAGTACACAAAATTATTTTTTTATACATAAATGATTGAGTTTTTCCCTTTATACAGTCAAGTCTCCTTTTGTGCGGTTTTAAAGTTATGTGATACCATACATATTTCAATTTTTTCTAGATATACCCTAGATATAAAATTTCAAAAAAACGTCTCACACTGTTATTAGGTGGAAATGCAGCAGGGGATTTCAAAATAAAACCGATGCTTGTGTACCATGCAAAAAATCCCAGAGCTCTTAAAAATTTATCAAAAAATAATCCCCCAGTATTGTGGCATTCAAATAAGAAAGCATGAGTCATATAAGCTTTATTTGAAGATTGGTTCACCATCTATTTTTGCCCTACAACAGAATGTTATTGCAGAGTAAATGGATTAGATTTTAAGATTTTATTGATCTTAGATAATGCCCCAGGTCTTCTGGCTGGTCTCTGTGATTTAAGTGAAAATGTACAAATAACTTTTCTTCCACCAAATACGATGCTGTTGATCCAACCAATGGATCAAGGTATTTAAGGCCTGTTATTTGCATAAAAATATGCATTTTTAAAAATTATTTCTAATAAAGACATTTGAATTTATTAATCATGTTTTATTTATTGAAAAACAGGGAGAATTTTTTTTTTTTTAACCAATTATCATATTTTGTATGTATTTAGTTCCTCTATTAGTCCAGTTTCAAACAGCTCAGGATATTGGATTTCATATGCAATTATTTACACTTTAGTTTTAACTCAAACCTCACAAGATTTTTAACTCAAACCTAACATACTGGAATTGTTTAATTAATAACCATTTCAATATGATGTTACAATCGATAAATCAACTTCCTGCTGGATGAAAAGATTGCTTAGCCCTCCCATGTTAGAATACTCTTGTCTTGCTATTCTAAGCTTTCTTACTGTTCTTTCTTGCTTCTAGAAAACAAATATTGATCTATATCCAAACTCCTACATGCAATTTTTCTATATACCTTTCTCGAAGATATACATTCATATTTTTATCATATTTATTAACGATAGGATGACTGGATCCATCACCATATCAGCATTTATTCTTTCCAAAATGGTGATGTAAATAACTGTGACATATGGGCAAATGATCAATACATGCATTAAATCTGAGTTTTATATCTAACACCCAAACAATGACAACTTCATCTTCAATTAATGTCGATACCTCAGTGGCAAGGCTCCAGTTAATAGCACCTGGGGAAAAGGCATAAAATGCATGTTCTCTCTACACATGAATGCAGAAAGTCCAAAATTTAGAAAAAATTACTTATAAAAGAAATTGAAAAATTTTTTAAATTCATGCTCAGTTTTCTTGACATCATTTATAATGATTTAGCTTTTTGCAAGCAAATTGGAACAAAATCTTGTACTGTTATTACATGAATGTTGAATTTTCAAAATATGCGTACCCTTTTTTGAGAAAATTACTTTTAGCCTAAATATCCTATTTTATTCCAGACCCCTTTTTATGGGCAGATTCCCCCATTGTCCCCTTGCTATACCTCTTTAATGTCCAAACAATATGGTATCTTCACTTTCAAACAATGATAAAATTATTACAATGTGTACCGAATACAGAAATATATGATATATAATTTATTTATTTATTTTTTTATATAAACATCTCAACAGGCACAACAAATACAATTACAGAGAAATGTAAAAAAACACATTTACATTTTAATTGTGTTTTAATAAGCTTTTTATTTGTGTAAAAAGTACACAAATAAAAAAACTTACACATTAAAACACAATCAAAATTTATAACAAACAAGATCTATAAACCTTTGGCAGATCACTTAAAATGTCAAGACTAAAAGATAACCCATTGACCACTCTTAATAATTGCTCTATTGGTTGATTTTTCAAAAAAATTTTACCATGAAACTCCTCAAAGAGTACACACTTATTTCTTATTCTATAAGCAGGTACATAATGTTTCTTTTCATGTACTTTCTCATGTACTATAATTTTCTATATTATTCACATACCTTTGTATCATAATGAAGCATCTCATACTTAAAAAATATCCACATTAAGGGTTCTTATCATTTTGTTGTAATGATGCTATATATGAAACTGCATATTTTTTATAGTATCCATTTATTTATTTATTTTATTAACTTTTTAATGTAAATCAGCTCTACATAATTAACTACGGCACTGTTTACAGAAAATACTCAAATCATAAGAATCATGAAAATGACATCTATATAGGAGTGTTTATGCACAATTAATTAATCATTTAATTTTCTTAAAGCTGTCAACAAATTAGTTAAGTCAATGCATTTGATGCATTTATGCACCATTGTAAATATTGCACCTTCACAGTGAACAAACAATATTATCAAAACCTTGAATCTGGAATGACTTTGATTTTAATCATGCAAATTATAAAATATTGCATATCGTTCTTGTTTTTTTACATAATATATTTAAATATAATTTTTATTGAATGTAAGTTAGCTTTTTACACCTCACATATATACTGAAACTCATAAAAATTCCTGATTCATTGAATTGTAAAATAGACCCATAAAATTCCTGTTTTGACAATTAATTGTGATATTTTTTTTTTTTTTGTCCTTTACTATATTATAAAAATAATTATGTAATAATAATCCCATACTATAATTAAAAATTATTATTAATAATATTTTTAAGTATAATATAATTGGTATGTGCAATATATTCATTTTTTTCTTCTTGCTAATTGTATGTGTATTGATTATGCATTTTTATTGCAGCCATCACCTATGGATTCATATATTCCTTTCTTACCTAACGTATTAAAAGTATTCTTAGAAAACGGTCAGACAAAATCTTTCAAATATGACAGCACAACTTCTGTTCTGGTATTATAATTTAATTCTATATAGACAATTTTAATTATTTCATTAATTACCATATTAACATATTTATTTATTTACCACAATTAAGGTCCAGAGTGTGATCACTAACATTATTTTTTTTTTTATATTTGGAGAATTTTCTTTTTGCATAGCATATTTTAAGTTATTAAACCATTTATATATTTTCTCCATTGTATGTTGTGTGGGGACCAACTCTTGGGTCACTATCTGCTATGAAGCACATTCCCTATATGCTTGGACCTGAATATATCTTTTTGTCTAATCATTATAGCACAATATTACCATACTCTTGGTTCTAAATTCACACATGACTAGGATCCAACCTTGTCCACCCCCTGATTCTGATCCCTAGCTCTGAAAAATACTCTGCAAAAGCACCTAAACATAAAATATTGTGTGATCGGGACTGCCCTCTACTTTGTTTTAAAATAAATATGTAAGTAGTTAAAGTAGTTCCTTATAAGACCAGAGAGGGTTAGTAGATAGTATATCTGAATGTAATCCAGATGGCCTGGGTTTAATCTGCGACTGTTGCCAATTGATTTTTCAGTAGCTAAAATGAGATATAATATTTGGTAAAAATTCTTCAGCAATCAAAATAATTGCCATTTTTTTAAACTAAAATTTAAATGTTTATGTGTTCTATTATTCTTCTGAAGCTGTTTTGGAATTTTAAACATTTAATATAAAAACTACTAATTACTATTCAGCATCTATAAGATGCCAAGTTATATCTTCTGTATATATTCTTGACCACATTTCTGTGATAAAATTATCTTAAGTTGTTTCAATTATCTTAAGTTGTTTCAAATATGACTAATAATATATTTTCTATCTGAATTTATCTTTTACATGTCATAAGATTTCTTGCAATTTTCTATCATTATTTGTTAATATTTTAAATACATTTTCATAATTTAGTTTGTTCTAACAAATTTAAAGCATTGCATGTCATAAAAATTATTTTGAAGCTTGATGTGACCAGCTAACTACCAATTGGACATATGTCGTTTAAATAATTGAAGTAAATTTTGCAAAAATTAATGTAAATTGTTTTCTTGTTTAAATCACTTTCTCTTATTTTTAAGGAATATTTAGATCATTAAAATCCAGAGCATATGTATTTTTTTAATTTTGCTTAAAGTTGAAAATTAATAAATAATGATTTATTTATTTGCAAACAGGATGTGCTCAACTCTCTCAACGAAAAGCTGTCCATTAAATGTTTTGACCACTTCAGTTTAGCCACGGAACATGTCAAAATTACTCGCAAGAACAGACTCACTGTTTTAGATCCAAAAGATACATTGGCAAAGGTATTATATTTTTCACTTGCTTGTGTCTATTCACTCCTTGGAATTCAAATTATATGTAATTTTTTTTAAACAATTAAACACACAGTCAACAGCGTAATTTTGACTCCAAGACTTTGGGTTTACTATGGTATTTACATATTGATCTGAATTTTGTTTTGAGTGAGTATAGGGCCAGATGTATGCCTGAAAGAAACACTGCCCATAATCAGGATTTCCCTGAATAGTTGCATCATCATTTTGTGTAATATTTATTTAATTTTAATTTGCAATTACAGTGATCTTTTGTTAAGATGGATACTTAAGGGCCAACATTTATTGTACATATTAGCTAGAGTCCATTGTAACAGGAGTCCATAAATTTGATACAAAATAGTAATGAAATAGTAAAATGATAATGAAAGTTTGCTATCCTCATGTATGTAACATATTAGGTAACATATATGTAACATATTAAGTAAATTGAAAAATACAACTTTAAAACAAAAAGGACAGAAATATTTAATCAAATGAGGTCAAAATGAAAAAAATATTAATATTTGAAGTATAATGGTATACAAATTTTATCTATCTTAATGAATGAATGAATGAACGTTTAAGTGATGTTTATAACATGCAATATCCATAGACGTTAACAGGGGAATCTGTATTTGTTCGTAATAACAAAAAATCCATCTTAAACGGGTGCCATCTTAATGAAAGTCCACTGTATATCCATCCATAAATGCCTGTTTTTCTAATCATGAAATTTTTTTTCCATTTTTATCTTGATTCATTTGTAAAAGTCTCTAAAATACTCATGAAAAGCTCACCTTTTCTCACTTATGATCATTCACATAAAATATAATCAAAAGTCTTCCAAATGTGTTCAAATAAGCAATATCCCAAATAAGTCCATTTTGCACAAATTTGAAGAAATTTTTATCACAGTCGGCAGAACTATTTATAAGTATTCCTTGAGGTTTCTGCTATAATGTTAAAATTAAATTATATTAAAATATGTCAATTTTGATAAACTTCTTAATGTATTAAGGTAACGTGCCTTTTTACTTTAATTTTTTCTGTAGTCCGTAAAAGATGTTTAAAAAGTACTTAATGTTTCAATGAAAATATGCAAGAATCTTACATGTTATTTGTTTCTAAAATTTCTGTAAAAAAATGTTGGCAGCATGTCAGCCAATAAATACCAATAAATTTGATGTTAAATAATGATAAATTTCATGTAGTATATGCATTCGTTATTGAAGTATCATCACTACATCTCAGACATATTTCTAAAAGTGTTCGAAATATGTTCAGGGGCATAATTTTTTTTTTTTTTTTTTTTTTTTTTACTTCAAAATCATGCTAAAATATATTCAGTAAAAATAGAATTTTTATCTGGAATAGTATGAGAAAGTAAACATGATATTCCCATGAAACTTAAAATCCTAAAACACCAATATTGTTATATGTCATAAATGATGATATATTTGAAATGTCATAAATCTAAAATAATGTCTGGAATGTAAAATTTGTAATTTTTTTAATTGGCATTTAAGGGTTTTATGTGATATTATTCATTAGTTTTATTTATGATATTATAATACAAATTTCAACTTACATTCATGAATAAATCTGCTTGCAAGATTGCAATTTTCAACTTATTTGTAACATAACAAATGTTAAGCACTGGATGTATTCATTCCATAGAATACTAAAGTGAATAATCAGTAAAATGGTAAATCTACCAAATGTGTTAAGTGTGGAGTAAATTATATTAAATGTTAAACATTCAATAGTCAATCAACTATAGCTTAAAACTGAAAAATTAGTCTAAATCTTCTGAACATCTTAAACATTAAAAATATATTTTGAAAAGTTCAATGCTGTTGATAATTTTCACACATGTAGTCATGCATACATGCATGGTTGGCATGAATTCTTTTTCTATCTCCCTATATTAAAACAAAATTAGCTGATACCAATGCTGTTTGACAATTACATTTTCTGTTCTTCAAGTTATTCTGTGCATACACTATAGCATACAAAAGTACTGGAATGAAATTAAATTTGGTACATTTGTGGAGAAATGTTAGGGGAACACACTGAAATCAACCACTTTTGGCTTTTAAATGTAGTTTAACAGATATTTACAGAGTATTTGAGCTGCAAATTTTCATTCTTGACAGCAGGGCCATGAATTTTTGCAGGTATACCTACATAGTTGAATTTCTGTAAGACTGTACCCTTTTTAACACTTTACAACATAGTTGAAAAGTGTTTACAACTTTGTTCAGTCTGTCTGTCTGTATGTCCGTTAGCATGATAACTGCCGTAAAAATGAATTTATCAAAATGAAATTTTAGTATGTTTTTCAGATGATCTGTGGGACCTATGGGAATATAAATGAATAATATCACCCAATTAGTTTTGGATTGAACCCGGGTTGAAAAAATGAAATACATTGAACCCTATGGGACCTAACTTTTCAAACATTTTTTAAGCGAATTTAAAATTTCCCAAATTGCTTCGAAAGTTTTAGGAAATATTCAAATTATCCCATAAAATATATAAAAAAAATTTCAGTAAAATATGTTAGGTAGTTTTTTTAATAAAAATTGTTTAATTTAGGGAGAAAAACAAGTTCAATTAAATTCTGACTCTTACTATATTCTCCAGAAAGAAAAACGATATATATTTTATAATAAATATCTTTCCAAGAGTTTAATTATTTTTTTTATCATGCCCATAAGTAAATTATTTTCAAAAATCATAAACAAGTAGATCATATAGTACAAAAGATAGAATCGATACCATTATAAGTAGAAATGAGTGAATAACACTTTTCTCGAATTCGAGGATTCTAATCAGGCTGTGTACATTTAGTGAGTTTGTCCCCAGTGTTAATTTGACGCAAATGAGTTCTATTTTGTAAAATTGTTGATATTACATAAAATAGTTCTCCACTTCTGCTGGACTGTCAAATTTTGGGGGCTGCTATCAGAAATAATTTTGCCATCCGCAAACCCAGCAAGCTTTTAATATAATGAGAAATTTATATATTTTAATTTTCTACAATTTCTGAATGAAATTCCAGCACAAATTAAAAATGTTTATGTTTAAGTGGGATTTTTGACAAGGGAAGGCATGTTTGCATACATTTAATTAGTATTCCTATTTTTCAAATGTTTGTAAAATGTATTTAAACTTTAAATGTCATTAAATTTATTTTCTAATCTATATTTTAAATGTGTTTCAATATTTATTAGCTGCACAGAACAGGCTCTTTTTCAGCAACTACAGCAAATGATATATTTCGCCTAGAGATAAAATAAAAAAAAAATATTTCTTATTGAGAAACATGTTCACTTTTCGTATGTAATACCATGCGATAAATTTGGTGACATCATTCTCGTGGATCTAGCTCGTTCCATTCATGAAAAAAGATACTTTAAGTAATACTTTTGTATTTGAACGCTTGTCATTTATCTACTGTAAGAATAACTTACTTCTCCATCCATAACGCTTGGTGAGATTTTGGTGACGAATTTGGTGGAATGTCGCCAACTTGGCAATTTTTTCAAATGTTGCTAAATTAATGATAAACTCACCAAATGGATAAAAATGACACTAAATCAATAAAAATGATGACTCATTGACGAAAATTCAATATCTTACAAAGAATATAAATGTCTACTATAAAAATAATCTATTTTTTTTTACTGTAAAAGTAGTAAATTCATTGCAATATATAAGGAAAGTCATGTGCTGCTCACATCAGATATTTTTTTACTTATTATCTGTTTATCTAAATTCTGAGCCAACTCAATTACAATATTTTTTATTTTAAATGATGAAATATTCATTGATTTTACATGTAGAGGCAGTCGATTTATATTACAATGGCGTTATTTGAATAAAGTTCATTTAGTGTAACTAGCATGGAGTTAGAAAGAAAGAGATTAAACTCCTATGGAAGAAATGCTTAAAAATTCCATAATGTTTTGAGAATTATATGTAGATGTCACTATTGCTAGTAAAGTGACTGCTATTGCTAATTGGCACAACAGAAAGGCATAGTATTTAGTATATGCATTTTTGATTAGTTTTAAATTAAGAGCTAATTAATTATGAGTATAATTAACCAGTATTTTTTCATAGTAGCAGGATAGAGTACAGAATCTATGGAGATAAAAATAAATGAAAAGGTAAAATAATTTTGAATGAGTGGAAATATTCGTTATTGTTTCAGTTCTAACTTGCATTGCGTTAATGATATTTTAAAAAAATATCAGTGCTGAATGTATCACAATTTAGAGACTCTTAAATAAAATTACATTTCCAGTTGTAAAGTGTTTTATAATCAATGCTTTATGCATGATGGTACTTTCTTGTTAAATATTTGATTTAGTTTATATATATATTTGTATGTATATATATATTTGCTACATACAAACATATATATATATATATATATACAAGGTAGGATCAAAAAATTCGGAGACTGGCTTACCTGATGGATATGATTTATTGATATCATGTGTTACACACAACCACCTTCAAAGTATTCCCCCTCTGCAGCTATGCATTTCTGCAAGTGCGAGTACAGTTGCTGAAAACATTCCTTGTAGCCTTTGGACGAGATGGTCTTCAGTGTGGCTATCACAGCTTCCTCAATCTCAGATACACTCTTGAAACGACATCCTTTGAGTTTATTTTTGAGATGGGGGAACAGGTAAAAATCACATGTGGCGAAATCGGGTGAGTAGGGAGGATGTGGAAGGATTGACATTCCAAGTTTGGCCATTGTGGACTCCAGCATGAAAGATCGATGAGCAGGGGCATTGTCATGTTGCAGCACCCAATTCTTGCTGTTCCAGAGTTCTGGGCATTTCCGGCGGATAGTATCACAGAGACAAGGCAGGATCTGTGTGTACCTCTCCTTGTTCACAGTTGCCCTTTCTGATATGGACTCGTAATACACCAAACCCTTCTGGTCAAAAAACACCTCCAGCATTACCTTCCCTTTTGAATGGTCCAAACTAAACTTCTTTGACTAGTCCTCACAGTGGCGACAATGGTGACTTCCACTGTGAGGACTGTCGTTTCGTCTGTGGGTCGTATAAGAAGTCTCATTACCAGTGATAATTTTTTAAAGGTCACACTGATCTTTGGTTAGCATTTTTGGTCAATGTGTTGACACACACGATGCATGTTCAGTTTGTTCGTCAGGATAGCTTGGTAACTCCCTTACAAAAATTCCTGTTTTTTCAGCAATGACATTGATGGTTTGACGTCGATCGGCACTCACAATTTCCACCAACTTTTAAATGTTGTCCTCCATAATTGATGTTGATGGCCACCCAGTCTGTGAATTGTCTTTTACGGATTCACGGCCATCCTTGAATCGGGAGTGCCATGACAACACCTTCACACGACACATTGCTCTCTCACCGTACACTTGTTGCAACATGCGCATGTTTCTGATGGCAATTTCCCCAAACGCTGGCAGAATTTGATATTCACACATTGTTCTTCAAGCACCATTTCTGGTTTGGATGAATGAGAACGACTCCAGTTCACTGAGACGCATTGTCTCAAAAAACCCTGCACTGCGTAACTGCTTCTTCCTTTTCACATCTGGAGTCACATGTGTCTCTACACCACGGTAAAATAGTTCCCTTCTCCTCCAATTAGGGTTGGAGATATCAGCACAGTCTCCGAACTTTTTGATCCTGCCTTGTATATATATATATATATATATATATATATATACAGTGGAACACCATTTATACTTCTCTCAAGGGAAATTCGAAAAAAAACGTATAAATGGAAAGACGTATAATCGGAATTTTAAGAAACAACTTTGATTATTACAAATTTAATGCTACAAATCATCCAAATTTATTTAAAAGTAATATTTTTATTTTTTTAAGATATTATCTGTATTGAAACTAATATTTATTAAATTTTTATATTTAAACATTTACAATCATAAAATTGAAAAAAATCATACCTTTATTTTAATTTCATACATACATATCTTAAGTAAATACACATCTTATTTTATATGATTTATGTGCATGCAGGTAGATGTTAATTAAAAAAATCTTGAATCATCGTCTGATGTGTGAATTGAATGTGAGTAATGAGTACAACATTATGAATCGAATTAAGATATTTGATAGTTTTTTCACTGGTGTTTTGACAAACAAAATAAGTTCTAAGTTTATCAATGGAGTCCATGGCATCTTTAAAGAAAGGCGGGATAACTTCTTCACATTTTTCATCATCATCGCTACTTAAATTAGCACCAGACAATTTGTCTTCTATTAAATCATCAATAAATTGTGATTAATTTCGAAGTCATTACGTTGGTATGGCAATTCACATCCTCCTCGAAAGTAACTTCTGATCTCAGGAGTTTCCAGTCTTCTTCATCCATGATCACAGTTTCATCATCTCCAGCGTTGACATCACTGTCATCGTTGGCATCACATTCATCTAATTTTGTATCTGGAAACCCTCCTTTAATGAAACAATTTTTATTGTTTCAGACTTGACTTGAGTCCATGCTAGAGAGATCATGTTTATCCCCTGAAGTACGTTTATCTTTCCTTGGATATTTCCTATAGTGATACTTTGAAGGGCATGTTAAATTAAACGCTTTCTGTAGTACACTTTTAAGTTTTTTATTATTCCCAGATCTAGGGGTTGTAGTTTGTTCATGCAATTTGGTGGAAAGAAAATCACTTTCACATTTTTTAAAAAGTCGGTCTCAAGGGGGTGAGCAATACATTGATCCATAAAAAGTAAAATTTTACATTTTTGTTGTTTCATATCTTTATCCATTTTTTTGAACCACTCAGTAAAAATTTTAACAGTCATCCACGCTTTTGTATTTTCTTCATAATATACTAGCAATGTTTTAACTTTTGCAAAACACCTTGGCTTCCGTTGACTTGCCTATGACTAGAGGAGTCATCTTATCACTTTCATCAACTTTGGCACAAAGTAAAACAATGAGGCGATCTTTAGAATTTTTTCCAACATTGCAATTGTCACCTTTAAATACAAGAGTTCTTGCAGGCATGCGATGATAAAAGAAGCCTGTTTCATCAACATTGCAAATGACCTTCAGCTGGTATCCACCAATTTTGTTCGGCAAATTCTTTAACCATTCATTAACAGTTTCAGTTGGAACATCTTTAGATTTGCAGCTTACCACTTGACTTGAAATTCCATGTCGCATTTTGAATTTATGAAGCCATCCAGTTGAAAAACATCCATCTTTTACATCCAATTTCAATGCAATTTCCTTTGATTTTTTCTTCAGCATGGGCTCACTCACGGAAATATTTGATGCATGACATTGTATTAAAAACTGAAGCAAAATGTCCTCTACTTCAGGAAATTTGCCTTCTTGCACATGCAGTTTCTTCGAAGCAGAGTTTCTGAAAGCTGCTGCTCTGTCCTCGATTTTTTTTCTTTCATAGATAATGGTTTTCAGAGTAGAAACTGGAATATCCAGTTTTTTAGCCAAATGTACCTTTATTAATCCTGTACTTTTATCAAATTCTTTTAAAATTTCAATTTTATCTTTTAATGGAAGTGCTTTACGCTTTCGGGACATTTTTGGAGAACGTTAAATTTTTAAGAAACCAATGGAATGATTATAACCAACAGACTGAACAGCAATACTGAAACGCGAGCTCTCAAAATCATAGGCATTTGATTCAAGAATGAACTGCTTATCAAACAAAAGAGTCTGATGAATAGACTCTCTCATTGTTTGTTCTTCCCGCAGCGGGTGCAGTTTAGGGTTGCCATGTAAATTTGACAACTTGAGCGAGAATTCTTTTGGAATCAAAAAGCATGCTAAATTTATAACAGTGGTAACCTATGTAACACTGGTCAGAGTACCTCTACCCTTGTGGTGGCAATTCCCAAATGTTCTATCCAAATGAAAAATTTCGAATTTTAGAAATATTTATCAGTGGAAAAACTGGGAAAACGATGTATAACTGTAGTTTTGTGTCGTATAAATGAAATATTTTATCATTACATGGTTAGGAATGAATCGGGATTATGCTGAAATGACATATAAATGTAAAAGACGTATACACGGTGCTCCACTGTATATATATATATTTGTATGTATATATATTTATTTATTTATTTCCATGCTAGTAAAATCCTTTTTTTATCTGTGTTCTATGTATTACTTTTTGAAGCAATAACAAAATTCAATTTTTTTCTTCAATGAAGATTGCTTCCAGGCCTGGTTCTCACCACTTACGCTGTGTATTCCGTGTCACTTTTGTTCCAAAAGATGCCTATGACCTATTACAAAAAGATCCCATATCTTTTGAATATTTATATGTACAGGTAAGCTTGCAACATAACCACTCTTTTCATAAATACATAATATATTTTAACCTAAATGACTTTGAAATGAATTATTAAAACTCTGAAATGAATGCATTGAGCAATTTTACAATGTCATGAGATTAGTTTTTTATCTCTTATTATTTTTGTTCCTTTGGATTGTAGTATTTCCTGTATTACACTATTTGTAACTGATTGAATATTGTACTATTTGTAACTCTTTTGTAATTTGTATTTCTGTATTGTACTATTTGTAACTGAATTGAACTATTTTCTGTATTTTTTTTTATACTTAATGATTTATATGCATGCTTTTAAAAACATTTATTTATTTATTGTATTTAACATTTGTAACTGTACTCACATTCATTTATTTCCTTTCGTATATAAATTTTAGTATGTAGTGGCATTGGCATTATATAACATATGGTACTTTCTTACCTTTTTCCTCAACTGATGATGTGCATAATGAAAATAAATTTTTATGTTTTTAAGTGATTATATCTTCAAAGAATAAAATTATCAATGGCAAAGATGTGAAATATGCACACATAATTGCAAAATAACACTGCATATATTTTCCATTTTTTTTTCGCATGTTTTCCATTTTCATCCCTGTGGTATAAGATGGTCATTACATTACAATAGTTTTATTGATGAAATTTTAATTATGTTTCTTGTGAATTACCTCAGTAAAATAGCTAACTTTTGGATTACAAAAACATCATTGGAAGTGAACAAGCATTCTACCTGTTAAAATCATAGAGAATATTATTTAATAGTTTCCATTTATAATATTTTGAAGATATATTAGGATCCATATAAAGAGGTACATTTAAGATCACGCATAATACTTTGAAATCCATTTCAGTTGTGATTGGCGAACACTGACAAATATTAAACAAATTGGGGGATATTAAAATATATCTATTGTTTTTGAAATTTTGATATGTACACATGAAAAATGGGAATTGGTAAACATAGCAAACTGAAAAGATCTACATAGTACTTAAAATATGCATCTTTTACTGGATTTTCTTTTTTATATAATCTATTCTGTAGTGGCATAATATGGTTATTTTTACATCGGTAATTTCTTTATATAGTGCTGTAATGATGTGGTGCAAGAGAGATTTGCTCCTGAACTGAAATATGATATTGCTTTACGGCTAGCTGCTCTTCATATTCAGCAGCACTGCTTAAGTAATGGAATACAAGGGAAAGTTACTATTAAAGCTGTAGAGTAAGTAGTGTTTTATAGTACTGTAAAATATTTAACTTTGTTGCATTTTTCTTTTATTTCTTATAAATTCTGTAGCATGTGTGATAGTATAAAAAATAAATAAATAAATGAAATGCTTTAACTAATTATGTTTTATGCACCAACCTATTATGCTTTAACCATTTTTATTTTTTTTTGTCCATGTTTTAAAAAATGTTGCCTAGCCTATCTATACGGCAGCAGACTCAAACTTCTAAAAACTGTTGTCTTTATATTTTGTTATAATTCTTTTGCAGGCAGTATTTCTTTTAAAAAGAAATGACTGAAAATATGTGAGCTTTTATTGGTGTTTTGTATTATTTTATTAGATATAGGTGTTTTATTTGTGATATCAATTTTTTTCTTCAAAGTCAAATTTAAAAATAACTCATTTGTTTAAAATATTTTATTTGAGTGACCATGAAAATATCATTGAGAACTTCCAGTTAGAAGTGTTGCTTTAGCCTCTTCTTCCTTCCATTTGTAAGGCTTCAGGGCATGAAAATGTCTTTAAGGACTTCCAGCTAAGGGTCCTGCTTTAACCTCATCTTTCTTCCACTTGTATGGCGTCAGGTCATTAAAATATCTTTAAGAACTTCCAGCTCAGAGTCCTACTTTAACCTCATCTTCCTTCCACTTGTTATGTTCCAGACCCGGAAAGAATAAGATTTCTAGTCTAGAGAGTAAAATATCAAAATAATAAATAATGATAAATAAACATTACTTTTTACTTTTTGGTGCATTTTACTATAATCATATAACTTAAAATAAAAACATCAATTCATAACTTGTCACAAGCATTATCATGTGTTAAAAATGTTCCCTCATACATACATATATATATATATATATATATATATATATATATATATTAAATGAAGTGTGCTATTCGAAAGTGGTGTTTTGTAGTTACCCCCTGCTGATTTTACAAATACAGTACCTTCAATCCATTGTTCGTTACTCCACTTTTGTAATTCGTTTAAATTAAAAGTGTTGTTTTCTGGTTTTTAATATTGATGACTAGCATTCTTATGAGTCTTATCAGGTAATAAATTGAGCTGTATTGTTTGTTATGGATATTTTACTATATCTTTTCTCATATTCTACTTTAATCCAAATATTTATCTTATTAATTTCATCTTATTTGTATGCTGCAATAGTGCAATAAATAGATGTAATTTCAAATATACAGTTATTTAATATACTTAAGCTTTGTTAAACTTAGTAGTTTTAACATGCTTGATTTATATTTAAACTCTTTGTTCATTCTTATATGCATATATATATATATATATATATATATATATATGTGTGGAAGGGAAGCTGAATATTCCTCAGTTTTTAATTACTTACATTAATGAAGTTATATATACAGTGCTATCGGTTCCCAATGGCTATTTCCTCAACTGTTAGTCACAGAGATATACTTCCAATTACAAAAATGTTTTAAATTTTAAAATCTATTATCTTAGAAACAGTTTAAATCAATAAATGCATTTCTGAAAGAAATACGAAATATAAATTTTTATACGGTCCCCTGGTCCTACCAATTATATTTAAGAAAATCATCCTCATATAAGTTCATGCAAAATGAAAGAAAAAATCTTTCATTTACAACCAAAATTCACCAAGTTATGAAGCATTAAACTTTAGGACTTAAGTCTCTTTTTTGCACATAAAAATGCCCCTTTTCAGACAACCAACCAATCAGGAATCATATTGACCATTCCTCAGCACAAAAAGTGCTCAACTTTAAACAGCTATAAATCCGTCAATTTTGGTTGTAAAAGGATATATATATATTTTTTTTTTTTTTTGCATGAAATTGTATGAGGATGATTTTCCTAAATATAATTGGTAGGACCGGGGGACCATATAAAAATTTATATTTCATATTTTTTTCAGAAATGCATTTATTGATTTAAACTGTTTCTAAGATAATAGATTTTAAACTTTAAAACATTTTTGCAATTGGAATTATATCTGTGTGACTAACGGTTGAGGAAATAACCATTGGGCACCGATAGCACTGGACACCCTGTATATAAGATGAATATTGGACTATTTTTAACTATCTTACAACAGTGGGATTTTTTTGGACTATTTCATATTATAAATCTAGGATTGGGGGGTATCAACTAAAATTTGATGAAATGGTGTATTGCCATTGCAAATATGTATGTGGGTACATAACATTTCAAAGAAAATTAACTCGGTTGAAATAAGTCAAAAATAGATTCCAAAATTTTGCCCAAACAAACTGAGTAACCAACGTATATAAAACTGTGTAATAATACTATTTCATAGATATAACCAATCATTGCAGGTTAATTTATATTTAAATTACAAATCACTTGAAATGTCACATAGATATTGCACATTGAAATGAAATAAAGTACCTAGTAATTTTTTTATGTATCATTCCATTGAGTAAAACCAAACCTCAAGTTTTGTGGCATGCTAGATAATATGGGGTTTTACACAGCATGTTTGTAAACCTTACTATTTTCCAGCATACCAGCTAATGCGTGGGAATTGAAAGACCAATTAAGTTCATTGTTGTTTCAGTCTCATTTGTTTTGTTTGCAACAAATAATACAGGTCAATGGTAACAAAAGTAATGTTACATGATTGAAACAACTTAATCTCTATACTAATACTAATGGCAGCTACATGTCAAATCCTCAAATCGATCAACTTACGTAGGTCAGTCAAAAAGTTAGTTGCACTGCTTGAGAAAACAAATTAAGATCGAAATTTTACAATAATTTTATTTGTACACTAAAGTTCCATATAAAAGCTACTTTTTGATGTAATCACCTCCTTTATTTAAACATTTGTCGAGGCGTGGCACAATTTTTTCTATGCCTTCTGACCGATAACCATTGTTGAGTTACAGCTTTCACCTTGTCATCCAAGTGATATCGTCGCTTTGAAAGTTCTACTTTCATGGGATAGAAAACATGGAAGTCACAAGGTGCATGATCTTAGCTATAAGGAGGGTGATCTCACACTTCCCACTTCAACTTTCTCAGAAGATTGCTCATTAATTTTGCCGCATGCGATTTCGCATTGTCAAGCAGGACCACAATGCCTTTCGAAAATTTACCTCGCCAATAAATTTCAGGGCAGTTACACCTTTTTGCATA
The DNA here is from genome assembly GCA_951213105.1 of Amaurobius ferox. Lineage (NCBI taxonomy): Eukaryota > Metazoa > Arthropoda > Arachnida > Araneae > Amaurobiidae > Amaurobius > Amaurobius ferox. Next base: position 34,133,038 of record OX578135.1, on the reverse strand, counting down.
CAAAAAATGAATCACTGCATGCACTTCCAATTTGAACGCCACCTGCAGCTGCCGAGGCATGTTCCTGACTGATTAGCAAGCAAACTAAAACTGCCATGTCAAAGCCACTGTGTCACGCGCTGCAGATAAATGTCTGCAGTGTTGCCACAAAGTTTCAACAAAATATCCTTTTACCAAGAGTTTTTACAAGAGTGCAACTAACTTTTTGACTGACCCTTATATATAACAAAATGATAAATCAATAGATCACAAAAGTCATTTTATTAAAAACATCCTTCAGACGTACATACAGTTTTTAAAAAGCCAGAGCACTTGTGGGTATCATCATACCCTTCCTCAGTAGTGTTAAAATAAGAAAAATTACCAACATGTTTAAGTACAATTCACCACCGGTAAGCTGAATTTGCATATCCTAAAATTGAATTACCAAAAAACATATTTTATGCATCCATACACCAGATTTAAAAATTTACAAAAATTTCAACTAAACATATTGTCATAAGCCAGTTTAAACATCAATATACGAAATTAAAGTTTATAAATTAAAGGTAACTTTGTAAAGGTTTGATTCACATGGAATCGAGAACGAGTCGCCAAGCATAACTTAAAACATGGACAGGGTCAAAATCACAAATAGAAGTGCGATATAGATAAATAAAAAGAGATTCGTAGAGTAAAATAGACCAGGGATTATTACAGCTGATCAAATGAAAAGATTTTTCAAAAAGGTGTTGAAAATTATCATTAATCATTAATTGGGCAAGAGCAGTTGATTGCTTACCATTTTTAACGTCTCTAGCATGTTCTGCTAATCGAATACCAAAAGTTACCTTTAATTTATAAAATTTAATTTTGTATATTGATGTTTAAACTGGCTTATGACAATATGTTTTCATGATTTTGTAATTTTTGTAAATTTTTAAATCTGGTGTATGGATGCATAAAATATGTTTTGTGATAATGTCAATTTTAGGATATGCAAATTCAGCTTGCTGGTGATGGATTGTACTTAAGCATATTGGCAATTTTTCTTATTTTAATGCCACTGAGGAAGGGTATGATGATACCCGAAAGTGCTCTGGCTTTTCTAAAATTGTATGTACATCTGAAGGATGTTTTTAATAAAATGACTGTGATCTATTGATTTGTCATTCTGTTATATAAGTTGATCGATTAATCTCTATAACTTACAAGCGAATATTTAGTGTATACAAGTTTGATCCTATATTGTACATATTTATGGCTTATAATAATAGTAATAATATGGTTTATAATAATAGTTCAAAGAATATTATAATAGTTTATAGGATATAATAAAAGTAATAATAGTTTAAAGGATATAATATTAATTTATATATAATTTAAAATTTATAATAATAGTTTAAAAGATATAATCTTAGTTTATATATAATTTAAAATGTATAATAATAGTTTAAAGGATCTTCTAACCACTATATATTGAAAACTAAGAATCTGATCCAAAATGCAATTAAATATCCTTAAAAGGCTTTTAAAATGCCACAAATTAATCACTCACTGTTTATAGCTAGCACTTTTAGTGTTTGGAGTGTGCACATTGCAAGCTTTAAAAGCAAAAACAAATTCAATCCTCTTTAACTTGACAAGACAAAGAAAGTAACTATAAGAGCTTTGTAAAAATAAATTATTGATCTAAAACCTTGATTTCCTATTAAAACATTTTTATCTCTTACTTTTTACTTGTATCTTTTATAATTTAGAAAATATTATGAGTGAAAGTAAGCAAAGTGAAACATAAATTCACACTGATTTAATATTTTTTATATTTTTCTTTACCCCAAGAAATAGTTCAAATTATAAAAATATAGAAATTACTTTTGTATGTTCATTAATGGTAACCTATTTCTGACAAAAGGAAAAAGTATAAATTGTTTACATATTTATCCGTTAGGTTTGGAGTTACAAGCATCCAAAGTGTTAACATATTTCATAACAGTCTGATTTCAGATAGATACTCTGACCACAAATGTTATTCATATCAAAATATTGTGTTTATAAATGATTTTTTTAATCTTCATTTCTTTTAATAGGAGAGAAAGTGGATTAGACAGATTTGTACCTGTATCACTACTTGATAGTATGAAAAGAAAAGAACTTCGCAAGTTACTAAGTCATTTCTTGAAGCAAAATCAAGCTTTATGTGCTCCTGGTCAGAAACATCTAACTGCCTTACAAGCTAAGCTGCATTACTTGAAGATAATCAGTGAGCTGCCTAGTTATGGATCAAAGTGTTTCTCAACGAATTTGAGGGTAACATTTTTTATTTTTCTCCTGATAATGTTACATAATAAATGAAGATGTTTGTCTGTGTATGTCAACTCTAGTGGAAAATCAAAGCTTATGTGAGTTTATCTATAATGTTAATAATAAATTGTATATCCTTTTTATCATAACACTGTAATAATTTTTTTTATAATATATCAAGATAAACAATATGTATGTTCACCAAATAAACTATTTATTATGTCAATATGTAAAATACATTTTGTGCAAAGGGTAAGGAAAACTTGAACAATGTATATAAGTACAAATAACACAATAATACAGCATACAGCTGTTTCAAGGATACATTGCATTCCCTTTGTCAGTGCAAGAGAACCAACAAACCCAAAGTCCAAAAAAGGAACGAGTACAAAGGAAGATACAAAGGAGATTTTATATACCCAAGACTTGGATTAAGAGATTTTTCATCTTGTTGGGCCTCATTTATTCTTGTTTGAACTTAATTCTTCTTGTTGGGATATTCCTGCTGTGTCTTGGCACATGCCAATCTTTTATGTTGTTTCCCATTTTGGATTGACTGAACTGTTCTTCATGCTGCTTTATGATTGACTTTCTTTTAATTATCTAGGTATTGGGTATATAATCCCCTTTATATCTTCCTTTGTACTCATTACTCTTTGGGACTTCAGGTTTGTTGCTTCTCTTGCACTGACTAAGGGATTCCAACATGTCCTCGAAACAGCTATATACTGTATTATCATTTTATTTGTACTTTTAAACATTATTCAAGTTTTCTTTATTTATTATATTTTATAGTTTTCTTAAGAAACCTATGTATCAGTCACACTTTTATGTAATGCACATTATTGTTTTTATTAGGATTCTAATCCAGAGGTGTCCCTTCTTGTTAGTCCAAGATTTGGTCTGAGTCAAATTGCTTGTATGAGAAATACAAATGTAAGTCAAACTGACATTTATCTATTAAATTTTTCTATAAAATATTTCTATTATTTAAAATTTAATAAATTCGGTTTTTTTTTTGGTTTTTTTTATAGAATGGGTTCTTAAGTTATTTTAAAAAATAATATGAAAATTAAAATTGGTGAAAATATTATTATTCATTCTTTTTTTTATTCCTTTTATTTTCACTAAAACATTTCTATGGGTGCACTGTAAACTGTTCTTATTTGTAGTTTACTTAAGTTATGCTGTGAACTGTTAACTGGTGAGATCTGGTATTAGCTTGGATACAGAAAATCATATACTTGCCGCTTTGGGGGATTTGATTGGCACAGGCTTTTGCCTGAATTTTAAAGAAACTTGATTTATAGTCTCAAATTACAAACTGCTAAAATTGTTCTCATTAATTGATAGTAATGAATACGACCTTAGAAACCCTACAGCAATTTTGGTTGGACTAGCACTAAAAAAAATGTCTAGCTATTTTAAATTTTTAGCTGTTAATGTGTTATAAAGTGATAAGATTGAAAAAAAAAAAAATTTTATAATTGATCGTGTGCAATATTATATATATATATATATATATATATATATATATATATATATATACACACATTAAGAATTCATTTTCTAAAGCAAACTTTAAAAAATATATGTACTCTATAATGAAATCAGTAGTTTAATTTTATTAAAGAAACTATCTTAAACGTCCTTCAGTAACCTGTTTGTTCTATTGATGGCACCAGCTGGTTATTTGACTACTGCCTCTTGTAAACATATAATTTTATACAAAATTGTATTCAATTTTATTTAAAACTAAAATTCATATCTTAATTTTATTCAAAATTATATTCAATTTTATTCAAAACTAAAATTCATACCTTAATTTCATTCAATATTAACCTGAGACATTTTTTTTTCATCTAAAAATACATATTTTGAACTACAGTGAAACTTCCATTATTTGAATTTTTTTATAAGTCTAATTTTTCTATAACTCGAAAATTTATTCCAATTAAATTTCTATTTTCCCTTACGTATTCTGTATGCTGAACTTTTTTCGAGTTAAATTTTGCTATAACTTGAAATAATATTAAATATTTCGTAGTAAAATTTTTATTTTTACAGCACAAATGTTCTTACATTGGGGTACTTACATATGACTGGATTCCTTACAAGAGTAATCACTCATTCCAAAAGATTCTAAGAATTACACTGGTATTGATAATGAACTAAGAATTACACTGGTATTGATATAGGGTGTGGTAGCCCAGTGGTTAGCGTGCGGGAATTGCACTTGGTAGGCCCAGGTTCGATTCCATCCGTTGCCAAAACTGCTACCGTGTTCATGCGGAGTATGATCACGTTAAACATGTGGGTCTGTAAGTCCTTCCGAGAGGTTGGTGGAAGGGGAAGGAGGGTGCAGTCCCTGTGGATGTCTCCCCCACTGGGTTCTGGTCTAAATTGGGTGGCTCTTCCCGGCTGTCCAAACAGTTACCTTACACTTTTCTGATAGGTTGGGCGGTCTGGGTCTGAACAACAACTGGTATTGATATGAGGAAACTGAATAGTTTCATCATATATTGGTGATGCAGAACTTATCGAAACCATTTTAAGATGAAAGAGAGATGAGCTTCATTTCAATGACTATTTTAGTCCCTCACAGCTCCCATCAGTTCAAGAGCATTTGATGTGATAGAGATTTTATTGCATTTTGCATAAAGAGTACAATTTATCTGTCACCATATTTTTTAACTGTGACAAATTTAGGGGATTTCATAGTAAATGAAAGTCAAAGGTCAAGCCAGTACACCAAAATAATATTTTCTGAAAATATGCCATGCCAAAAGTATACTGTGTATACTTTCATTAGAAATTTTTATACATACTTTTAAATAAGTTGCAAAATTTTAAGTTGTATATATGAATTTATTTGCATGGTAAATTTTAAAATAAGTTGTATTTTGTAAGAAATTAAAAGTTTATCAATGACAATGTAACACGTTATCTATAAAAATTGCTATAGCGGAAAACTACAAAAAAATGTTGATTTAATGAAATTTCATATTTATGAATATCCAGGGTTATTTATTCTGTAACTCAAATTGTTTACCATTCCTAAAAAGAGTCTTGAATAATTTTACATGTATACCTTATTTGGGTATTTGGTTTGCAGCCTATTACTCTTGTTTTTTCTGTAACTCAAATTTTTTACCATTCCCAAAAAGAGTCTCGAATAATCTTAAATGTATACCTTATTTGGTTATTTGGTTTGTAGCCTATTAATCTTGTTTATTCTATAACTCAATTTTTTTGCCTTTCCCAAATAGAGTCTTGAATAAATTTACATGTATACCATATTTGGTGATTTGGTTTGCAACCTATTACTCTTATTTAATCTGTAATTCAAATATTTTACCATTCCTAAAAACAGTCTCGAATAATTTTACATGTATACCTTATTTGGTTTGCAGCCATTTTGTAACTCACATTTTTTTATCATTCTCAAAAAGAGTCTCAATAATTTTACGTGTATACCTTATTTGGTTATTTGGTTTGCACAACAACAACTTGTTTATTCTGTAACTGAAATTTTTTGCCATTCCCAGAAAGAGTCTTGAATATTTTTACATGTATACCTTATTTGGTTTGCAACCTATTACTGTTGTTTATTCTGCAATTCAAATTTTTTGCCATTCCCAAAAAGAGTTTCGATACATGTATACCTTATTTGGTTATTCGATTTTGCAACCTATTACTCTTATTTATTCTGTATCTCAAATGTTTTACCATTCTCAAAAAGAGTGTTGAATAATTTTGCATGTATACCTTATTTCGTTATTTGTATTTGCAGCCTATTACTCTTGCACGTATTGAAGAGTTGTCCGACATCAAAGTTACAAAAGAAGATGAAATATCATCTGCTGTTGAAATATTTATGAAAGATCCGGACAGACAAGTAAGTCCTGCTGTTTTGAATAAAATACATATTGTGTCTATGATTTTTACTTTTTCCATGATTGGTATCCTATCTGAAAAACCTGTAATTGTCAGGTAATTTGAAAAATTGGCAAAAAATCAAAAAAATCTTTAAAAGGTATAAAACTTTTAAAAGTCAAGAAATATAAAAATTTCAGCATGCATTAACTTGTGTTATAAAGTTTATGGAATATATCGTGCTTTCGGATATATCACAAATTTTACTTGTCTCTGGACAATTATGGTATAACATGGACTTACTTATTTGGATATATTAAAATAATGTGATTTGTTAGTTGTTTTGGCTTGGAAAATTTCTCAAACCTATCTGGAATATCTTGAAAATTCAAGATATTTTATAATTTTGTTTAGGTGGCAACCTATATAAGACAATAGACAATAATTGATATAATTGGATGAAAACTTCAACTCTCAAAGTTTTATGTTACTGCTTGTTATGAGCTGCCCTGAACATGAGTAAACTGATTTTTGATTGATGTCTGTGTATGTCTGGAAGTTTCAATATGATATTTCTCAAAAGAATAGAAAATTTAGTATAATTATTTCTATCAGTGAGCACAAGCAGCTTATTGATTTTTAGCACATTTGATCCAGAGCAAGGTTTCCTATTTTTCTTAATTTCTATTTTTCTTAAATTCATTTTATTTTAAAATATATATAAATATAAGAAAATGATATGAATTGAATAGTCATTTTATACTTAATATAATATTTCTAAATGAATTAAGCTGAAAACAGGCAACAAATTATGAAGCCACCGTACACAGTTCATGAAATAATGCATGATTCTGCCTTAAAATGTCATTCAACCTGAGAAAAAATTAAGTTTTGATATTATCATCAAATGAGTAGATTCTTTTATTAGTACAAGTACATTTTGCCAAAAATTAATCTTAAAATGACTCATTCTAGCAATATTACAATATTTACTTTTTACGAGCACAATAATATCACTGCAAAGAATTGATTAATTCAGATTTAATTTTGTGTGTTTGTTTTTATCAGCAATTTAAAAAAAAAATACTGTGAAATAAAAACTTTGTTAGATACAGTATGCAATACTTGATAAAGATATCAAACAATTTCAAAAGCAAAAAAGTGTCTTAAATGAGACAGTGCACCAGTACCAACAAAAAAAAAAAAAGAAATTACACAGTGCATACCAAGCAGGTGTGATATAAGGAAAGATATAGCTAGAATAATTCTTGAAAATTATTAACTTAAAAAAAATTTCAAAAAACATGTAAAAATTAAGAAATTCAGTTATGCTATTTGAGTTAAAATTCTGTAAAATAAATTATTGTTTAATACAAAAACCCTTTTCATCCATTTAAGAATTCTGCAAAAATGAATTTAAACATAGCTTAAATAACTTAAATATGACATAATAACATAAAAGAAACCGAGCTTTTGGCTTTTACAGTCAATTCAGATAACTCTCATTAAGTACTTATCTCGATTCAAGAGGTGCTCTCTTGATATATTTTCCTTCGTTTTTACAGACTATTAAAAATACTTTACCGGTGAAATGTGCAAATACTATCCATGAATAATCGAATACTAGAAAGTATTCAAGATATTCAATACAGTGGAGCCTCTCATTTACGGTCACTTTCCGGACAGAAAAATTTGTCCGTACACGAGGAGTGGCCGTAACGTTCTAAATTAGATCAAATATTACTCTTTAATCATTTTAAATTCCTCATATTCAAACATACCTATTTTTGAGAACATAAAACGATTTTAAGGTAACGGACAAACCCGTAGCCGAAATTTGATTTCGGGGGAGGGGGGGGGAGCGAAGTTAAACATTGTCTTTGATACTATACCTGATTGGATCTTGTACCTTTTCCTTGTACCTTTTCAGTGTTAAATTTTTCTTTCATCGGGGGGGGGGGGGGGGGTTAACTCCTCCCCCCAGCTGCGATCTTGGTGACGAACGTGCACATTTGTTTCATAAAAACAATTAAATTCACACAACATGTAAGTTCATATGAAAAAAACGTACAGTAGTATACATTGAATTTATTTACCTACAGGGAAAGAACTGATCAATTGATGTTTGGTGGGTTTCAGCCACCAGCCTTTCTCCTTCGAAGTGTATTTTAAGTTGTGAGACTAAATTTAATGCCTTTCCATCATTATGCTTACAGGAAAATGTCTTTAGTCCGTCTAACACTTTACAAACTTCAGAGTAATTTCTGATGCTGACTCCTTGCTCTTCACACTCGACTTCTTCTTCCTCACTTTCTTCCTCTTCAGATGATTCTGTTGCAAATTCCCTGACGATATCAGATATTTCTCTGTTATTTTCTTCTATCATCACATCTGCATCCATAGGAGCATATTCTTCAGACTACATGCCCACGAATCCTACCTTTTCCATTCAAGCTCTGTAAACTTTTATATTCTTTATCTGAATCAGTCAAAAGTGTTGCAAACTCCCTAAAACCAGGTTTTTGATAACAGTTAGAAATCAATTCTTCTTTTACACTATTCTCTCCATGCGGATTTTATCCATCCAACTGCATCCAAAACGTTGATGGACTTAGATAGTTCTGTGGCTGATTTAGCTTTTTCCATTTTACAGATCAAATGCTTTAAAGTAGCTTACGGTATTGAACTTTAAAAGATTTGATTACACCGAAATCCAGTGGTTGACACTTTGATGTTGTGTTAGGGGGAAGAAAAATTACCTTTATGTTTTTCAGGCGAATGTCTGTTGGATGGGACTTGGCATTATCCATAAACAACAGGACTTTTCTTTTTTCCTTCACGAAGTTCTTGTCTAAGTTTATCAAATATTTCAACATGATATCAGAAGTCATCCATGCTTTCCTATTAGAGTGCCATTCGACTGATAAGCCACGTATATCCAGTCCCTTATAGCAGTGAGGCTTTGCTGCTTTTCCAATAACCAAAGGGGTCAACTTTTCACCTTGCATGTTTGCTCCCAGCAATATTATCAATCGCTCTTTAGAAATTTTTCCTCCATTGCAACGTTCTGTTTTTAAGCAAAGCGTTTTATCAGGAAGAGCTTGATAGAACAGTCCAGTTTCATCAATGTTATAGACATCCCTTGCTGAATATCTTTCAATAATTTTTGGTATTTTTTCAACCCAATCTTCACACACACCGTTGTCGACATCAGCAGATTCGCCGACCAGTTTCCTGAACGTGATTTCATGTCAAACGCAAAATCGATCCAGCCAACCATTCGAGGGTTTGAAGTCTGTGAATCCTAACTCTTCTGCGGCTTCTCTCGCTTTCTCTTGAAGAATTGGCCTGGAAATAGGGAAATTTTTGTTTCTTGCAGAAACAAACCAATCGTAAACAACTGTATCTACAGCAAGTCCAGGTGTTTTAAGAAATTTATTTTTTCTTTCTTGATTTCCGTTTTTCAACCATTGGTTTCACCAATATTCTTTCTTTTTCAAAATACAGCATATTTGGGTTCTTCCTACATTAAATTTAGTCATGAGGGTACGAACTCCCACTTTATGTTTTTCATTATACTCAATAACATTAATTTTATCTTTCAGAGACAGAGCACGACGATTACTAATGCTGGCCATTTCGAAAAAAGGGTGACTATACATACACGTATGAACTCTACGACCTCAACGCCGATGTAACTTCGAATTCTCGAAAAGCAATGCTTTAAATGTTAATTTAACGACCATGCGCACTCCACGTATGTGCTCTTTGTCGAGTTTTTCCCTTGAAGTGGATCTCATGCCTTTGTGACTGAGAGATGGGGAGTTCCCATTACTCCTTATCTCCCTTTTGAATTGCTTGCTCTTAATGTCCCTAGAGAATTACCATTGTTGTAGGCACAGGTGTTTTTCTCACTCAGGTGAGTTGCAATTTTTTCTGGGAATCTATCATTGGTATAGAAATTTCAAATTTTGATTGTGTCCGTACAGAGGTTTTAGTCTAATGGAATGAATCATTAAAATAGTGTCCGCGTCCGTATCTGAGGGTGACCGCTAATCAGGGGTTCAAAGTGCATATTGTGAATGAGTTTCCTGCCAGGGAATTTATAACTGATCGTAAAAACGGGGTTACCGTTTAGAGGGGTTTGGCTGTATAATGTAGAAGAAATTCAAATACATTGAATGACTAACAGCAGGCTCTGAATTAAAAAGTCAAGATATTCCAGAAGAAGAAATTCAAAAGCACCTAGAAGAAAATTCACTTCCACCAGATGAAAACATTTTCTACTAATGGAAAAAAGAACAGTCTGTCTGCTTGAAGGAGTTATTTTGAAAGTATTTAATCTTGCTGCCATTGAATGTATTGGAAGAGTGACTCTTCAGCACCTATGGTTTAATTTCTGACAAGAAAAAAAAAAGCAGACTAGATCCAGAACGTGTTCAAATACTTGTTTTATTAAATAAAATTCTGCACAGACACAGCAGGTGAAAAACACTTACAATTATTCAATTATCATAGTTAAACGTACCTAAAATAAAATAATTACTGTAAAAGAATTAAAATTTAAATTAAAAGTCTCATTTCTAAATTAATGTCGGTTTTATTACACTTTATGCCTTTTTATTTGCTAATAAATACAATAATATTTAATGAATGCAAATATTATTTATTAACAATTTAAAATAACTATTCAAGGTATTTGAATATTCGTAATCTGGTTAATATTCCAATTCGAGAAATGTGTTATTTGCCCATCTCTAATTTCTATCCTGTATTATACTGTTTAATGCTTATAATCTGCATTGCCTTCATGCACATTTTATTGACTTGTTTATATGCTTTTAAATTTGGATATTGCAAATTAAAATGTTATAATATATTTATATATATATATATCAGTTTTTAAAATTTTATTTTTATTTACAGACGTTGAACTTCAGCATGGAAGACAGGGATGCTGAAGAGTTTGTGTTGCTGTTGAAAGGTTATTTCAGATTATTAGCAGAAAAGGAATTGACAGTCACTTTGGATTCTCAGAGTGCTTGGCCTACTGATACAGGTTATATTTTAAATCTATTAAATATTAATTATTTTGAAAATTTTGAATGTGTTCATAAAACTTTTAGATTGTGTGAAATATTAATTGCATGCATTATGTTAAAATAGGTTAGAATGCAAAACCGTTACATATTTCTACAATGTAATTTTGTGAGTTGATATATACAACATATCTGTTTGCAATTCTTTTTATTATGGGTTTTATTAGAAAACTTTGTGTTTTATTTATTCAAAAATTATTCATGGGAAATGTAAAAAAAAAACACAAATTGAAAAATCAAATTTATTATATCGGGGTTCATACATGCCTCATGGAAAACCTGAAATCATCAAGAAATTAAAATTCATCTCAAAATTTTAAAAACTTTTAGAAAATTGTATTTTTTTTTTTTTTTTTTATCAAAAACCTGGAAGTTTTCAGTGAGAACCTGTAAAAAGCCCATGTTTCAACATCTTGAAAGATTAAAACTTGTTTTATTAAGATTTCTTCTTTTCTTTATTTTGCTTGAAATCGAAATTTTGAGTTATAAAATTTTATTTCATGTCTATTTTTATATTAGGTTGACTTATTTTCCTTTTTAAATACTTTACTAGTTACTGAATTTGAATTTCTTTTACTGAGTAAAATAACTTGTCATAATTTAGGACTTGGTTTAGGACATGACTTATCACAAAATGTTATGATTGAGACTCTAATAGTTGTTGAGAAACTTAGAATGCTATAAAATATTATTTCCTAGTTTGAGTAGGAAAGATATTGATTCAATTTCAATGATATTGCTCTATGGATCATGCATGATATTAAGTCGATTTATTATAATGAGTTAAATTCATCACGTTGGCAAAGTCGCATACTCTACCCACATCATATAGTTTCTTATGTGTAATTTCGCTTTTCATACTTAAGGAGATAAAAATAAGAAATTTCTATTCTTCTCTTTTTACAGAGATTTTACATAGTGTAGGTATACTATTTTACTGATGTTTGTAGAATAATTCACAAATTATTATGTATAATAATACATACTGTTGTAATGTGTTACATCCGCAGAAATGATGCAAAGATTGATTTTATGGATAGTGCATTATAAGTCGATTCACAGAAGATTTCACTAAATAAAATTTGACTATTCACTACCAGGTCTAGTTACTCTATATCATATAGAACTGAGTCATAATGACACGGATGCAGGAATTTATAAATATTGTACATTTAAATTAAATATTTAATACTATAAATCAGAAAAGGAGGGGCATGGGGAAATCACCAAACTACAGCAAAATTTGTATAATTTATTTTCACATAAAATAAATAAGATGTTGTTCAAGATGTATAATTATACTTCTAAGAAATTGTTGCATCAAATCAGTATTTATTATATAGAATGAGTTCTTTAGTAAATTATTTATCTTTAAAAGTTATTTCCAGTTTATGATAGTTTATAATTACTCTTAACTAAAAAGTGTACTGAGGTTTTAAATTATTAGTCTCCTTCTGATGACATCAGAAACAGTCTCTTATCAATGGAAAATTAAAAGTACTTATGACTACTTTCCTAAGAGTAGATTAAATCTAAAATTAATACTTGTTATTGAGGATTTAATACACTTGGAATACAAAAATCATCACAGAACACAAGTACCAAGGATGAACGACTGTATTACACATACTGAGAAATATCCCATCAGAAATAGCACCAGTGGACTTCAGGAGTGTGGAAAGTGCACAGGCCTCCCGACTCGCCCGTAAATATGAGCAGCAAAATGAGTGCCCGGGAGAGCGACTCCAGGAGTGTAACTAACTAGACAATAGCATAAATTTTGAAATCTAATCAATAGTCCATTTTTTTTCCTTCTTTTCATTGGCCAATTAACTTTGATAAACGTTTAGAGTTAAAATTTCAGTTGTTCTTGAAACTATTATGATTCGAATGAGATGTGGCCTGAGGGGACTCTCAAAAGTCGCCATACCTAATATATGAGAACCTTTGTTCTCTGACAAATTAATTCTTTTAAGACAATCATCTTGATATGCATTTTCACTCTGGCAACCTTGTGACATCTGCTTCAGAAAAATGGCTTCAGAAAGATGCTCAATTTGGAATAAGTGTCCCAGCCAAGAGCACACTCATTGGGCGAGTCTGGCCAAATGGTCAATATTGCCTGATATCCGAAGCCATCTTGGATTTTTTCTCCGAAATTCCCATGACAAGTTCCTGACAGGCTGGCACCACAGAGTGAGCAAAGTTCCCTTTCATGCACGCGGCACCCAGCAACAAGCAAAAACCAAGAAGTAATTCCATTTTAAAGAAGAGTGTGGCTCTCAATATGAGAGACGCAATGAAAAGAGAAATTTTATAATTGAAACTATAAATTGCATAATTGAGCCAAGGGAAGGAATTTCAGCAAAAAAACACAGGGCACATAAATACCATCACCAAAATACCTTTTAGCCATTAAACTTTTAAATGAGAAATTCTATTGCTTTCATTTTATTTTCAAAAACCATTTGATAAAGTTAACTTTTGTTTTAAGTATTTTTTACAGGTAAAATTTTCTGATAAAACACCTGTAAATAGTAAATATAACTTATTCCCTGTAAAATGGTATTTTTAAATTTTCAGTTCCATGTTTCCATAATCGACACAATGTAAGAGAGGCACCTTGGAGTTATCCCCCCATTTCTAAAGAACCAGAAATGAAAATGCTTGATCTTGCTATTCCTCCACCTCCTTATGTTTCATTTGAAGTAAGTAAATATTTTCAATTGTATTGCATGTTAATTTTAACTTTGTATTTCAAATTTCTGTATCTTTGTAGTTACAAAAGCCCTCTATAAGTTGTATTCATATAGTTTAGGTCAGGCTCCCAGTGCAGCAGTCTGTGGAAATGTTTCGCTCTTGCATTATAACTCATTAGCACCAAATAATCCGCTCATCAGCATCAAATAATCAGCTCATCAGCACCAAATAATCAGCTCATTAGCATAATAGCTCATCAGCACCAAATGACTACATTAGCAACAAGAAAATTTGCTTTGCACTTTTTTAACGTTGCAATTTTTTAAACCTTTGTAGTTACCAGCAAAGTTGAGCACAGTTTAAAATATATCTGAAAAACATTAATTTTCTTAATAAATCTCACAGAAACAACTCAATATTTTATGTCTATGATAAACTAACAACAACAAAAAAAAGCCAGTCTTACCATGCAGTTAGTTTTTTTAAATTCTCCTGATGATCTATAGTAAGATGAAACTAAAAATATAATATTACTTTGTATAAAGTAGCAAGGTAATTAACATAAATTAAAATAAAAATGGAGTGTACAGATATTTTGAATGTCATACAATGTGTCAAAAATATATGTGATACATCACATATATTTTTGACACATTGTATACTTTCCCAGTGCTTATGGACCAGCAAATTGTTGGTCTCTAGCTCTGATGATGAGATTCCAATGTATTCTAAAAATATTATGTGATGTATTTTATTTTAATTTGTGATAAATTTACATTTTTTTTCTTAAGATGTAAACCAGGCTATTGATACTGATATTTCCTTTGACAGTAAATTACATGTTTTAAAATACTACCTGTTAGTACATAATCATACTATTAGATTTTGATAATTAATTTATATTTTACTAGTTTGATATAAAGTGTATTTTCTTTTTAACAATAGCTCATCAAGTTTTCCTAAAATATGTATGAATACTATTTTGTAGTGTTTTTATTCATTTTAAAACTCCTGTAGTTACATAACCAATCATGCAGTTGCAATGATTTAGAATACATGTAATTTTTAAATGGCATTACTCATTTGTTTTAATGCATAATTTTGCTTTATAGGGTCGACTAATGGCTAGAAATAAATCTCGAGAGAAATCCTTAACTCCTACATCTCCTTCTCCTACATCAGTGGACCACAATATGAATGAAACAGAATCAGGAGAAAACAGGAAAGATAATATCACAAATGTACTTATTCATGATGATCCTCGAAGACCTGTTGTTCATCGTACTAGAATTGATGAACGACATCCTGGGATAGATTACCAAAGTGCTATATCTATGGAACTCCTTGAGGACAGCTCTGGTGACATTGATGTGGACATTTATGAAGCCAAAAATGATGAAGTTATTAAGCGCCTTTCGGAAATGAATAAAATAATTGTAGATGTTGAATCTTATTTAACTGATAAGACTAGTGGTAACACCTTGTCTTCTAATACGGAACAATCTAAATTGAAACCTGCTGATTCGTTATTGCTATTAACTCAGGAAAATGGTACTAATAGGTCTGTTGAACAGAAGCAAATTATTCTAGATGAAGAAATGTCTCCATCTGAGAGCGACACTGACAGTACACCCAATGATAGCCCTCTTCATCGTTCAATTCCGCTTCGTAACTCAATCAATTCTGGGCATCCAATGCTTAGGAGAGATTCTAGTTTTGGACTTCATAGTCCAGATTTACTTCCAAATATCAGTTCTGGTAATAATATATTGGACATTTTGAAGCATTTGCAAACAGAAGAAATCCAACTCCCATTTGCTGAAGGGACGTTATACTTGGATCCTGATATTATTGACTTGACAATGATTCCACCCCCTATTACTCCAGAGTTAGAAAATCAGGATATTACTGCGGAAATTGATGATCCACCAACACCCTTCCTAGATGCTAAAACTTTGCACAAAGAGCTAGAAAAGTGGATGAATGTTCCTACACAACTGGCAGATGGACTTGTTGAAAAAATGGGATCAACCAATTCAATAAGTGTGTCCATATCTGAAGGAGGTAATATAACATCTGAATATACATTCTGTAAAAATTCATCAGATGTATGTTTATGCAGTTTTCATATCTGTCAGTGTGCTGTTATAATTATAACTTATTGAAACAATAAAAAGTAACATCTATCTTATTCTGCAAATTTAAGAATTCTTTTTTAATACAATGCGGGGTGACTCCCCTCCGTTGCACACCATTGCCTGTGATGAATTTGTTGCCAATGAGTAGTTCATTTATTTGCAAATTGGTGTTCTGAATTTAAACATCACATTCATTTTCGACATCATGTACAGTTTTTGTGCAATTTGTCAAATGTAGTATTATATAGTACTTCCAAAATTAGCATGTCAAGTTTTGTGAAAATTTATGAATCACTTTAACAAATCACATATAATGTTATATTCCAAAATTACTAGTAAATTGTTTAATTTTGCTGGCGCAAAACAAGAAATTGTAAAACACACACAGAAAACCCTAATTGGGAATGATCATTTGCAATTGAAAAAGCAGCTGTCTAAATCTTATGCTTCTTGAATGTTATTAAAATAACAAAAATGGTGTGCAGAACTTTTATTTTTCATATTCTTGTGAAAAAAACATAAACAATTAACTAAACTTTTTCTAAACATAATTAAAATCAAGTTTGATTCTAAAACACTTAAGAAATGATGTATATATTGCTAAAATGACCTGTAATTATAATAAACAAATCAAATGCATATAACTTTAAGCTTTTATAATGCATAAAAGTCGTGATAATTCTTTCTGCATTGTTATTTTTTAACTAACTATAGCGTAAATGTCTTATTGGAGTTTTTCATGGCTCTCAAAACATATTGATCAAGATCTCTCTAAACATTTGTGCTTAGACTCAGTTTTAGAATAATTTGCATTGTATTAAACCAGTTATAGTGTATGGTTAAAAAGCATTTAGTATAGTTTGAAGCAATAAACAAAAATATATTGTGAATAAATTATTTCGCTTTATCCTAATTATAATTCTGAGTAAGTATATTATGCAGTTTCAAGTTTTTTGTTACATTAGAAAAAGGAGGTTCCAAATAAAATGGGCTGAAACTAAGGGTATATCAAACCCTACTTAACTTGAATTTAACATTTCAAAAACATTTCACACTTTAGATAGATTCTTATTTTATTTGTGTTAAAGTGCATGAGTAAAAACAAATTGAGAGAACTATCTAGCTACATTGTTAAGAAGACAACTATAAATAAATATTTACAGTTATATGCCAGTATATTTAAAAATCTTGATGTGACATGAAAAATTGGACTAAAGATCTGAGTTCAGTGTGTTAAAGTTAGTCACAACCAACTTTTAAACTTGAATGACAGGAAACAGTTTTATTTGTAGATTGGTTTTATCTGTCAGATTGCAATGGGAATGCTGTGTAAGTATACATGACAGTTAGCATCGTTTATTCTTTTGAGACATAAATAATGGGAATGTACTTGAATGCAGATGGGTGAATAATCAGGATTTCTTTTCAAGTTATGTTTCTAAACACTTTAGTTTTATAAATCATTTTTAAATTATCATTTATAAACTATCTCTTTGTTAAACGTGTAGAAAGCATTTAAAAATAACTGTTAACTTGTCGATATGATCATAAACTATTTTTTGAGAGCCACCTTCTTTTTATCCATTATTTTGTAAATTTATATCTTTCTTTATAATGTTATAAAATTTCCTAATAATTTCTTATTTCAGGAGTGACCAAAAGTTATCCAGAACAGAGTTCATCATTTTCAAAAGGACCTGCTAGCCAAAGTCTAATACATCCAAATTCTTCTACACCTCCTATGGAACCCGCAAAAATAGACAGCATTGAATCTTTCATTAGAAGTTTAACTGTTCCCCCTCCACCTAATAATGGAAAATCTATGATCGATGCACCTAATGATGATTTGTCCGTTTATATCATACCACCTCCACCCAGTTCAAGTCCTAGCACTGAAGCCCAAAATGAAGTGATAGCCAGATTCATGGCTGCTGCTGAAGATATGAAAAGAATGTTTGAAACAGATGATACTTCAGATCCCCAAAACAGCTTTAAAGAACTACAAGAGTTTTGGTCTGAAATAAAAAGCTCAGACAAAAGAGTCAGTGGTAATTTTCTTCTCCAGTTTGATGCTCTTAATACAATAGATTCTGGATCTCACAGTGGAGATTCATCAGGATATGATACTCTTACATCTTCGCTGACATCTTACAGTGACACTGTTACTAGTGATGAAATTGATGGTATTTTGAACAGTCCATCATTTTCTAACAGCAATGATTCAACTCCTGTATTTGAACAACCTCCTACTAAACCAAATATACCTAATCTGAGCACCAATCAAAGTGGTATTCCTGTTCCACCACGTTTAAAAACGTCTTGTGTCGATGATGCCACTTCTCCTTTGTCCATAACTTCTCCATCTTCAACGACCAGTTCCGATAGTTCTGTTATCTTGTTAGATGGCACCAGTCTTGAGGCCTTGGATAGTTCTCGAAAAACCAAACCAGCAGACTTTTCTTCAGCACGCGATGTTTGCCAAGCTAGCAGCTGTGATAATTTAGTATGGAAAGAAGAACAAACTCCTACAAGTCCTGATCAGTCCAATATTGTGCGATCTATTTCTTGGACCAGCATAAATGATATGGATGATTCAAAAGCAGAAGGAAAAGTGAAAAATGTCAAGCCCAATGGACACAAGCCACCCATTTCTCCTCATACATTTCAACAAGTATGATTATTACATATTTCAATCTAAAACATCTCTTACAGCTATTTTGAATAGAATTATATAAAAGAAATTTTATAGAATGTCATAGACTTATGTCCCCTTTTTTCATAATGCTCTAAACATTTTTGAATATTTTAACAGGTGTAATATTGATATAGATCAAAAAGATTACTGGGAATCTTTATTGAACATTATAGAAAAATCAGCAATATATATATATATATATATAGTTCAATATTTTTTCGTATTATCTCCATGTGATTCTGAATAAAACCTAACATTTTATTTTTAAATATTGACTCATTTTTCTTTTATAAAAATGAAAATGCAAGGAGGCAGAAAAAGAACACGTCACAAAAGTGATCGTACACTGAAACATTTTCGGATAAATTCATAAATAAAATTATCCTTTGCCGCTTTTTTTTATTACTTTCCTTATATACATAATGTATAAGGAAAGTATTGTTGTTGTTGTTGAGACCCAGACCGTCCGACCTACCAGAAAGGTGTAAGGTATCTGTTTAGACGGCCGGGAAGTGCCACCCAATTTAGACCGGAACCCAGTGGGGGAGGCATCCACAGGGACCGTACCCTCCTTCCCCTACCACCAACCTCTCGGAAGGACTTTCGGACCCACATGTTTAACGTGATCGTACTCCGCGTGAACACGGCGGCAGTTTTGGCAGCGGCTGGAATCGAACCCGGGCCTACCGAGTGCAACTCCACCGCGCTAACCAATGGGCTACCGCGCCCAAGGAAAGTATTGTGACGGGGTC